>RDPX01000072.1:2450730-2466894 GCA_003991215.1 Morbakka virulenta
ACTACTACTACTAATAATAATAATAATAATAATAATAATAATAATAATATTAATCCCTTGTGGGCTCGTGTTACTCCACCACTCAATAATAATAATAATAATAGTAATGATAATAATTATTATTGTTATTTTTAATTATTATTATTACTATTATTATTATTATTATGGTAATAATACTAAAACGTCTCACAAAACATTCACTTGTTGTTTCTTTGGCTTTTGTTAATTGTTGCTTTGATGTGGTTTGTTCTAATGGATTGATTTTGCGCTGCAATTATCAAAGATTCAGTTTCACGTTTCATACATCCATCTTTCAACCATAACCATTTTTGCTTGTCAGAAATCGCATCAGTTTGTTCTACATCTTGTCCGTGTAACGGTTTTTCTTTCCATTTGCTTGTTCTTTCACTACTCCTCCTTTTCATAAACGTACCAGCATTTTCGTTGACATCCGTCGCCCCTCTCACATTTCTAGCCGCAATAATCAAATCTTCTTTACTACTTTTAACATAGCTGTTTAGACTAGCCCTTGCCTGCAGTATTGTGTCTTCCACACTCAATAGTCCTCTGCCACCTACCTTTCTTGGTAGGTAAAGCCGGTCAACATCACTTTTTGGGTGGAGGGCCTTGTGCATCGTCAACAATGTCCTAGTTCTTTCGTCAAGTTGTTTCATTTCTTTCACCGTCCAGTCAATGAAAGAAGCCGAGTATCTAATCAGTGAAACAGCATATGTGTTGATGGCCTGTATAAGATTTCCCTCATTCAGTTTGGTTTCCAGAATTTTTCTAACTCATCTTTTGTATTCTTTAGATTCTTTTTCCAACTATCTGCTGAAGGTACACTTGATTTACAATACTTTCCATTACCAACTACAAAATCGCGCTAAAAGAGTTAGGATAAATGTACACAAAGTAATATATACTGTACCTTGTGGACAGCCGTAAAGTTCCAGCCTCATGCACATTAAGGTGCCATTAACTTCACTTGGATAAATGCGAAGATATCTTGCACTCAAAAGAACATTTGGGAATTCGAGAACATACATGTTGTTGGTAAGATTTGAAGTTCCAAAAACCTGAGAAAGAGTAAAAAAATATAATTTTATATTTGCTACACATGGTATAACTTTGGGGAAAATACCCAATATAATAATTTTTAGTTTTTTATTATTTTTATAATAATTTTTCTATAATAATTCTGTTTTATTTTTTTTTTAATGTATCAGTTATTCATTACAAATAGTGCGCAAAATGTTTTTATCTTTTTAATTGTTAAAAGCCATAGAAGGCAAAATGTCACTAAGTGTATAGGACTGTGAAATATTGATGGGAAAAATCCAAAAGAAAGCAAAAAAAAACCCAAAAGAAAGCAAAAAATACCAAAAGCCAACTGAACCATACTTCTTCCACCAGAAATCTCTTTTATGTTGTCGCTAAATCTAACTTTCGTTCTTCCTCTTCCTCTCGTGCCATAAACCATTCCAAATAATAAATAACTGATTATGTCCTTTCTCCTTAGTATGTGTCCAATAAAAGCCATTTTTCTACGATTTATAGTTGTTAGTAGCCTCTTGTTTACATCCATCCTTTTTAGTATCCATTAATTAGTTTTCTTTTCAGTCCAACTGATGCGATTAGACGACGATAGCACCATAATTCAAATGCTTCAATCTTCCTCTTGTCTATATTTTTCAATGCCCAACATTTTGAGCCGAACTGACTATGCTAAAAATTAATGTGTGTAGCGGAAGGAGATAAGGTTACAAAATACCCTACTATTAAAGGATGAACGGTTAGTCTTACAAATCAGCTACAGAAATGGATTGCTCACCATCTCTCACAGAAGCCTTATCATAATACAAGGATTTTTTCCCAAAGAAGAAATGCTGCACCCACTTGAAATGAACGAAGACGGCTAGGGATATGTCTCCAGCTGCAAAGTTTGCAACAGTCACTCCCCTAGATCATTACAAAGAGCAACGAAATTAATACGGCAGTAGCAACCTTAACATTGGTGCCAAGTATCTTCCTATTTTTTAGCTTACAACACTAGGAGTGCGAAAGTTATGAGTTTTTTTGGAACAAAAACAACTACCGCAGAAGCAATATATCATACCTTATCATACCTTTTGAATAAATTTGCAACATTAAAATGGCACAAGAAATTCTAGGTATTCTATACTATTCTGTTGGGGCTATAATGCATTAGATAAAACTCATCATCCTTAGCTTGTTGCATGGCGGTGAATGTATGATTTTTACCCATCCATTATCAGTTATTATTTTATAGTGAAAGAAGATTATGATTAAATAAAAGAAGAAAAAAGATTGATTCCAAGAAAAAAAAACATTTTATTGATCTAATATGAAACGAATGAAAAAAGGAAATGTGCATAGATAGATAATCAGTATTCAGTATTATTCACATAAATGAATAACTGAATGTGAAGAAGAGGTTTTGTGTGGCTATATCACAGAAGAAAGAGGAACAGGATTGTGATTTAACAGTAAACGATGAAGTTATCAAACAAGTACGCCAATTTAGCTACTTAGGTAGTTTACTGACAAGTGATAGCAGATATGACACAGAAATAAAAGAAAGGATAGGAGCAGTGAAAAAATAATTTAAGGATCTAGTGAATGTTTTGGCAAGCAGAACACTAAATTTCCAAACAAGGACAAGAATATTTAATTCTTATGTGTGGAGAACTCTTTTTGACGGTTATAAAATATGGAATATAAAGAAGAACATTCAGGACAAATTAGCATCTTTAGAACTATAGTTATATAGGCGAATGTTAAGAGTGTCATGGATGGATAAGCTAAGCAATGAAATAGAATTAGAAAAGGAGGATTCACACAGGCGTCTGATTAAAACAATTACAAAGCGTCAGATGTCAACTTTTAGTTAGATGTGTAGAAAGGAAAAACTGGAATATTTGGTGAGTACAGGAAAGTTTGATGAAAAGAGAGACCATGGCAGACAAAGACAAAGTTATATTATTAGTTTTATTAGAAGAATAGATCAGTCTAGTACAGAAAATAAAATTATAGATAGTACAAAGGACAAGGGAATTTGAAACTGCAAGATCGTCGAAGTGGATAGATAGATAGATAGATAGATATATAGATAGATAGATAAATAGATAAATAGATAGATAGATAGATAGATAGATAGATAGATAAATAGATAGATAAATAGATGGATAGATAGATAGATAAATAGAAAGAGAGATAGATAGTTGAATGAATAGATGTATGTGTTTTTTGTACAAAATATATTAAATCCTTACATACCATATCCTGATTTCCATCACTTCTCAATACGCTGGTATATATTCCTCCACTTGACTTGTACATTATTCTAAATTTTTTGACAAAATTTGCTGAATTAGCTGGATCACCTTGATAAGCTATCTTCTTAATGTCCATATTTTGACCAAGGTCTATTTGAAGATAAAGATAATTTCTCCAACTACTGGCGCACCAAGCCTTTCCGTTGTTTAGTCTTGCATTTTCTGGGCCCATACCAGATTCTGACCCTATGGATTTCAGTAATTCATCACTTATTACTTTTGTTTCCAGACCAATTGGCTCACTGCAGACTGAAAAAAAAACCATAGGAAAACGAGTGACACAAAAAGGATATGCATGGAAACAAAAGTAACAGGAAGGACTTACAAAGAGGTCTTTTGATTAAAAAAATTGGACTACAAGGGATAATTGCAACATTAGCAGAAGTAATTGACCAATAAAATGAGTGTATTTCGGATATTGCAAATGTTTTTAGTCGTTAAAATAGCTCTATTGTAGGATGATCAAACAAATTAAGTCAAAGTAATCACCGTTATATTGATTTCTTAGGCAAGTGATCACTCTTTCCTCATCCCACCTTTGGAGTAATGCATTTTCATAAATAGAAATTTACTTTCGTACTTTTGTGCTGTGAGTGCATGTTATATAGGAATTTAATGTATTTAATGCATTTAATGCATTTTATATAAATGTTTCACATAGTATTCAAAGCTTACTATCCCACACTATACGAAAAATATTTTTATTACTACTTTGCATTACATGTAAAATTCTTGATCCATACACAACCCGCAGGATAATAATTAATAGTACAATATAGCTGAAAGAACAATTATGGTAATTTTACAAAGCTTTTCTTGATTGGATATATATAAAGTATTAGGAGTAAACTATATATATATATATATATACATACAAAAAGTAAAACACGAAAAATAAGGACCATGATTGCAACTTATAGTTTTCCGATATTTCGATCATCAGGCAATAGTGCTACAAGTGCTGTACAAGCTTTCATAAACAAATAAAGTTGGCGGCTCATTAAAAAATAAAAATTACAGGTGGTAACGTATAGATACATAAATAGAAAGTATTGTCCAGCTATAATTGTTATATATATATATATATACTCAATCTGCAGACAGTACTGTTTCGCCCTTTGTGGGCTCATCAGTGCAGCACAGAGCTTCTGAGACATAACTCTCTGGTCATGTTGCCGGAGCAAACACAGGTTAAAGAGTTATTGTGGGATCCTGCCAGAGTGCTCAAACCACGCATGCGCAGTGAGCATTGCATATATATATATATATATATATATATATATATATATATATAACATTTGTGGTCTCAACAATAAGTGAAATAAATGAAATAAATCCCATTTTTGTCCCATTAAAGAAGTGTTGGATCCGAAGGCTACACGGATGGATTCTTTTCTTAAAGGTCTCATAAATCCTCAACAGATGAGAGTTCTTTCTTTGAATAACTTGCGTCAGGCGAATAAGTTGCAGGAGTGTGCGGTACTTCTCTCCACATATCCACAGCATTTCTGTTACCTTTTGTAAAAAGAGAGTGGCCTTGCCCAAATATATTTTCGTTGACTTATTTCTTTACTAGAAATAATCTTCGTTAAGTTGGACAATATTTTCTGATGTAAATGTCTGTGATTTTTATTTCATCCTCGACCTCCAGTTCTCTCATCTGGATACCTGGAAAAAATTGATTGTTTTCTGGTCACAAGCATGAGTAGGTGTAGTGTATTCCAATCATGGTACTGCAAAGTCTTTCACAGTTGAACTTACGAAGAAAACAGTACCAATTACAGAATCGAACATAGGATAGTTATTAATTTACTTCTCAGTGGACATGTGCAGCTACCTACACAGAACCTGTCTGGTTTCTCCTAAGAGGCATTTCATTTGTTATTCTCACACAAACCATCAATCAATTAAACCTCTGATTGTTCTACCTTCTGTCAGTACACAAGAGAAAAGTAAAGGTTGTTGTATTTATTGTTCGTTGTTCTTCCAAAAAGACCAAGACCAGTTGTCTTTGTCTTAGAAACCCATAACAGTGACATCGCCTGTCCAGAAACAAAAATCTGATCTAGTTTATATGAGAAGCAAGCCAACAATATAAAATAACACATCTCTACCTTTTGGTGAACATTTTCGTCATTAATAACATCTTCAAACCTAAGCAACAAGGAATTAGTTTATTAATGGTCATCACATTTATGATTCAAAAGCTAATCAGTCGGCTACTGTACTGTAGACATTATTAGAGATCGCAGAAGAAGGAAAAGACACAATTGCAACTGAAAAAAATCATTCACTCTGTTTCTTAGAGCGCTTATAACATCATAAGGAACATGAAAACGAGGTTAAACTATTGGATTTTAGAAATTTAGGAGAGATGGAAGGAAGACGAGAAAATTGGAAAGATAAAACAAGGAGAAACAAAGCCTTTTGTGCCGCTGTTAACTACGGCAAAAACAAGGTTAAAAACCCAGAGCTCTGCTGTAATGGATTTCCATTCAACCCTCAGTGATGAGTTTGTGGCACCAAAAATTTCCAACTTGTCTCGTGTCTCCTTTTAGCTGCATTACTACTCCCGCAGTGTTATAAATTTGATAAAAAATAACGCTCTTAGATCGTTGTTACAAGAAAAATAAACTTTGACAAATACAGCCCAAATCAAGGAATTTTGAGTTGAAGTTCAACGAGCCTGATCAAATGACAATTTTTATTCTTTTCCGATCCTTCTACTTATTCTCCAGGAGTTTGCCTTAATATTCAATGGTTATTTTTGAACGTTTTATCTTCAATTTATTAGTATAAGTAGTACGTGTATTCCAAGTTTGGCTTTTTTAATGTTTCATCAAGCTACGTACTGACTTGAAAGTCCAATGACGGTTTATTATGAAGGCGAAGAGAGGAGAAATGTTCTGTGTAGCTCGGTATCTACTTTTCATAGTGTTAAACTTTGCAGTTAAGAAAGATTGTTTTATATCAAATATTAACATGAATGTTATTTCATAATTTTTATACATTTCAAATAGTATTACAGGACTGGAAAGTTTCACATGGTCAAGTTTATTTGTGTAAGATCGAAAGATAAAGTCTACAGGCAGATGTGCTTGGATTCTGTTACTCTTACTGTATGGAGATATAGAGATTAACCCATTACCATCTTTCCAACAAGGTATCAGTGGTTCTTGCAAGAAAAAAGAACTGAAATGTTTACATCAAAATATTTAGAGATGTAAGAGCTTTATCATGTCATGAGTCTAACAAAGATCGAGATTTCCTTCCAGAAATATGGACTCCTGCACTAAAGAAAGAAACACAACAAACACAACATAGGTATGGCTCCACTCCCTAAAACAACTCGAGCCCTGTCTACACGGAGGTCCGCACTGCCAAGGTATAAAAGAGCCGTATCTAGTCATTTCAGCAGCCTGACGATGGGAGAAGTATCTCTCTAAACGTAGCTTGGAAAAAGCTTACGACTCATGACATGATAGAGCTCTTACATCTATGGCTTCCTCTGAGTCCATAAAGTTCAGAAATTTCTAGATCAAAATACTTGTTGCTTGATGGGAAAATTTGACGAAATTAGAGATATTCTAATTTCTCATAAAACATCGATGTGTTTGTTCTCACGAAATCCTTTACTAAAAACAACGATGCACAAAACTTTAACGTCCCAGGGTGCACCTTCATAGAGTAGAACTGAAAATCTGGCTCAGGTGAAGGCATTTGAGTTTATCTTTGTAATGGTATGAATTCTAAAATAAGAAAATATTTTTTTGGATCTTTATTGATATTGTCCTATTAGCTGACACTGCATATAAAGAATTAATTACCATCTTATTAAATGTTCTCGATAATCGATAACCCACTCTTTTTTTCTTGAAACAATTCAAAGAAACACCTTCATCTTGGGTCCGAGTTGAAGTCAAACAAGCCCTAAACGGACGTGATCAACTTCTAAGAAAAGCTCAGAAGTCCAAAACTTAATTCGATGGGAAAGCGTCAAGTAGAGTGAAAATTTTGTGGTAACTTTGGTAAATCGTGCAAAATATAACTTTCTCAGAGATAAACTGAGAGAAGCTGGAACCAAACCTGATATATTCTGGAACGCTGTTAAAGTAATATCCTCAATGAAACAGAAATCTAATATTACGCAAAAATCCCTTAAATGAGATAAAGAATCCATCGTAGACAAGCAAATCATTTTGGAAAGCTTCTGTACCCTCTTCTCAATTGTGTGTGACTTTCAACTTGCGACTGCCTTCCTTTTAACAAACTGAATATGAAATTTTTAACGACTTACTTCAAACTGAGAAATTACAAAATTTACCTTTGACCCATTCACTGAAATTAAAATTAACTATAGCTCAAACGTGGATCTTTTCCGAGCCATCTGAAGAAGTCAGGTTTTATTCTAATCTACAATTTTGGTACCCGAATTTTTTTTTAAACTATCGGCCATGAAATGTCCTGTCAATCTTTTGAAAATTTTTTAAAAATTTGTGCACTGACAATTAATAAATTATGTAGAATACAACAATCTTCTGTCCGATTTTACATTTAGCTCTCAATCGAACTATTGAATCGAAACCGTAACTGCTTACTGATCAGATTCGAAATGGGACGGGCCAGGAAAACTACACTGTGGCAATATTCATAGACCTTAATAAGGCATTTGATACTATGAGCCATTGCATTTTGTTGAGTAGACTAAAGATTTATGGGATCTCTGGTAACGCTTCAAATTGGTTTAATGATTATTTATTTTCCTGATTGCAACACGTTTTATATAAGAGCATCCTTTTATAACCACAACATAAATTCTCAGGGATACCACAAGGATTCGTAGTTGGTCCAATGCCAGTCATTATTTACGCCATAAGAACCATATCGAGTATAAAATTTTTATGCACGCCGATGTTACTGTGCTTTTTACGCCGATAAAGACATAAATGTGATCCAAGGTATAAGGATTTTGTAAGCCAAGATAGAAGGATTTTGGTACATTGTCTAAAGGCTGAGTGATGTTGAATGAATTTGTTGTCAATACGAAGAAAGCCAAGACTGAGATAGTGATGTTTGGAATGCCGAAGAGATTAAATAAACTTGAAGAACCAGGCAAAAAGTCTCACACAACGGAGAACCAACTATATGTCACAAAATCTTATAAATATCTCAGAATTCACATTACTTCCACTTTGAATATGACCAACCACCTAAACCTCTCAATAAGAAAAGCAGCAAAGAGACCCGGCGATTAAGAAAGACAAGGAACTAAATTGACATTAAAACTGCAAAGATACTTTAACAAACAATGATTGTTCCAGTCTTCATATATTGTTGTTTCATCTTATATGGTTCCACACTTCAACGTAACTTGCAGAAGATAAGCAGATTAGAATGTCGAGCTGAGAGGATAGTTGCTGGGGCCATACCAAAGTGGAATTTCATCACGAAGAAAAAGATATGAGTGTATGTCTAGCGCACCATGAATAGAAATATAGTGACTTATTTTCAAAATCATTTTCACCTCCACAGATTGACTATTCAAAGCAGATACAACCTCTTATCAGATTCGAGTCAAACTACCATGGAAATGTGTCTGGGTAGTATAATTTTTATGTAAATGGTGGAATACGCCACTACTTACTGTCCTCTTTTTAATAGTGAACTTAAAAGATTGCTACAAATTATTTTGTTTTTAGTTATTGTTGTTGTGTACATCTTCCTTGCTGTCTTCTTTGGTACAATTTCCATACTCTTTTCTTATTGACGTAACAAAGTTATTGTGGAGACTTCAGCTTCTTTCATTGCTGCTAGTGAGGTGAATTTGGTAGCTATCTTCTGTGCTGTTGGAAGCAACAAAAGTATTTCTCTCGCCCAGTTATACTACCTATCAGAGATACATCGAATTTCTATTTCTTCTTTTAAAAGAAAACAAACTGTGCAAATAACAATGTACATAATAACAACTGTTTCTAACTAATCTAATCTACAACATATTATTGTTATAAGTCAAATAAACAAGGAGACACTTGCTCCAGAACCCTTTGTCTCTACATTATATTTTATGAGCTGTTTACAGTAAAAATTGTGCTTTTCGCTAAAACACAATTTTCAATATCTGAGAGCTTCTACAATTTTTTCTTATTCTTAGTAAGCAATATCTTCCACCAGGCTTCAAATTTTGCTCAAAATCCAGTACTTACAAGATGATAGTCATCGATCTCCTTTTTCAGAATGGCTTAGGCTTCCAGACATGCTTACTCTATTTCTCCATCCATTTAAAGTTATGATTGAAATGGGTCATTTTTTCTGCTAAATAAACCTCCCTCTGAAATAAGTTAAATGTGGTTCATTTTATGGGCAATCTTTATAGGTTTCCACACGTTTAGAACTTTGATGATGCCTTTTGGGGGGTTAAAATTTAAAGGTTTTCTTAGGAAATGTGTAATGTCTAATATTATTGCAAAAAAAATGGTTTAACAATAGCAAAAAAAGTCCTTTTAGATGAATAAGGGAAATGTCGGTGTGGTATAGAAACCAGCACAGTTTTCCCTTGCAAAATATATATACACCACCAAGGGTTTCATATGTACAACATTCTACGCGAATTATGTATTTCTATCATGATAGAGACTATTAAAGTTGGCATATTGCTTGCTACTGCTTTTTGTTTTCGTCTTAAATTTCTCCCATGTTTCTTCTTCGAAACCAAACAAGATTTGGAGCCATTTGAGTATTGGAGAATTTTAGTTATCTTCAAATTGAAAACAAAATTGTAAAATGTAATAGAGTAGGAGTACCAAATGAAATAATATATTAATATAAAAAGCAAATTTTCTCACATGTCCATTAACTTTGCTCCAAAATTTAATCCTTTAAAACAGATTAATGCATTTTCGAAGCCTCTTAATGACCTTCAGAAAAGTTTCTGAAGGTCATTAAGAGACTGAAAAATTATCTGTAAATCCATACGATGACAAGGTACATTTTGCAGAACTTTTTATTTATTAATTTATTTATTACAAATATTTATACAGGATAAAACTATTCAAAAAATGTATACTTAAAAAGTGAAATATACAAATACTGTTATCAACACGTGTCCTTCTTTTTAAAAAAATCTGTAAAACAATAAGAACCAGATAAAAACTAGAACCTATGATCTTCTAAAATATCTTTAAAATTCATTTCTGTATATTTGCTTCTGAGTTCAAGTGGGAGATCATTAAAAACTTTAGCTCCCATGTAACGAATCGACCGTCTCGCATATTCCAACTTGAATCTTGGGACGTAGACAAATAGATTTTTGTTTCTCGTGTTAACTTTCGTGTTTCATACTGCAAAATAGTTTTCGAAAGGTGGCTTAACACTTCCAAGTAGAACGTTCATGAATAACAGGAAAACTCTTTGTTTTCCACATTCCATTATGTTGATGTTAGGATTGATATGTTGACCACAATATCTCGAGCACGTCTTTCGAAGGATGCGATTTTCAAAATTTTTTCTGAGATTTAAAACCTAACCAAAATTAGAAACCAGCAGCCTGTACAGCCTTGCATTGGAAAATTTTACAAGAAGCTCTCCCCCTTAAAGGAAAATATCTTTTGAGCCAAATTAGTCAAATCAAAACTCTGTACTTTGTGCGTGAAGAAAGAAGAAACAGCTGAACACCTGTTCGTCCATTGTACAGAAGTTAAAAAGATTTGGAATTTTGTATCCCATTTGACTTTTCTTCGAACGAAAACTATTTTGTCTGATAATTTCCCTGTACTAGGGTCTTTCTCTAGCTACAAATTTGTTACTGACAAATTTATTAATATTTTACATGAAGAAAGCCTTGTGTCCATTTGGGCAAGCTGAGGAATAAAGCTAGCAAGCAACAAATGTGTTTCACCTAAGGAAATTTTGACCAACAAATTAAAACAAAAAACTAGAAATATTTTCTCCCTCTATAAAAGTAATAAAAATCTTGATTCTCTCCAAAATCATAATTGGTTGTCACAAATGGCCAAAATACAGGAAGGAAAGTTAGTTTATAATTTTTAGATTTTTACAATTTTACAATAACAAATTCCGAAAATTACTGGACATTCTAGGTATTTTACTTTTGTGTTAGCTTCTTAATTAAACTTTAGACATGTAAATTGATTTTTATTAATAGAATATCAAATGTAATTAGGTAATTAGCTACAATTATTCATATATAATTAATTTAATTTCTTAACCTTTTAACATGTATACATTCGTTTTGAGAAGACTGCTGGCACAGGTCAGGGTCTAATAATAAAAAAAAGCCTGCACAAAATAGTTAATAGCTTTGTGCCAGGTATTGAGATTACAAAGTAGTCCGAACAGCTTCGAGTAGACTCAGCAATCTTCAGACAATGGTTAAGTTTGCCTGCTCATACCTTATGGCTTCACCTTACTAGTAACCAGAAAATACAGTGAACTATTGGTGGGCTTAGGGGAAGGTAAAGATCAAATATTAGCTGTTAGTGTAATATTGGCAAGGAAATGTGAGCAGTCAATCGCTGTGCCAGTAACTTACACTTTGTTTTAAGGTCATTTTCCCCCATTAATTGAGGCTCAGACGGTGCCCTTCACAGGGACTTTTGGCAGTGAGGAAATTCTTAGCCAGATGCACTAACCATTAAACCACGGCTCTTAAGTTACGGCTCCTGCCAGAAACTTATACAACAGAAGAAAACAGTGAAAACCGAAGAAACTGGGTTTCTCTAATCATCTCCTGAAGACAAAGAAATTAATAAGTAAGAAGTAGTAGTACTGAAATTCGCAGGTTTTAAAACCTTAACTTTTGTTAACTGATCCGATAAAACACCGAATAAAAATACAAACTACGATAAACAAGCTCATTAGCATGGTAACCCTAATATCCAGTGGTTGTGGCTTAGCTCTATCGAAATTTCAAAACGCATTTATTAGACCACTGGTGAAAAATCATTTACTGAGGGAAGTACTTTCATACCTATAATGCTTTGTTTTCCTTTGATTTTGAATCCTAAATAAGGCAAAATCGGTCTTTAAACCAATTGTATAATACATACGATTTCCTTTTGTGCTAAGCTTTCAAGATATCCATATGTAAATCGTACAATAAGAATCTCTACAACATTGCTCATGACAGGATCTACAGCAATAATTGAAGGCTAGATTTTTCCAAGATTTATCGTTGTTCTGTCTAAAAATGATAATGAATCTGAGTCTCTAATATTTTGGTAAGTTGTCCAACATTATGTTTATCACATTTTAAAAAATTGTCCTTTGATAAGTTCCCCTCCACGGCTTTGTTTAAAAAAGATGCCTATAATTCCAGCGAGATGTAAAGACAACAATGGTATAATATCTTGATTATGGTATTTTCAACAATTTCAATCCCTCAAATGTAACATCTTTGGCTCTTTTCTTTATGAGAAATGAGAGAATAGGCCTAAATAGCCTGTTTTCTTGGCCTAAGTTCTTGAGTTTACTTACCATTTCGACAGCTTGCCTCTTCACATTCGCCAGAGCGTTAAATTTTTCAACTCACAGGCATTTTAGCCATTGTCCTACCTATGTAAGTTACATATATTTTAATTGGTGCCCCATAAGTATGAGTATATTATTGTTACAGCTGCATTTCACATAACTGATTTATTGGCATTCTAGGCCTTGCCTTCAGTAGAGTTATCAGCAAAATCAAAGGGATACTCTATAACTTCCTCAAAATTTAAAAGGATGAAATCATTTTGAATCGATGATGGGGGGATAAAAATAGGATCATGAGATTTTTCAACATGTGCAGCTTACCAATATTTGTGACAGTAAATAACACGAATTCGCCATGATGTCAGAAATTGAAATATACATGAAAGCTCTAAAAGAATATCTTAGATATGACAAAGACTCTTTTACACGTTATATTAATCTTTTTGCGAACGATATTTTGGATATCTCACTGCTGAAAATTGGTAGGTGTTCAAAATGTGCTTGATAAAATAGCTTCAAATCTTAAAAGATAAATTATACTGCATGTAGACATGTATTAAAATAGCAGAACAAAATTAATTTTGCAATCAGTATATAATAATGTACACGTAAACTACAGAGAAACTCTATGTCTCGTAATTCAACTTGCCTTTTTTTCGTAAATATCAAAGTTAGAGAAATACTTACTGATAATCTCGAAATGGAAATCATACCAGTGTACTTCTTTGGCATATTTGTGGGAGGGGCACAGTAACAAACAGCTGTTATGTACCGTCATCCAAGTATAAACATAAACTAGACAAGAAGACTTCATACCAGAAAATGAGCCAGATTTTCATTACACATCTAAATTCTATGTTTGCCCATATATCCGTATACTAAATACGGGTATTTCACATTAATTAATCGATCCGTATTCATACTATTTACAAGGGCTGTACTACAGATATTGAATATCATAAAATTTCAGCTGGACTAAAAAAATTATGGCCCAAAAATTTTACCGGATGAATATTATACAATCAAATTAAGTGACTAGAATTGCAAACTCGTTACAAAATACGTTTTTCAATCATTGCTACTACAGTGTTTATATGAATCAATTATAAACCAACTGTTTTCTGTTCTAGCGGCAGCAGGCATCCTCCAATTTCAGTTGATTCAGAAATATCCTCAAGAATCCATTTAGAGGTTTATAAGGCCTTACTGTAATTCTCGGTTGATATTCTGATGAATAAGTCACATAAACGTGTCAAGAGTCACGTTTGCATTAGACAGTAATGAATGAAGGAATTATCTAAATAATAATAATAATAATGATAAATACCCTTTGGCATACATAACAACATGACTCTTTATGCCTATGTGTTGTTGTTTTGTCACCAAACAGAGCAATAACAAATATCCAGTCTGAATTCAATGCTGCAATACCAGACGTAGTACTTGTACTAAGATATCTTTCCATGTATTGTCAGCTATCAGGCTAGGAGTAGTGAGTGCTGTAGTCATGAGTTGTTGTCATACAACAACAACCGGTTGAGCAATGTGCCCTTCCTCATCGGTTGTGAGGCNGTTGAAGTGATGTTCCTATTTTTATTGGTTATTTTACCTCACTCTTGTGGCTGCAGTACATGTGCCTGCATTCAACTTTCCTGGCTTTTTGCTGGGCCCTGAATGTGGGTCTTTCACCCATCCATCACTGGATGGTGTGTAACACCTCGATAATAATAAAAATGATAAATAAATCGATAAAATAAAGTTTAACGAAATATTTTGTCTTTACTTCGATTACAATTTTTCACTCTTTATTTCCCTTACCATTACACTATCTCATAAGGTAAAAGGTAATATTTACACGTAATATTATATCATTTATCAGAACAGTGCTCAGTCCTCTTTCCATCACATTTCACATTAAGAGCATAAATTTATTTTTGTCCTCAGCTTAAAGTAAATTAATAGATACTTACAGGGCATCAATATAGTTAGCTGAGAGCTATTATTTTCATTTATTAGCTGATGATAAGAATTTCGAAAAATTGTCAGGAAAACAGTAATAGAAATGATAGGGTCAAAGTAATACTCACATTCAGTCAAACTGCAAACTGGCCTAAAGCCGAACTTTGCGAAAAACAACGTCAACCCGATCAGAACAGAACAGGAGGCCTTTTTCGTCATTCTTATTCACAACGTATCCATTGAAATATATATAAAAAAAGACAACTTCATTAAAATAATGTATCTGTGATTTTGAAACGTTGTCTTTATACCTTAACAGTTTACTTCCACGCACTATTTAGGAGAATGAAAAGATGAAAAGCAGACATGATATGTACACATGCAGTCGAGCAAGAATATATCTGCGTCTTTTTATAGTAAATGTATTGGTTCGCTGGGTACAATTGTCTGGTCAAATAGT
Source organism: Morbakka virulenta (assembly GCA_003991215.1). Taxonomy (NCBI): domain Eukaryota; kingdom Metazoa; phylum Cnidaria; class Cubozoa; order Carybdeida; family Carukiidae; genus Morbakka; species Morbakka virulenta. The sequence goes on from RDPX01000072.1 coordinate 2,465,992, forward strand.
AATGACAATAGTAAGGCATAGCCAATATATGATAGATTCAAAGCTCTTGTGTTTTGCTTTCCAAAAGTAAGATTCAACCAGAGAGTGAAATTGCTGGCAATTTGTGAGAAGAAAATGTAGTATTGTTCATGACAAGTAAACAAATTTCATACGATGTCAGAAAGACTCCTTCGAAATTGAAAATTAAGGTACAACTTTTTGGGACAGTAAGTGAAGGAACACTTTCGAAAGGGTAAACTACGTATTCCCTGCCAATTCGAAGTTTCTGTGAACATTTTCAACTAAGCTAAAGTAATGAAAATGCTGACTGAATATTACTAAGATGGTTTTTATGGCCTGATGGTTTAAGTTGGAAACGTGGAGTTACAATAACAATGAATGCAAATCTAAGTCTTTACAGGTTAATCAAACAACAGAACCAAGTTCCTACATAGCCGTAATAGTACTAGGCCTTCTTAGTGATATCAATAAAGATTGAGATGTGACAGCTACTAACAAAACCAGAAACTTAGCAGAGTACAAATATGGTGCACCTAGGTAGTGAAGAAGTAAATTAGTCATACTTTTTGAACTTCTTAGTTTCGGCACATTTAACTCTAAAATTACTTTTTATCACTCTTTACGTCCTGCTTTTCTATCCTATCACTTTCTGAACGTTCAGGGTCCATTAGACTTCCAAGTTTCTTCTCCTTATTTTATTATATAAATACACAATATCTCGTGTCAAATAGACCGTTTGGGTTTGGATTCCTTGACAATATAGTGATACAGTAGAATTTGTGTAATCCGTCACCGGCTAAACCGTCAGTTCGCCTTATTCGTCAGTGTTCGTTAGGAACCGTAAAATTGCTACTACAGTAGAATCTGTGTAATCCGTCACCGGCTAAACCGTCAGTTCGCCTA
>RDPX01000072.1:2475172-2567039 GCA_003991215.1 Morbakka virulenta
CTAAACCATTCTCACTTGAACTGACCTCTTCTGAAAATGTTTTAAAGCTCTTAGAGAAGATTAACCCTAAAAAAGCAAGAGGACTAGATAATATTGATGGAAAATTTCTCAGAGATGGTGCAACTGCTTTAGCAAAGCCAATAACCCAACTATGCAATCTCTCAATCCTGCTATCCACATTTCCTGATGCCTGTAAACATGCAAAACTAACACCAATTTTTAAAAAAGGATCAAAAAGTGATCCCAAAAATTATAGGCCTATTTCTCTGCTTCCACAGCTCTCTAAAATTGTTGAAAAGATTATTCATGGCCAAGTACAAAAGTACCTTGATGATAACAATATATTATATAAATACCAATCTGGCTTTCGTCCATACCACTCAACAGACACTTGCTTATCCTATCTGAGTGATAGGATTCAACAGGGATTTGAAAATGATATGCTTACAGGCATGGTTCTGATTGACCTCCAAAAAGCATTTGACACCATTGACCATAAAATCTTACTGGATAAAATGGCATGCCTTGGCTTTAGTGGCTCTACAATTTTGTGGTTTAAATCTTACCTTCAGGACCGATTATTCACAGTCAACATTGGGAAGGAATTTTCAAACCCCAGTAATGTTATATATGGGGTACCTCAAGGGTCAATTCTTGGTCCACTACTATTCCTACTATATGTAAATGACATGGCTCAGGCTATTGACTGCGAACTACTTCTTTATGCAGATGACTCCTGCTTAATTGTCAGACACCACAATATTGACCACATAGAGTCAAACTTAAATAAAAACTTGGAATCACTGTGCAATTGGTTTGTGGAAAACAAATTAAATATTCATTTTGGTGAGGATAAAACCAAATCCATTCTTTTCAGACGAAAAAAATCCAAAAATATTAAAAGTCTTAGCATTAGGAGGGGTGATAGAGAAATTAAACAACACTCAGAAGTCACATACCTTGGATGTGTTCTAGATGAAAATCTTTCTGGGGAATCAATGGGAACTAAAATACTTGGAAATATAAATAATAGGATGACATTTCTGTATAGAAAACAAAGCTTTCTAGATAACTTCCTTCGCAGATTGCTCCTCAATGCCCTTATTCAGCCACTTTTTGATTATGCATGCTCCTCATGGTACCCCATGTTGAATAAGAGACTGATAAAAAAATGCAATCTGCACAAAACAAATGCATTTGCTTTTATCTGAATTTAAAAAACAAAGCCCATGTTGGTGCTACTGAATTTAAAGAGATAAATTGGCTACCCACAAAGCACAGAGTAAATCAAAATATTAGTGTAAAGATATTGAAATTTTTTAAAGGAACTGCTTCAGTTTATATGATAAAATATTCCACCCAGTCAACCAGAGTTGTGTTAGACGGAGGTCAAAGTTTAAATTACATATCACATCTCGTAAAAGCAACACAGGCCAAAAATGCTTACCTAGGGCCAAAAATATGGAATAACCTATCATCTGAATAAAAATCCACTAACAATGTCAACACTTTTAAACACTCTCATAAGGAGCCAGGCATTCTAAAGGACATCTCATTTTAACTCACTTCAAATTTTATATTTTTAAATTTTATCTCCCTTTTTTTTCAATTAAAAAATCACCTCTTAAGGGGCCATTATGGAAATAAGGTCAGTTTGACCTTTTAATGTTATCCCTGCCACTTCAATTAGGGGTGATCTGTCATTATTTTTATTTTAACTCAAATTGTAATATTTTTATGCGACATTCTTTTTAGTATTAGTTTATACAAAAGTTTGTAAATTAACTTTAAATTGTAATTTATTGACTTTCTAGGCTTTTCTTTTTTTTTTAAACATTTGTTAACATTTTTCATTTTTGTTTGTGGCAAATAAAAACTTACTTTCTTACTTACTTACTTAACGCGAGCGATTAGGACATTTCAGTGGATAAAACATTTCTTTGTATTTCTAGAAATTATTCATAATAGCCATACCAGAAATTGCTACACCAGTTTCATTTGTCTCGGAACTCCAGTTTTCGTCTCCGAGCCTTAAGCTGACCCCATTAAACCGAATGAACCAACAAATTGGTTAGCTCAAACAAAATCTCATTTTTAGCCCGTAGTATAACGGCAGAGGCAATCAGATTTGCATATGTTATTGCATATTTACTACCGGAAATACCCCAGAAAATAGGGGATATACTGCTACACCCACCACATAGGAACTCCTTCATCAAACCTTGATTTCAGAGGGCCTAGGGGATCGATCTAACCATCTAACCATTACATGTGCTCAATTTAGGTCATTTTATTTTTCCACATAGTCGTTCAGAGGAATAAAATGTAGTGTGTTTGGTCCGGTTTTCGAGAAATATGACCTAAAATGAAAACATTAAGTCACCTAGAAAGTCCAAATTTGGTATGAGGGTAGCTTTCATTCCTGCGTCGAATATAGATTTTGTAATTTTGTGTTATGACAACTGGAGTTGTCTTTAGAGTGATCTGAAGATGAATTGAACAAAGATTGCTCAGAGATACTAGGAGTTTGGGAGCCGATTAAGTCAGATTTCAAACCCATTTTACCTATTTGTCATACGAGAAATGGTTTAATGTCACTTTGATCTCTTAAAGCTGTGCTCCAGGCAGAGCTACCACTACCTTCTCACCAAAGGGGGGTCATTTGTGTTTGTCAGTAAAGATAATGACCTTCACGTAAAAGCTGAATTTGAACAGTCAACATAAGACGAAGTAGTTTATTAAAAGAGAGGGTTCTATTAGAGAGGATAGTTTATTAGAGAGACCAGTTTGTTAGAGAAAGGCATATATTGAAGAGAGACGTTAATTATTAGAGAAAGGTGCTTATTAGAGGGAGTTTTTTTATTTGAGACCAGGTAATTAATAGGGAAAATACGTTACTTTGTATTTAAATAGAATTTTCATAAGTACTAGCAAAATGCATGCGAATCTAATTGGAAGCCTTGGTTTCATGGTGATTAGAGAAAATGACCTAAAACGAGGTAAAAAGATGTAATATATACGCTACTTCACTGTTTAATTTTTTTGTCTGTTTGTTTTGTTTTAACGTCATTTTATCCTAGTAACTGGGACTCAGACGGTACCCTTCACAGGGACTTAGATTTTGCAGTAAGGAATTCCTTGGCCGAATGCCCTTCCTGACGCCAACCAATGGCTTTTTGGGGGGTGGGGGGTGAATTTCCAAATTCAGTCACTCGGGGAATCGAAACCGAAATTTTTGGTTACGGTGCAGTTGCACTAACCATTATGCCACGGCTACATCATTGTTAAGTGAAAAATAATAAAATAGAGATCTACCATGACCAATAGTGGCATGGTAGAGCTCATAAACTCTTACATGATATTGCTATTTGGGGAAATTTTGTTGTAATTAATATAAAAATTAACCTTGAAATAAGACCTAACCAAACAAAAGAAATAACGCTTTCAAACTTAGCATCCCAGATATCGTCCTAATTCAGTCTGGAAACAATTTATTTTTGGAAAAATCTTTTAAAACTCACGACAGTGTTTTTCTATAAATACATAAGTCGTTTCCCGTCGTTTGTTAAGAAGTTCCTAAAATTCAAAGGAAAAGCTGCTGTTAACCTTTTCTACATGGCAAGGTATTTTTGAAAATTGATACAAATTTCTGCACGAAAAAAGTTATACTGTAGTTTCTTCCTTTATTTTCGTAATTTTCATGTCTCCTGCTAGACTTGATCATTTGTTGTATTTTATCAGTAATTTGACGAATTAATCTGGTGGTACAATGTTAGAATACAATGGACCCAGTGTAGAGAATCATGTCGTATGAAATTGCACAATGCCCTTTATTTAGGCACCTATTTTCGTTTCACTTTCATCTTTTTCCCTTCTTCCTTTTTACCATTTACTTTTTTAATGCTCGTTTCACTTTCAAAGTATCCGTTACAGCTGCAAATTATGATCCTTAATATAAAAATTAGGACTTTTTCGTTGATGATGCTTTTTTGCCAAAGCAAAAACTCTATTAAGATTCAAGAGCCTTAAGTCAACTTTTAATTTTGTGTGCACAAGGATAGCAATTTGTATAACCGATCTATTGAGGAGTTGTGCTTCAAAAAACAGGAGTTCAACATTTGCATAATGGTGTAGGTTAGTTAAGTGGAAACCACACACACTGTACTACTGAAGTGTCAGCAACAAAGTTGCTTTAACTGTGCATATCGGTTCTTCGTACAAAGAGAACAAAAACTTTATACCTTAAGTCGTCGGTAACATTTAGAGTTGTTTTTCCTACAATACATTCAAAATTATAGTGATATCTCCACATGAATTAAAGCTAACTAAAGACTTGTACATTTGAAAGATAGATATTGGATGCACAAAGCAGGAGACATCAAATCTGGTAAAAATCTAAACAAACGAGAAAAAACTCTACTTGAATATATTCTCCGCATACAAAAAGTCTTCTGCATGCCAGATTGAAACTGTTCAGTAATAATACCAATTTTATCCATTTACTTTTTTTCTGGTGCCTACATCATTGATATTAGTAAGTCCATTATCACGTCTTTATGACTACTTGATAAATTATTTGTGATTGTGGAAGAGATTAACATGATTACAATAAAAATAAGAAATATTTCAGCCGAAATATCAATACCCCCGTCCAACGACCTGACATCGTGCAGTAGCATTGAATGACTTAAGGCATAAGTGAACATTGGCAACTATGGATAAAGCCAAAAGGCATGATTCGGTACCAAATCTGGAATATTTCTGATTGGTTTAGAGGAAGTTTATAAAGTCCTTTTCCGAAAGGGAAAATAGGATTTCTTCCCAATTCTGGTTGTGTTTTAAATCTTATTCCATAAAAATATAACCTTCCCATTTTAAGCTTCAGACAACTTCCTACTGTTTTACCAGTTTTGCTAAACTATTCAATCTCGTTGTACAGATAAATATTAAAAGGTCTCTCGCCCATTTTATTTGTTTGCTTGCATTTCTGTATCTTATTTTTATTGGTTAACAAAGGAAGAGAACTATATCGGGAGGAGAATGTTAGACATGAATCTACCAGGGAGGAGGAAGAGAGGCAGACTAAGGAGACACTACATGGATGCAATAGAAGAGGACATGAGGAGAGTGGTAGTAAGAAGGGAAGACGCTGGAGACCGCACAAAATGGAGGGATGTGATCCGCTGTGGCGACCTAGAAGAAGAAGATTGTTATTGCTTAACAAGCCACATGTAAAATAAAACAATTCTTTGACCGTTTTTATGACGTTGAAGATTTAGAAACAACAAAGAAACCTCAACAGAAACAAAATTAGAAGAGGTCAAGAAGACCGGGAGAAGTGGGGAGACCATAAGTTGTGGATACTTTTCCTTAAAGCGTTTAAAAAAATTCAATATCTTCTTGGGCTTATTTCAATTATAGACGATCTTCTCTGTATTGCATCAATAATTTTACTTAATCATCATCTATTTCTAAAAGAACATAGAATACATAACATTCCACCCATTAGTTCTCTTATTATTTATAATGTTATTTTGTTGTTAATATTTTCTTACGTCAAAAATACTTTCGAATTTCACTCAAACTTTTTCTAGGTGCTGTAATTTTGAACACTTTGAGCTTAAATAACTTTGAGAAATTAAAAATTTTTGTTTTAAAATTTCAGAATAAAAATCCCAAGCTATTCAACCTTTATACCAAAAATTGAATTACAGTCGACGCTCGTTAACTCGACTACCCGTTATCTCGACCTTTCAGTATCTCGATCTAGTTTTGCCGGTCCCTTGGGCACATTTTATCACGTTATCTCGACCTTTTCGAAAATACTTTTTTGAAATTGATTCTAAATGGGTTTTTTGTAAGCATAGAAAAATCTAAAATCAGGCTCGGAGATGCTTTTTCAAACATTCAAATTCTTTATAAACATTCAAATGCTTTGCAATGTCTTCAACATTCGTCGCACATTCGAATTCTCAAATTTATAAACATAAAATTGTTTATATGTATATGATTTCCTTTATATCACGATGTCTGGCGTAAAATGTAAACTCCTGGTCAAAACTTTGGCACAAAAATGCAAAGCCTTAAAAGAGTTAGAGCAGGAGGGTGCAACTCATAAGTCTGTTGCTTTAAAGTACGCTATACCAAGAAACACCATAACAACATGGGTAAAAAACAAAGAGAAATATTTCGCAGTTTTGGAAAAATCTTTCAGTAAAAGGAGAAAGATAAGAGAAGGCACCAACAAAGATCTTGATGCTGTAGTTTTTAAATGGTTTCTTGCCAAAAGATGTCAGAACATTCCCATTGATGGGAGTATGATAAAAGAAAAAGCCTTAAGCTATGCAAAAGAACTCGGCGTTTCCTCTGACTTTCGTGCTTCAGATGGGTGGTTACACAGATGGAAAAAAAGGTACGAGTTTTTATTTATTGTTTACATGTTGTAAACATATAAATAATAACCAATAAATAATTACATATATTGCAATTACAAATGTTTATGTATATTCTTTTTCAATATTTCTATACACTTTTCAGTACCAGAAAAAACTAACTTAGGTACTTGCATGCCATCACCATCTCCCAAGTTGACAGGTTTTCCTGTGATATTTACTGCACAGCAACTTCTTTCATCTGCTCTCAAAAAATAGAAAATAGTCTTGGCAAATTTTCCAGATTTCCCAAGTGGTAAATGTCCCACTATTATATTGCCTTTTTTTAAACAGACTGCGTATTTGTCTTTGATGTTCCCTAATTCTCTTTCGCTTGTTAGAATTTCTCCTATGACAGAAGTCCATATACTTTTGTATACGTGATAACCTTTGACAAAACAATCAATCTCGAAGCTACTTACTATCAACAAGGGAAATTCTTGTTATTTCAACATTACTTGTATCATCATGTCCATTCTCTCCATTTTTGTATGTTAGTAAAACACGAGCGAGTCTTTACTGTTTACGTGAAATGGAAGAATGACAATTCGAATTCTGATTTGAATTGAAATTCGAATTTGTGTCCGAAGTTGTATTATAAGAGAAGCACCAGAAATGTGTAATTTTTTCAAAAAATTAAAAGCCATCTTTGCCTTTTCCAGGCATTCTGTAACCTTTAAATCAGTTGTTGGTGAAAGCAATTCTGTTACGCCTGAAATGATAGCATCTTGGCTTGAAACCACATTGCCAACACTCTTGTCTAATTATAAACTTGAAGACATTTACAACGCCGACAAATTCGGCCTTTTCTACCAATGCCTACCGAACAAACCATACCATAAGTCTGAAAAGTGCTCGGATGGAAAACACAGCAAAGTAAGATTAACAAGTTTAGCAGCAGCCAATGCAGTCGGCGATAAGTTACCAATGTTTGTTATTGGCAAATCGAAAAGGCCCAGATGTTTCAAGAATGTGACTTCCTTGGCATGTAGGTATCGATCACAACAGAAAATTTGGATGGATAGCACTTTGTTCGAGGAAAGGGTTCGTGAGATAAATCGGAAATTTCAAAGAGAAAATCGAAAGATTGTCATGATAATTGACAATTGCCCCGCTCATCCAGACATTCAAGACATGAGTAACATAACCCTGATTTTTCTGCCACCCAATACAACATCAGTGTCCAAACCGATGAACCAAGGGGTCATTAAATGTCTGAAAGCTTTATACCGTCGCCGTTTGGTGAAACTTATGATTTGATGTTTGGATCAAGGAAAAGATTTGCCAAAGATTTTAATCCTTCCTGGAATCGAGCTGCTTCCCTCTTCATGGGAGGATGTGTCGAAAGAAACAGTCGTTAATTGTTTTAGGAAGGCTAAACTTTCTGCTGAGGACCAGATCGATGCTGTTCAAGATAATGATGATCCTTTTAAAGATTTGAATGACGACTTAGCCGAGTTAAAAGAAAAGGACCCTTCCTTGTTACCTGACGATTTTTCAGCAGATGAATTTGTGGACATTGACCTTCAGGTTATCGCGACGAAGAAATTATCCAATCTGTTGTGGGCATCGAAGAGAGTGAGAATGAAAATGACGATCAAATAGAGGTGTATGATGCACCCATTAAAAAGCCCTTAAAAAGGAAGTTGATACAGCCATAGAAACGTTGAGAAGCTTATCCCTTTACAGCAAAAATGGAAATGATATGCGCTCGTTTTTACAGCGCTTAGAAAGTTTTGTTGAGACTGACAGAACTGAGTGTAAGAGGCAAGCTTGTATTGCTGATTATTTCTTAAAATAAACAAGCTAAAACAGAAAGAATAACAGTTATCTTGTTTTTTTTGTCTGACTAATACCTAGTCCAACCCCCTGAGCAGTCTAATGAGCTCAAAAATTAATATTGTCAAACTTTCATTATCTCGACCTTTTTCGCCATAGGCGCTCCTTATCTCGACTTTGCGNTTACAGCAAAAATGGAAATGATATGCGCTCGTTTTTACAGCGCTTAGAAAGTTTTGTTGAGACTGACAGAACTGAGTGTAAGAGGCAAGCTTGTATTGCTGATTATTTCTTAAAATAAACAAGCTAAAACAGAAAGAATAACAGTTATCTTGTTTTTTTTGTCTGACTAATACCTAGTCCAACCCCCTGAGCAGTCTAATGAGCTCAAAAATTAATATTGTCAAACTTTCATTATCTCGACCTTTTTCGCCATAGGCGCTCCTTATCTCGACTTTGCGCTATCTCGAACTTTCGTTATCTAGAACTTTTTTCTCGGTCCCGTGGAGGGTCGAGATAACGAGCGTTGACTGTACATAGTATTGCTATGAATTTTATTGTAGCAAATCTCTAAAGAAATAAACTCAAAAAAGACTAGATCAATATTATCCTCAGGGTCAGTTTTATTAAAATACAAAAATTATATACTCAACAACGTATGAATATGTTTGATATACTGTAAAAAAGAGTAATGCAGATATTCATTGTGCCTTTAAAATCAGCGTCTCAAAATAGAAAGTGAAATGCATCTCAAAAATAAGAAATTTAATAATGACATACTCTAAGAAATTCTACTGCATTTTTATTAACAGTAAGGTTCATAAATAATATAAGTTTTGAACTATTTATATTAAGATGAAGACCTAACGTGAGTAGAAGAGACTGTGGTTTAGATTTTACCCAAAGGGGTTGCTGAAGAAGGGTAATGAAACAATAGTGCTGACGATTACGGAAAACAAGGAACGGGATAGGAAAGGGAACAAGGGAGAATCCTATAAAATCAGCCGGCCCAGAAGACTAATGTTTTTGTTAATTTATTCTCTTCCCTACTTTTAAAATTATATCATCTTTTTCTTTCTATGGTCTTTCAACCTCATCATATCTTGTCTGAATGAATGAAAAGGAGAATTGACAGCTTTGTCGAGACATCTTTGTGTTTACTCCAGAAGAAATGATATGCTGACAACGAAAAAGAAAAAAGACTACAGTTACCAAAGATTCAAAACAAATAAAAGAGAGCAGAACTTGGGGATAATCAAAATTGTCAATTTCGCTTTAACCTTCGTATATATATAGATATATATATATATATAATTATGTGTGTGTATGTATGTGAAACTCTGAGTCAGTATGCATGTGTGTATATATGTTCGCTTGCTTAAATGGTAGAAAAGAATCACAGAAAAGGCAACACAGCAAGCTCAAACTTAGTCTTAACAAATGTCCGAATTTGTTAAAGTATTCAGAATTAACGTGCATAGGCACGACAGAACATGAGTCCAAAAGGCATTATGGTAATCACAATCAATCTTTAAATACCAGAATGTATGTACATAGCTTAGCTTTCTCCAAATACATTTGTGGATTAATGAAATCAGGGAAATCATTTTTCCATAAAATCTGCTATTTTTAAGCATGCACAAATAGGAATGGCGTAAAGTTACGCAACTTAAATTTAGATAAAAAGATGGTAATTTTTTATGAAGTTAAAACTACTCTTTTAAAGAAAGGCACTGAAGTATTAACCAAATGCAGGTATGCCAATAAATATTACACAATCAACTTTGAGCCACCACAACTAGAACTAGCTAGGTCACTCTAGCTCAATGATGGACATATTACAACTTGCGTGAAGGCAGTTCAGTAGTTTTCAATATTTGGTGGATATTTATTTAATGGATAAATCCCCACTTGTAAATGTATAAAGAGCACTTTTAGTTTCAATAGAGTCGAAAATTTTTTTAAATAAAGAAAAATAAAATATTTCTATTTTTAGGCAGTACAAATTTTGTTTCAAATAAACTTGGAAAAATAAGTCACTATTGTGAAAGAAGAACGTTTCTTTTGTTTGATTTTCTTTTAATCTTTATTGCTTGGTGCAGCAATAATTTCGCATCATATTGCCATCCCATCTACCTTGGTAGCGTTTCCTCATCCCCTTTATGTCCCGGTGAAACCTTTCATCTCGTTCGTCACTTTGGCCACCGAGGTTTTCAGAAATCTTTTCAAGTGGCTGAGAAGAAAATAAACTTTGATGTTCATGTTGTATCCCAATTTTATGAGTGATTGCACATTCCTTCAACATAATCTTTGTAGTCAGTTAGTTCATAAGGTCTTAAACTAACACATAAACTAAAAAAGAAAAAAAGCTCATAAACTAACACAAAATATTCCAAACATTCCTCTCAAACCCAGTCATCAGGTCAGGAAGCCTTAGATTATTCTGCAATTTTCTAATCTATAGTCCATCAAAAACACCAGTCTTCAGCTTCACCCCACTAAAGACAGATGGATTGTTGCAGATATTGGATCCATTCACCTTCTTTATCTATTGCTTTCACAAACTATTTCAACAATCCTAGTTCGATATAAAGAGGTGGAAACATAATTTTTTCAGGTTTCACCAATGGATCAATCCATGATAACCTTCTTCTGCTTAATACGGAGAATATCTCTTTTGAACGTTTCCTTTTGTACCTAGTTTTTTTCTTTCCCTCGAGTATCCCACAGAAAAAGGAAACATGGAATTTTTTTGTGTAACCATTCTTATGTCTAAGTAAAAAGTTCACCATTTCTAGATCTACAAATATGACCAACTTGTGAAAATCATAGTCAATAAGTTAAAGTACTTTTTTAACTGCCGCGTCATTATCTTTGCCAGGGACTGAGTGCCTATTGGAATGGACCTTTATCGGTTTCCTTACACATTTGAGGCTTCGTATAGAGCTATCAATGGAAAGTCGCCAATCCGCAGATTCAACAAAGAACTCGATTTATATAACAGTCTCTGTATGTAGAAACATGTAAAAAATTTCTAGACTCATTCTCTCTCTGATTGTAGAACGAGACATTTCTTCGGGATTCAATAGACGCTTCTCGGATTACCTTGAAGCTAGCAACTCTCCTGATTCTTTTGAAAGAGTGAGATCACAGAAAAAGTTATTGAGCTCAGATTGATCAGAACATTCTGATGCTGAATGGGTTGATGAAATTGTACTGATTATGGGCAACTGATTTGAATATCCAAACAAAAATATAGAAAAAAATACGTATCTTACCTCATGGCAATTAATGTTAAAATAATTCCTGCATGAGATGAATGTCCAGCAGCTCCACAAGGAAGTTCTTTTTTGAAGAAAATTAAAATTGAAAAAAATTAGTTCAACATTTTTGTACATACCAATATAGATTTTACTTTGTCTATTAGCAGCTGTAGGATGATTTTTACTGAAGTTGAATATTCTGGGATAGGCTCTTCAACTGTGCTTGCAGGAATATGATATATACAGCCATACGCCTTAGCATTTATTAATTTAGAGAAACTGAAAAATACAGCATATAAAGTTGCCTCATTTTTCTTTTATGACCTTGCTGAAGTCACCATAGAGTTCAATAGTCCCTGAAACAGGTTCAGCAGAAACGTCATGTGCATAAACATCTCAAAGTAATTTGCTTAATTTTTTTGTTTAGATATAATAAAACACTAAGTTGTGATTATAAATCATTGTCAGAAACAATATTTAGATCGTCTTTCCCACAGTTAGCTGCAAGTAATCAAACAAAGTGATTACTTGCTAAGATTAATTAGATTTTTCAGGACTATTACAAACTTGAACAACTCCCAGATAGAAAAACAGCATTCTAAACTTCTTGAATAGAGGGTCTTTTTGTCAACTGTGACCTCTTGTCTGTTAACAAGGCATGAATCCACTTTAGTATGGGTTACTTATTTATTTGATATTTTTCTTTGTTCATTTTAAATCTTTTTACTTATTGGTTGTTTGAGATCTACCCGGAAAAATTATATAAACTCAGTACAGTATAACCTCTCTAATCGGGAACCTCAGAAATCTGGAAACCCGGCAGATTTGGACGAAATATCAGGGAACGGAATTTCTTCTATATGTTTTACCTCGCCAATTGGGACAAATGACCCGGATAATCGGGATGATTTTGTCCCAGGCTGGTATCTATTTTTACATTTTAAAAGCAATTTTCTCAAATTTCCCAGACAAGTAAAGCATGTCATAAGCAATGCAATTAACACATTTGCCGTTACAAGAGCGGGAAACGTCATCATTGTAGTCACTTATGAAGGTGTGAAACCAGCCTCACCTGTGTTCAATGAGCTATGAAGGGGTGGAGCCATGGCCATTAGATACACAATGAACGGCCTATTGTTTGGCCACAACAGGTGCAGCGTTTAATGCGAGAGAGGCTCGTATCTACCTTGTTATGTGTTAAATTTCAATGGGCGGAGCTTAAGTTCGTTTGGAAAACAATGTATAGTCAATGGTGGTTTTGTTTACGCCGTTGACATGTGTCCATCGTTTCTATTGTTTATCTAAAGTACAATGCCGAATTACCCTACCGACCTCAGAAATCGGAAAACCCGGATAATCGGGACGATTCTGCCGGTGACGGAGGTTTTCCGATTAGAGAGGTTCCACTGTATTCTTCATATTTTAACAGATAAACAAAATGGGAGCAGTATTTTCATCTATGCCCCTGACACTCGAACCAAAAACTTTGGCAAGGAAAGCTGTTGATTTTTCATTCGCTACTTCTACTGAAAATTTAAAAATTATATAGTTTTACCGGCAATTTCAGCTCTATGTGTCAAATATAACTCATCCTTTTCCTTAAAACTAACCCACATTTGTTTATTTTGTCTCAACATTGCTTTTTGTTTTGTAGAGGAGCCGTGGCTTAATAGTTGGTTTAACTGCACCGTAGCCAAGAGTTCCGGTTTCGATTCCCCGAGCGGGCAATTTTGGAACTTTTCAAAGTAAAAAGCTATTGGTTGGCGTCTGAAAGGGCATCCGGCCAAGTAATTCCTCAATGGACTATGAATTATATTTCATTCTATTAATGCTATTTTTTTGACCCTATATTGTTAAAATTGGTTTATGCATCTTAGAAAAAAGAAATTTGTTGGATGCAAAGGTGTTGAAAAATTTCTAAGAACCCGTTCCTTTATTTCTGCTAAGGTCCACCTATTATATGCGGTGCTAAGTAGAAGCGATTTGAGTCAATATGTTCTTTGGTGTACATGATATAGCGAAGTACGTCTGTGTCTGTACTGGTTCCCTTCTGAAGAGACTGGTTACACATGTTTTAATGTAAAATCCGGCAAAATCTACAAATAACTTTCTAGCAATATGGTTACTGGCGAAAGTAATAAAAATTCAATTGTATCCATAGCAACAAACCTTTTTCAAATTTTGAAGTTGCTAACATTTGATATATGGCTATTTTCATGTCATTTGATATTGTCTTTCCAATGTAATCACAACTATTCAAGATTTCTATCGCTAGGAATTTTTAGGTTTAAATCTTGACACAAATAATTGGGTTAGGCCTGATCTAATAAGCTAGGAACAAAGTGATGGTCAGACCTAAGTTGATATAATTACATCAGAATATCCTGGTTTCAAGGTATATCTTGTAAAGGAATTCTACGCTACCAAAAGCTGTACTAAAACAGTCTCATTGTTAGGCCTACATTAAGGATAAGGCAATAAATGCCAAAAAAATAATCTAACAGAGTAGCAAGATGAATTGCTTGACGCAGTTTCCTTGAACTAATAAAGTTCTGTAAAAGAGAAAATTTGTATCAGATTATGATTAAGAGGGTCTAGAACAATAGACTGCTGAAGACGTATTACTGTGTGACTTCCCCTTAACGAAGCACAAAACTAAATATTAAAGTTCAAAATGTTATTGTCCAAAATGTAGCTCTTCTACAAATATGAATGCAAATTTAAGTGTACTTGCACTACTACCATTAATTCACCAAGTTATCAAATATTAAAATGAAATAAAGCCAGAAATACAGCTGAGTTGAAAAAGTTCATATACTTACTTTGCGTTATAAATTGTACTCTAGCTTCCGGAGAAGCAGCATTCATTTTATTAACATACGAAATTGTAATGTTATAATTAGTTGACGGACTTAAGTCTGCCCATGTATGGTTCGTGATGAGCGATGTTTGTGTCTCCACTGCAATCCTTTTATAATACAAAGTTAACTTGTAATGTTTGAAATCGAAATCGCTCAGGTCCGCTGGAGCTGTCCAATTGAGAGAAACTGTCTTTGCTTTTACTGATAACAGTTGTATCAGGCGAGGCTTAGAGGCTTTCACTGAGGAAAAAAAAAGTATTGAGCACTGTTATTCAATTTAACTCATATGGGACGAGATATCCAAAAGTACGGGCCTATGGAAATTCAAGTGAAAAATGTGGTTGTCAGATTATATGATAAAGGACGTAGGGTCAACAAACAGGTGGCAGGGCATAAAGCCGAAATACCCGTAAGCGCCGGTTCTAAATCAGTTTGGTGCACACATAATTTTCACTTTTTTTAAGTCAGGAATGTGAGACAGCTCATCTGGATACCTAAGAGCAACAGTTACAAAGAGGATGTAAATCTACTCTGTAAGAACACTGTCTTGGTACAAAATCAACGTCTAAAGTCTTAAATAGTGTACTTTCTTGTCATATATACCCAGTGGAGCAGAGATCGAGTTATCTTTAGACTATATGCCGGCACCAAACTCTTAAATGTTTAAACAAAGTTAAAGAAGACTTTTAAATTATTTCTATTACGGCTTATTAACTCAAGTAAAAAAAATTCTTCTCTTCTTTCTTCACTACCAGTTTGTCTTAAATTTATATCTATACATTTACTAGAGTAACTATCATATCTAATTTAATCGTACCTCTGGAATAGTATGCACTATGAATTTTCTTTAGTAATTAGTACTTTAGACATACAAAAGGAAATATGTCTTGATATAACTATATGCTATAATTGTAATGCTGATATATATGGCAGAAAAAAATTTGTTCTTTATCTGCTTTTATAATTTTTTCTTTTAATTTACTTTAAATGACCGGCAAAATGGTAGTGTTATCAAAAATATTATTTTAAATCATTTACAATGATTTACATGTAAATCATGGTGGTAACAGCGACTATGGTGTGACTGGTGGTGGTAATGATGGTGATTATGATAGTGATGATAATGAAGATGATGTTGGCGATGGTGGTAACAGCGATTATGGTGTGACTGGTGGTGGTAATGATGGTGATTATGATAGTGATGATAATGAAGATGATGTTGGCGATGGTGGTAACAGCGATTATGGTGTGACTGGTGGTGGTAACAATTTCTGGTGACGAAAATGATGCGGTGGTAGTAATCGTGACAATCATGTTAATTGTGATTTATATTTGTCTTCATCCGTTAGTCACTTTGACATTCATGTAAATTGAAAATCAATTCATACTAGTAACACTGTATAATATTTCTGACTGGTGATTTAAGGCTACGGTGACGTTGAAAAACTTTGAATTTCATGTAAAAGACATCGTGCTTGAGACAAAAAGACTCCTCCCTTTCTCAAATAGATGATTTGTAACACCCTTACTGCAGCTTCCCTAGGTCTGTTCACATACTTCAAAATTTGTTCCGAGGCTTGCAGTGAAAGCGAGTGTTTTCAGTAAGGAACAGTTAAGACATGCAATGTTAAATAAGATTTCTTTTTCAATAGTCTGTGCTTTTACTTTACATTAGTAGCTGAAGCAATGTCTACCAAAATTGGCTCCTTTAAATTTTTTGATGAAGTTTTGATGAAAATATACCAAAGGCTTGTTTAGCTGTTTAATGCTCTGCAAAAGGCATAATATTAATAAATACGATTGTAGATGCATCCAATTAATTCACTGTCATAAAATTATTCAACAACTTTTCCTCTTTGTTATTCAGTTTAACTTTTGTGACTTACATTTTTTTAAGATAGAAAAAGCAAATATATTCTTTTTTAAAAAAATCTTTACTTCAGATAATCGTAGACAGAGTTAACAAAAAAAAATTTCAATAAAATGTAAAAAAAAATATACTTACAATTTATTTCTTTGACTTGGAGGTTAAATGTCTTATTCTGCTTTGTAGACACTCCTCCGTAACTTGCACTGCAAGTTAAAGGTATTAAACAGTTGTAATGACCAAGGCTGGCATTCTGTAGAATGCAATTCTCAAAGTACGAACCAAAGCCAGCTAATGAGGCTCTTACGACAAATTCCTCTTCCACTTTACCTAATAATGACCCATATGAATTTGTTTTGATTTCTTTTTTAAACAAAGCTTGTTTCAAAAGTGTATCTTTCGTAAACCATTGTATTTTTATACCAGGTTGTCCAATGGTCTTCACTTTTATAACAGCTGTAGCATTCTTTTTGACTGATACGGGATCAACAACAGACAGCAAAGGTAATCCAACTTTACAGAGAAAAGAAAAAAGACTTCAGGGAGAAACTAATCTACATTACGAAAAATAATAAAGAATATTATATAAGAAGTATATTAGCCTAACTTAAAACAAAATATTTATTGCACCAAAACCGACTGAAACACAAAAATTTTAAAACTCAAGGATACAATTCACTAAAAGTTACTCCATAAATAAGCGATAAATAATCTCTTTATTTCTACATTCCTCTAGTTAAACATTATACAAACTATAAAGATCCATTATTTATCTCAAAGAATTATAAGACGTCTAATGATAAAGACAAAAACTGACTGTATAAATATATGAATGTTAATATATGCATATATATATATAAATAGTATCTGTGACTCGGTTTTCAATTGTACATTGCTTAATCATGGATGCAGTGTGTGATATGTAACATAATAAGTAGTATAAATTCAAAAAAATACACTTTTCATCTCTACAAGCCTGTTTTGTGATATTTATTACTTATCTCCTAAAAAGTGAGTAATGTAACAGAAGCAGTTTTGTAAAGTTGGAAAGTGTAGTCTTTTGACTCCTCTCTACTAATTATGTTATGTATATGAATAAGTATAAAGAAATATTTTTATATACATATATAGATGAAGACAATTGGAGGAACATTTAGAGTCTGACCTTCATTAGGAATGGGGAATTGTAGTGGACAGGGTAATTTATAATGTAGGAAAACATAACTTATGTGGTCCAGTACTAAAATGTATCCTTATCTCCCTTAATATTAATGGACAATCTTTCTGATGCGAATTCTGGTAAGGTAGGTTCTCCTCTTGTGAAATACTTATCTCTAACAATGCTTGGTGTGTTAGTTTCTCAAGATCTTTTGGGGATTCTTATCTTTAATTTACTGTTCTTTGTATCGTGCTTGAAAGTACCTTTGTTCTCCAAAGGTCATTTTTTGTTTCTGTGTACCTACTAACCGTCCTTGTAAGGAGGTTTGTTCTATCTGTATAGTACCCTAATCTCGCATCTAATCTTAATGTTCTTATTCGAGTTCATATCCGAAGCTTCCTTTTGAGATTCAATTTTCGTTATTACAGTTCAATCTTTGCTGAAGTGAACCCATTAGGAGTGTTCTAACGAGCTTCTTTCGCTGATTCCAGCTCAGCTCGTCCTACCTTGTCTGACTTGACCCCTTTCTCTCAACATCATCATTTTTTAACATTTATACATATATATTTATATACACACATATATAAATATTTTGTTTCACCATGAATATGGATGACAGAAGAAGAAGAAGAAGATATATATATATATATATATATCGTTTATTACAATTTTTTTTTCCATTCTCTTATTTGTCGATAACTAGTATACGTTGTTTGTTTTACTGCCTAAAATAGGCACTACTTTAAAGAAACATACCTTTGTCACAACCCAATACCTCCCATCGCAAGGCAGCATTTTGACCATGATAACCTTCGACCTTTAACCTTAAACATCGAGCTGTTAATGCAATTGGAAGGCGAACAAACACCGTTCCGTATCTGCTTGGATTTGGTCTAAAAATCTTTTAAAGAAATAAAAATTCATCTTAAGATGTAAAGCAAAGCAAGGTATCTTAATGAAGGGAATTTGAAAAACAAATTAACAATCTTTTATATATAACGATAACACTCATTTCTCATTAGACAATTATGTTAGTTGAAGCTCTAGTCTGATGTTAGTTAAGCGACCTGTTATATATGTTGGCAACATTGAATGTTTAAAATAGTAATGATGAAAGTAATAATAGTGGCAATGATGATAACACATTTTTCACTTTGGAATTTACTTTTTTCAGTATTAAATTATACTTTGTTTAATAGTTGTTCCATGATTGCTTATTTTCTGAGAAAATCGAGCCTTAACAACGATAATGATGATCCTGATGATAATAAGGATAATGATAAAGATGACGAAGAGGATGAAGGCCATAAAGAGAATGCTGCTGCTAATGATAATGTCGACGATTATGATAATGATGATGATTAAAAAAAACAGTTTTGATGGCAAAGATTTTTTCGATTTTCTATATTTTTTCTAATAAAATTTTTTTAGGTAAACTTTTTGAAGAAGTCTTAAAGAATATAGGGTACTACCAAAACAAGAGTTTTTCCTTACTTGAATGACTTGTCCTTAATATTATCATAACATTTACTAATCAGACAAAATTGTAATCATTTCCAATAAATAACAATTTTTAAAGTTTGTGCATATTTTGCCCTGAATAGTTTTTATCTTCACATTGACTGAATTACGAATCTACTAATGCTTGCAATGGAAATAGACGAAAATTCAAGAAAATGTGCATATATTGCATGCAAAAATGAAAAGGTGAGGTAAACAAGATTGAGAAGGTTTAGGTGCATGGTAAGGAGAAGAGATCGCTGTGGGGTAGAGAGAATGATAAGAGCCTTTGAGTAGGAGGACATCTGTTGGAAGGCATAGGTTAAGATGGCGAGATATGATGAAGAAAGATGTGGAATGAAGAAAGATGTGGAATGAAGAAAGATGTGGAAAGAAGAGGACTGGAAGGACAAGACGCAAACGAGAGAGCTCGATAGGACTGATTTGTGACGCTGATCCCTGATATCAGGAAAACAGCAATGGGAGAAGAATATTACTAATTTTATAATGATTGGCATTCCTGTGTTTTCTATTTACAAATTTACCGGTAAGTATATTAATTAAAATACCAGCCGTGCAAAAACGTATTAATAAAAATTATAGTATCAATATGTTTGAAGAAAATTCAGACATACCAGTTCTATTTTTGGGTTAGCTGTCTAAATTTGCAGGTGGTTTGTAAATTATTTGATATACACTGTAGCAAATCCACGTTAGTGAAAATCAGATATAATAATGGTAATAGATACGTCAACACATTTTGAAATTATGACGAAATACGAATGCTTTGAATGTTATGCCGTCAAGTAATTTTCCCAAGTGGGTATATCTTACATTCTATGAATATGTTTGTAACTAACGCACCTCATCCATCAGCGAGATGATATGAAACAAAGTGTAATGGAATTTAGGTCAATGGTTAAAATAAGTAATACAACAGTGTATCAATATAAGGCTGGAATTTTGCATTTAAAGTAGAAAGTGATCAGTATTTAAAAACAAACAGAGCCAAACAGTAAACTTAAGGAATACCTTTATTGCACCACTAAAAGTTGCTTGTATTTAACGATTCTCAAGCACACCTTGGATGGTTGCGTAAAGAAAAGCTCTGTACTACAAAAGTCAGATGTTTCACAAGTTCCAAAAGACCAATCTTTTCCCTTGTGTATGTATACAATTCAAAGCTTGGGTACGTGCATATGTAAGTGGATTTGTGCTTGATCAGAATAAAAACTCATATTGGCTTTGAGGATACTTTAAAGTAAATTCAACAAATGTTACTAATCGACCCCAAAATTATAGGGATGGACCAAGTCGATTTCGATTTTGTGCATTTAATGTGATTCAATTTTACTTTGCAATGTACTTCAATGTTACTTTGACTGATAGGCTAGATGCCCAAGGCAGTTCTGGGTGGCCTTAGTAGCTCTTATCAAGAGCTTCAGTAACATCAAATATATTTTATATATTTGGATGAAAACAAACACGTTTAATAT
The DNA here is from genome assembly GCA_003991215.1 of Morbakka virulenta. NCBI lineage: Eukaryota > Metazoa > Cnidaria > Cubozoa > Carybdeida > Carukiidae > Morbakka > Morbakka virulenta. The sequence continues at coordinate 2,495,529 of RDPX01000072.1, forward strand.
GAAGTAATTTAAAGACTGCTTTTTGTAAAAAGCCAAAAGGCCAAATTTGTGAAATACCCAAAATCTATTTTTAAACGCTAGAAATAGAACGACAAAAAAAGTTAGCAAAACTGTAAAACGTTCTTAAAATAAGGTCAGTTAAGCAATCTTAAAAAATTATGGTAATTTACAGCAAAGGGCAAGTTGTAGAGATTTCCCACTAAATTTTGCTTAACCATCATTTTCTGACAGCATGTCTTTAATTCTCAGGTTTACTTTATTTGATTGCATCTTTCATTCTTGTGGAACCATACTGTCACTTGAATTCTGAACAAGTTCCCTGTTTTTGACTCTGTAGCTGGAGATACTTTAATCAGAATGAATCCAACTCTTGCTCTTAACATCGTATTTTTGGTATAGAGCCCTCCAATAAGTAAAAATACAAAATGTTCAAGAGATTTTTTCCATAAAAAATGAAAATCAGCATCACCCATTTTTGTATTTATTTTTAGTACCAGGAAGCATCTCGCGAGTATCTACATCTCATTTTCTTACTCTGGTTGTAGTTTAAGAAAATCTTCCTAAATCTTTCCTCCAAGCAACAGGTTCTTGAAAGATACTTGGTAAATATCTTAACCTATCACTTAGTTTTTGCTCGTTATCATGTGAGCAGGCTTATTCATGTTTAAGAGAATATTTTCCCATGACATTTTTTGTTGAACATATCCAAAAAGAACTTTTATCTAAAAGCAAATATTTGCATAAAAAAGATATCTAGATTTGTGGTTTTTTTGTTTAATTGTAACTTTATCCTTGTTGATGAGTTCAGAATAGAGTTTTAAGCTTGTTTTCATACTCTTCCTTACATCAAAGGTCAATACTACCTATTTTCTAATCTTTGTCTCTACTATTCACTGCTTGTAATTGTTCGACAATACAGGAAAAATACTTGGTAATATAGCAAGAAGGAATAACAGAAACAAATTGAAACATTTATTTTGAAGATTTTGAGATACAAGGTAGAGCAAAGGTACGAAAATTAGCTTGCAGTGAGAAAAAAACAGAAAAGAGAGAAGCTTAAAAACCATTAAGAATCTAGGAACAACGATACATCAGGAGGGTGGATGTCAGACAGAGGTAGAGTTGGGACTTGGTAAAGCGTGGAACAAGTGGTGCGAGATGTCCGGGTTGCTCTGCAACAAAAATGTTCCAAAGAGGTTGAAAGTGCTAATCTACAAGACTATTATCCGCTCAGTACTTCTGTATGGGAATGAGACATGGCCTGTTACCGAGAACCAGGCAAAGAAGATGACTGTATGTGAGATGAGGATGCTGAGATATTGTCTTGGTGTAAGCCTGGAGGAGCACCGCAGAAATGAAGACATCAGGAAAAAAGCAAAAGTGATCTCAATAGAATATCTTATGAGGACAAGTCGACTGGAATGGTACTGGTATGTTAGCAGGAGAGACAAGAAGAAATACATTAGGAAAGCGTATGAGATGGTAACAGTTGGAAAGATGGGTCGTGGTCCCCCCCCCAGGTATCGATTGAAAGACACGATAAAGAAATATTTGAAGGCCTGGAACTTGGAGAAATGTGGTGTGAGAGATAGACTAGCGTGGAGGTCAGCATTACAGAAATGTATGCAGCAAAAATCTGCGATCTGACAAGGAGAAAACGATGAAAGTTGGGAAAGGTGAGAAAGAAAAATAATGTAAATAACTCTGAAGGGTAGAAAATCTCGTTTTTCCAAAATGTTTTCACAGAAATGGTGGTTTAGACGAAAAAGCAAATGTCCGGACTATGTACCTCTAGTTTCTTGGAAGCTTGGTTTTTATAGAAAAAATTAGAAAAATATCAAAATGATACGAAGCCATCAAACAAGTAAAAAGTACAAAGCTAGCAATTCCTCAAAGTATGTAACTTGTATGTAATATGTATGTAATAAGTATGTAAATATCTAATCCTAAAAGTGTAAGGTATAAAATATTATGCAGAATTTGTCTAGATAATGAAAAAAGTTAATTAAACAACTGACCTTAGTTAATAAAACAAGATAAAAGATAAAAATTAAGCAAAAATTCAAATCAGAGTTTCCCCAAGATTTTTAAATGCGTATAGTTGACAAAAGATACAACTGGCTGAATGTGTACACAAAGACCCTTAGTTCATTCATCCTCTCTATGATGCAACAATCAGGCATGGGGTGGTCATGAAACTTAATTATGGAAGCTTATGTGAAAGATTTTAAAAACTCATTACCTTAGTAGCTGCAGACTCTTTGTATTCAAACATGTCTCCGTCACTTTTATATTTATACAGTAGTGAAAACGTTTTAACTTTGTCAGTAGAAATATCTCCGCCTCCTTGTACAATGATACCACTGATTGTTTGCATCTTATCAAAGCATACTTGAATCCATTCTTTTGCGGTTTCTTTAGGACCTAGGTGACATGAAGAAGCGTTTCTGCACGAGACCCAGCTTTTACCGAAAGAGTTCAGTCTGGAATTGGCTGCTACTGTATTTGAAGTTAATGCAGATGAAGCTGTAATATCGGTAAGAGATCCCGACTCTAAACCCAACTTTTGGAAACACCCTACGAAAAAGTCAGTGAAAAAATAAGTACATTTATTTACACTTTTATTTCATTTTAGGAAAGAACAAAATATCACGTTTGTCTTTGTAAACATTACTGTAAAAAGTAAACTTTCACAATATGACCTTTTCATCGCCTCCAGCAACCTTTTCTTTCGCCAATAGTCTTCAAACCTTTCCAGACCTGACAACAGTGGACAATTTATTGTTGCTCTGCAGCAAAACTTACACGTCGTTAATTCCATTTCACTCTCTCTATTTAATGTAAATAAACTGTTTTTAGTGAATACTTTGTGCTATGGCATTCTACACCATTCTACACTATTTCAATTTGATTAAATTCTAAAGATTTTGGACTGTCCAAGAAAAATGATATCATGATAAGGTCTGGGTGTATCTTGAGATGGGAAAATTAAAACAAATTTTATGAAAATTGATAAAAGCACAGCAGACACTGACTGTGTTTTTATTTTTGTGTCTAGCTTATTTTTTATTATAATGATAGATTATGCTGGTTTTGAATTAATTAATTTTACATTTGCCTACATTCATAAGAGTTCCTTCTTTTACCACCAACCTGATTTTAAGTGAGAGACTTAAAGGAACATAGGTTATAAGACGTAAGGAGAAACAAGACATAGATAGCAGTGTTCCTTTAATGAACCAAAAAAGTATCTGTGATTAAAAAGTCAGTAAAATGACAGTCAGACACAGAAAGAAATCATAACATACATTTTTTATAGAATACTATAACTTTTGCTGACTCTCAATGTTTTCAAGATTTTTAACATTTTACAATTTTTAATCAATGCTAATGTCTTAGAAGGATCTTAACATGCAAGGAGAAAAAATTGGAATTTTTTAACCCCAAAAATCCTTGTCAAACACATTTCTACTTCGAAATAACTAACACAAATCGAAAGACATCAATGATCAACTGCAAGCCCTAAACATTTCTGGCTTATTAAGAATCAAAATGCACAAAAATCTATTCACAATTGTTCTAGAACCTCAAGCTTCAGACGTTAGGCCGAGAATGTTTTTTAATTCATTCTTAAAGTTTGGTTATTTGAATTTCAAGAAAGGATTAACACTTGAAGTATGGATTTCCAGAAAGTTGGGCCCATTGTCTCTTGGGTCTTGATTTCAACTGACCTTTCTCTTGTCATAAACCAGAAGTCATCTGAAATTCTCCGGCAGCTCAGCAAACTTCAGCTAGTAATGAATTAAAAGATAAGGTACTAGCCTCGAAACTTGTAGCCGAAAGGAGGAAGCGCAGCAGACGTGTACGGACGTGGCAAGCAACCTTCAAAGAGACCTAAAAGTCCGTGGATTTTCAGTCGGGAATGCTCAAGTTCTAGTCGAGGATCAAGTCCGCTGGCGCTATCTTGCTACCTGATGTCCTGCAAAGGGCTGGAGGATCTAAGGTCTGAGATAAGTTACTAGCTTAATTTATATGAAATACAGCTAAGAGCTGTAGATCCTTCAGAGAGAGATACTGTGGGTCTTTGTATTTTACTCGAAAGTTCTACGATAAAAAACATCTAAACAGAGAATAGTATTTCTGACTGAATACGTTTTAAGGACTCACGAAGCTAAGACCATGTGCACCCTCAATTATTTTACCCCATTTTTGCTGATATGTAATTTAAAGTCTGCATTCTTTTTTACTGTACCTATTTAAACAAGTCAGTTCTGAAATATTGGAGGTGATTAAAATATAACTTGAATTAATGGACTGAATGTCTTGAGCAAAAAAAAGGGAAACCCGATTACCCATTTAAAATGTCAAGCAGAAGAAAACCAAGAGATGCTGTAATCCTGTAATTGTTGAATTTGTTAAAAGCCAAATAATAGTAATTCAATGTATGCAGGTTTATACACATCTTATTCATAGCCATGTATATGCTACATTCATAAACTTATTCTATATTTTCTTCCTTCAAATGAACTATCGATTTTAAATTGAAAACTCCTTTTTATAATACTTAGCAGAGAAAATGTTTCATTACATTTATTGTTATTGGTGACTAGACTATATTAGAAGACCTAATGTTGCTTCTTATACTTGAAAAGGAAAGCATTTGCAGAGCCTGAGTAATACGTAGTACGAACATGTAGAAAAGGGATTGAAAAGGCTTCTCAGTTGTATCAAACACGATAAACTTCTAAGATTATTGAATTAAAAATTCTGTTTAACTTAGAGATACTTAACCTTACAATCAATCCAATAAAATAGTTTCTGTCTTTGTATACTTTCTTCAAAACTATTTAATTATCTATACTAGAAATCTGATCTGAAACAAAGACTTTCTATTCGCCAACGTAAACCAAACTTTCAACACTAAAAGATACTACAATGATGCAAGCTAGAGTTTTACCAGGCATTTCCATCTTTCAAATACTAAAAACAACTAAATTTGATAACACAGCTTATAAACCTTTCCTTGAAAAAACAAGATTTATCCAGAATATCGGTTGTACTTACCATTATTATTTCCCCATTATTTTAAGTCATTTTGGTTCTCACTGCCATGCATAAAGACATGCCATATATAAAATAGTGTAAAGACAAGAAATCACACAGTGCAGCCTTAAGACAGAAAGATATATGACATAGCTCTACCATCCATAGGTAACTTCTGGACAAAGCTGTACCTCTTTACAAGATAACAAATTTTTTGTGCAAACTTGCCATAAAAAACAAGTGCTTTCAAAATGATAGTACATACCTGTATCACATCCTAAAATATCCATTCGGAAACATATCCACTTTTTATACCCTACTGGAATTATTTCTATGGTTTTTGTAACAATCGGATGAGGAAACCAAATATAAACAATGGAATCTCGATCGCCAAGGAGTTCAAAATACTACAAAAGAATTTTCAGAGAGGTGAGAATTTCATCAGAAAAATAGCCTTTAAATGTGATTTCAAATTTTACTTTTATATGCACATAATTACAAAGGAAATATAACCTAGCATTTAAAAAAGCTGGTTTTCTAGTTGTATAAAATTTGCTATAGCTTAAAATTTCATTTTTCAAACTTTTGACTGTTTAAATAAGAATTCCAGGTAGCTCCTAAATAATTGTAAGAACGCTTGCAAAATATCTCTTTGGCACCAGGATGTATTATTCCCAACGTTCTTAAATTTCCCAAAAATAACTTTCTTTCCTGAAACCTAAACTTTTAGAAAAGAAAACAGTATGAAATATCTGTCAAAAAACGTAATTAGGATAATAATTTAGAGATTTTTGCAGAAATTTTAATTATTTTGCTTCAGCTTTCCATTATGAAAACAAGTAGAAGGTTTTTTTCTTTTGTCTGTGAGTTTAGCTTTCTCATATGAATATTTTCAAAACAAAGGCATGTTGCTTCATGACTAATGTCAAGTTAGATGAATGTCTAAGGGTTACCCTTACAACCTATTAGCGAAACATCAATGTCGATGCAATCTAAATTTTCCCACTAACGTAAACATATCAAAATAACAGCAATGTGATGTATTCTACTTTTACATCACATCAAGGCCTGTATTTTTAATGGGGAGGGGGGTATCAGAGCTAGTGAATAAAAAAAGTGTGTAGTGAGTCGTAGCACCGCCAAGCAAATTATGATAACTATCTTGGACACATCAGATTTTGAATTCACTTTGCTTTGAAGGCTTCTACTTTTCTTCATAGTTAATAGCAGTAAATACATGCATTTCGCAATTTGTTGTACGTGATCTCGGCGTCAATAAACAGAATTCATATTTTTTGGATTTTTTAAAACTGCAGATGCTCAGCACTACGGTTTTTTAAATTTTTGGTCAACTTAAGACAGTATTTCTTATAGAAAGTTTCTTATAAAACAAAATATGTTTATTATAGTTTGCTTATATTGGTTTTTAAAAATATTTAACGGAAAGCTTGTCAAAGGCATGTTTTCTACTTTTTATCTCTGTATTGAACATGTTAGCTAGTTTGTGATGCTGATTTCCCATAGTGAATTTTTCATAGATTGAACAAGCCATGGTATAAGTGAACCAAATGTTTCCATATGAAGCTTTCAGATAAATTTTCAAGAGCTTCATTTTTGAAAATGATCTTTTACTAACACCGTTCTTAGCAGGGTTGCCAAGAATTATTTGCAATGCTTTCGTTGTCTGAGCCATCAATTTTCGAACCTCTCTTAGGCTCATAAATGATTTGAGAACACAAGTCTACTTTTACATCGAAGATTTTGAGCAGCAAGATTTCGCAAATCCATTTTAGGATTTTCTTGATGAAAATTGCTAGGGAGAACCTAATATATATTAGAAAGTACCACTTCAGCCTTCTTCGGTTTTCCGTTGAAACCTTTCAACAGCATTTGCTCTAGATGGAAGTGGAACTGAAAATTATCTTTCTTAAACTTTGTTATTGTTTTTGTTACCATATCTAGACCTTCAAAGTATAACAGCTTCTAGATTTCTCTAGGAGGATCAGGTAAGTAGGCTAAGGCTTTTCCTAACTACATTTGCTTCATCTGTATCATGGAGTTTGTGTAGCAGCTCTACAGTATATAAAAACAAATGAGTCAACATTCTGGTCCGTTTTAGAGTGTTTATTATCATTTTTGTAATTTTATATTATTCAAGCGCGGGTGGACTTCGATCTTGTAGAGTTTGGCTCAACTTATCAAGCTGCTTCGTAAAAGTATAATTTAGCTTGCACTCAAACAAGTACTTGAACTTTTATATTCTTGCTTTAAGACCTCCCGCCTTGATCCTTTGCTATCCATCAGTATTCAAAGTTTTTGAGGATGCAATCAAACGCTTGTCCTCTTACCGCCCATCTTACTGGGCATAAGTCAAGCACTACGGCATCTGGATTGTCAAATTCATTTTGGAGAGCCTCTAAATGATTGTACTTCTTGGGCTACAGTACTTAAGTACAATTTTATGAGCTTTCTTTACATCTCAAATGCCTTTTTATGTCACCACGTGCCAAATGTATGTCACCCTCACCTCGTTTTAGAAAATCTAAAATATAAGCTGAAATAGTTTTTGCCTTTAAATCATCCAGCACCTATATAAGTAAGTACTTTTAATGGGGTATTACTTCAACATCTAACCATCTAATACAAAAAAACGTTGTCCCTGTCCAGATACATCACTTATTTCGTCACCCATTATACTTTACACTCGGAATTTTTTATTGTGTTAACAACTTATCTGGTTTTCTGTATAAGAAATACCTTGAGAGGTTTATTTGGAATCACGTAAAATTATTGTACTTTTTAATAAGCTACTTGCTGATATCCAGAGTGGTTTTATCTAGACAGCCAAGTTTTAGGAAAGCAATACAATCAATGCCCTCGATTCCACTATCCTATGAACCACGAGTCGCCATTCCCTGGCACAAAAGGAACTAAAGTGAGACCACGAATTTAGCAAATATTAACTTGTTTCGTTGCTTTTCCTCTTGTAAACTATTATCAATTATCAAAAAAATGTCTTGAATATATTCTGGGGTGTTGGTTTGCCGTGATGTGACTTCACTACCCTGGAGGTTTTTTTCAAACCTTTACACTCTTCTGATACCTTTTCCAATTTTTTAAAACCTTTACCTGTGAAGCCATCTTCCTTATAATAGGTCGTTACAAGTCCTACTTTCTCCACTCTTCGACAGACATGACAGTGTTGTTCAAGGAAGATCGTACTTGTGATAAATAGCAGGGATGTTTTGGTCACTTCGCCAAACAACTACGACATGTATATAACTATGCCTGAAGAATATAATGAAAATGAGGGAAATAATAATAAAGTGACTATTGTCTGTACTACTAATCTGTAACCAATATGAATTACTGATGATGGGTACCGCCACCTGATGAGCCCCGCAGAAGACAGATGTTACGTCGAGTGGGTGCGTTAAGAGCAAGACACGACATATCTTCCGTAGTTAACGCTCATTAACAACAGTTTTAATTAGACTTTGACACGATAACACAGTGGCTGTAGCTTGATGGAATGACAAGAACAATCAGATTAGTGTTAAGCCAGGTAGTAGCGTCCCCATTTCTTGGAAAAGAAACAGCAATAATATCTCAAACAAAACTTTGCAGTACTTAAGGAAGGTAAGACTATTATTATGACAACAATTATGTTTCACATTAGTTATTTTGTTACTCCTTTTTTACTGTTCATCTCTAAGACATTTCATTGTGGGTATGGACTTGCTATGTTTGGAAATATTTGTGTTATGTCACGTTACGAAGAGTCCATTTATTTCTGTTCTAATGGATTTGTTTTGTTGATCTTAAATATAGAATAAAAATACGGACTTTAGGCAAAAACTCCTTATGCAAATATAAAAGTTAATAAACTAGATATGCGTCATTCGTTCATACTAATATAATCAAGAGTAATTTTCAGCTATTAGTTGACATATTTCCTGTGTGGCCCATGACCGCGTAGTGATTTCATATTTGGACCACTTACTGTTAAGTTAAATTCAAACAGGTTGATGAGATCACTGTGCCACTAGTATTTCTAGACAACTCATTGCTTAGATGTTAGAAATTCTGTATCACTCGGAAATATTATTCTCAAAAACTACTATTTCAGAGAAGTGATTGCAATATTATCATTACGACACCGTTACTTTAGACCAAGTGAAGGATTAGAAGTATGGTTAATATCTATCTTTTTAACAAGGTGTTTCAATAGGAAAAAATTCTGGAATCTGTTTTGAATATACAACATCTCCTATGTACTTTGGAAGTGAGAAAATTTTGGCCTGAGGGCTTTCCTCCTGTCACCAAATGGCTTTTAGTAAAGGTGCAAAGCTTCTCCCAATTCGGGGTATCAAACCAGGTACCACTTGACTATATACCCACTAAGCACGGCTCCTCATATAAACAATAATAAACAACTTGATATACGTATTTTTCTGGTTAAACAATACACATGCTTGATATACTTTATGCTTTATGAGAAGCCGTGGCTTAATGGTTAGTGTACCTGAACCGTGACCAAGAGATTTCGAGTTCGATTCCCTGAGCGGGCGACTTTGGAACTTCACAAAAGAAAAGACCATTGATTGGTTGGCGTCAGGAAGGAAATCCAGACAAGAAATTCCTCACTGCCAAATTCCTATGAAGGGCATTGTCTGAGCTCCAGTTACTGGGAAATATGACCTTAAAATCAAAATATATACATTTATACTTTAGATATACATATATAGATATAAATTCGTTTTAATAATCTAAGTGAAAGCTAAATTATTAATAGATATTAATAGGTATTCCACAACATGAAAAGCTGTATATTACAATTGCCACTGCTTAGTTCGTGAAAGGCAACAGGCACAATTAATTGGGGCAATTAACGACCATTAATAAACAAATGTCATAAATCCACGCGAATCTGAAATTAATTTAAATATATTCAGTTAAGCTTATTGGATTTTGACATTTTAAGTATTACATCATTTCATTTTATATTACTTAAATTTTTAGGGGAAATAACAAGTATAAGGTGAACTTCTCCTTTTAAATAAACATAAAACAAAATAGTTAAAAAAAAAGAACAAAATACAATAATTTCAAAAAACAATGGCAAAACAAAATTATTTAGATAAAATTAAAAAAAATAAAAATAAATTTTTCCTGAAGCTAGCTCTCATTGACATTATACCAATAAATTCAATTAAAGCAAAGCAAGACTATGCCTAAGTGTATAATATTGTAATTTACCAATTCTAAATTTCCTTGCTGGAGTGTTTTCAAATTTCCAGGTACGCCATATTTTACTTTAAATTTAGTAATCCAGTTATCACTAGAAGGATTCCCTTGCAATGCAACGCCATGAGCTGTTATTTCTGATTGAAATGTTACATAAAGAGAACCTTTATTTGGAAGCAAACTGCACCAGGCTCTTTGTGAAAGAAGCATTCCAATTGGCCAAGCAGTGTTGACATTAGATGAAACATTTAAACCTGGAGGAGTGCGAGTTCCCAGTTTCAATCCCAATGAAGTTGTGCAATCTAAGAAAAATAACAAAAAAGGTCTTACATATTGAAATCAGACTAAAGACTGGGTATTTTACCAGAATTTACCTGAAAAATGAGTATAACAAGTTGTTTATTATAGTTTATCGGAGAAGACGTGGTTTGGTGGGTATATAACCATGTGGTACCTGGATGTGTTATAATAAAACAGTACACAAATACATTGGGTTTCCAAGACGACAGTTTCTTAGCAATGTCTTTTTAATAAACTCAAAAAGATAAAAAAGTAACAGCATGTGTTACAACACTGCTTGAAAATATGCAGTGAAAGTAATGAATATTATCAGTAATAATTTGAAGCTTTTGAAGAAGCATAATAATATTCGACGAAATAATGTCCTTCTGTTTTAAATAGATGTTGAAAACACCGTCAGGGAACAAGAATCAAAGCCCTACACTAGAAAAATAAACATTGATTCATACTGATAAATTCATATACCTATAATACTGAGTAACAAAAGAAATAACCATATTAACCAGTATTATCTCTGCAGCTCACTAACAAGTCATTTTCATTTTGACTTTCACAAAAAAAACAGGCTAATATATTTTGTTACTGTTCTAAATATAGTAATAGGGTGACCTTGTTCTTAAAAAAAGCTATTGATTCTTGTACACACGAGCATACGAGGTTTAGCTATTGTGGTAGGAAGTGAAATTGTCATAGTTAAGGTAAAAAATAATATGCAGTGGAGAAAAGGTGTGGTCCAGAGGGCCTAATTTAAACGAAAAAAGGCCAAAAATTAGAAGTATATTACTCTCCTGATTATTTTCAGTCCAAAGCAGTGAAACTAAATTTCTCCTCGAAAAAAAGCTATTTATACAACAACAAAAATATTTTAAAGTAAGCTATGGTACGCCAGTTTTATAAAACGTTATAAGTTCAGGCAGCTTTTTCAACATGTTTGATTAAACAAAGGGGACCTAGATGTAAGAGCTTTATCATGTCATGAGTCGTAAGCTTTTTCTGTAGCTCAGAAAAAGCTTACGACTCATGACATGATAAAGCTCTTACATCTATGGCTTCCTCTGAGTCCATAAAGTTCAGAATTTTCAAGATTATCAGGGAAAGGGAATTCAGATAACAAAACAGCATCTTATATTTTCAACGAGAGAGATTGGAACATTTTCTCAATATCAATTTCCTATTCCTTCGACATAAAGTTTCACAATTTGTGAATGTTGACCATAAACAACGCAGTTATACACCACTAAGATGTATGTCAATCGATATGCAACTTTGTATAAGCGTAAAACATGTATGTACGTTTGCATAACACTTACATTGCGGTGAGCCATATAGTTCTAATCTTACACACTGATGAAGGCCACTAAATGACTTTGCTTTGATCCGTATATGTTTTGCCGAAACTCCTTCATTTGGAAACAGGTTGGAGACAGTGGCAATATTGTTATGATTGCCTAAAAATATCTAAAAGAATATTATATACACACTTTGTATTTAAAGGAAGTTAGATTAAACCATTTTAAAAAACGTATCTAAAAGTAGTAGGTTATTCTAACCAACCTAACTACATTTGCGTAAATGTAACAACGTAAAGGCAAAGATAAGAGAAGAAACAATTCAATTTTTTCCCTATTATGCACGCCACAAATCCAAATTTAATTAAAATCGAATAATAATAAATATATATTTATTTCTGATATCATTGCCAAAGAATCCAACTTAAAGTACAAAGGAAAAGTAATTGTTTCTACTATCAATCAGTCAGAATAGCAATCAAAACAATTAAAAATAATTTTTTTTACTAGAGTACTATCTATGTCCAAATTCAGAATTAAAATTGAAATGAAACTTTTTTTTTCTACTATCTACACTCTAAATCAAAATAAAAGACAAGAGAAATAATTGATTTTTTTCACTATCAATGTTAAAAATCAAAATTTGAGTAAAAATTAATAAAAATTGATTCTCTTTCCCACGAACTATTGCAGAGCTGAAAGACTTTTTTCAATCCCACCTGTTACGAGCTGTTTTACCTTTTTTCAGGCCAGGAAATGAGGCAACAAACCCAATTGTATTCAAAGCTTAATTATATTGCAAAAAGAGGCTCTAGCTGCATAAAACTTGCTAGTAATATGTAAAAAAATGGTTTTTAAAGGTTTCAAAACTGTATACATCCTGACAAGATAAAGCAATATCAATAGTTCAAATTCATTAGAGATATAATTGTACCTATCTAGTTTTGTCTATTATTTCAAATCCTATCTATCACTAATATATTCACAATTTTTCTTGCCTTCTTTGTTTGAAAGAATGAAATGTCCCTGAATTGTAAGTAAGGTAATCGTTCTGTTCGATGCCCCTTATTATATGCTTTTTATTAAAAATGTCCAGTAATACCGACCTTTGGAGAGAATGATCCAATCAAAGGTTGGATTAGTTTGAAAAAAAAATTTGGTATAGAGCTGAGTTAAAATAGTTGACTGCAAAATGCATTGCCACAGGTTTTGAAACAATTTCTGTTAAGCATAATAATATTTTCAACATCTTTTTGTTTTGAAGAAGAAGTTTGATTATTTTATAAATAACAGGTAAATAAGCAACAAACAACAAGAAAATATGTTGGGAGAAGAAGAAAAAAGAACACAAAATGATGTCAGGAAGCACCACGTGACAACATCTTGACAGAATATATTGAAGATCATGAAGCATTAAAAATCCAGTCTGTATTGCTCTTTTATACTATATTTGTTTTGCATCAAATTTCCATCCCAAAAGGTCACTTCCAAGTATCCGTTTAGTTAAATTAAGTAATATCTGCGGTTAATGGTTCATTTTCAATAACTGATAAATAAAAGTAATAATTAAAGTAAATATAATATAATAATTGATAAACTAATGATAATGATACAATAATTTAAAAAAACAAAATGATTGATATAATATAATAGTACATATAATAATTTAAGTCATTAATATTTAAAAGTGTATTGTTTTTAAAGCTATTGGAATTCAGTGTTTTTTCCACAGATATGTTGAAAAATGACTAATTTGCAAATATGAAATTACATTATGCTTAGTTTGTATTTACAGTTTACTTTTTCTTTTTGGACATGAAGTCACAAGGAAGGTAAGATTCAAAGACATATAAAAATACATGGCGGCAACTACTCTCTTCATACTTACTTCTTCCTCTTTGTTTTAAAATTGTGACCATAATACTGAAGTACAAAACAGAGAATCTGATGGCCAATATGTCTCCAAAATGCTCAAGAAAAATTGAGTCTATGTCTCTCACATTACATTAGTGTATGAGTCCTTTGATCAGGTGTAATACAAACCAACGTGAAACCATAAGGAAAAGAGAATACTGCAGAAGGAGTGGCTTGTAACCACGACTGACATCACTAACAGTAGTAAAATAATGAAACTCTTGGGTATCTTTTTGACTATAACAAAAAGTTCTATATACTGTAGCAGCAACAGAGATTCAAGTGCAGAGTTAAGTTTATTTTGGGTATTGTTTTTGGAAACAATCCTACTGGAGAACAAAAGAAGGTTAAATGTAGCTAATTTATGTAAAATGTAGCTAATTTATGTTAAATGTAGCTGATTTATGTAAAATGAAACTAATTTTTATAACACTTAGAAACTTTATGTGAAATGTATTGTAATTTCCCCAAAATTGATAGTGATAAAATTTATGAAATGTTTGAAATACTCATTTGGTTTCTTCTCAAATTTTTTATGTGAGTTCAGTTTTCAGAAGTATGCAGTGAGACAGGCATTATTTTCAACTTTTAAAAAGGTCCACAATGTAAAATAATGAAAATTAAGTTACCTTTTCAACATAGTTATTTTCTTTTTTAACTTTTTTCCAGTTGACATTATCAAAACTAAATTCAATGTAAAACTCCTTCAAAAAATTCGGGGCCCAATCAGGATCCCCTTGGGTAGATATGCCTGTGACAGTCTTTGTATTCCCTAAATTGATGGCCAGCCACTCCTTTCCAATAAATGAATTTCCTTCTTTTGCTCCACACCAAGCATTTTCATTATTTAACCTTGCTTGATAAGCATGGCGATTTTCATTCAAGGTATTTACAACAGTATTGGTGCTGGATGAAGTAAAAGCTGCAGAACTGACAACTTTCTTTTCCAAACCGATTGGTCTTATAGATGCTAAAACAACAAGATATTATCAAAATAGGTTTGAAAAAAAGAATTATGTTTCAAAACAATTAATATTTCGCTGATCACTATAAATAATTAAATTACTTCAGCAGGCTGCAATTTTTTTCCGTATAATATTAGAGAATATTTGCCAAAACAAAGTCCTTCTGAAGGGCACCGTCTGAGCCCCAATTACAGGTGGAAAATGAAGTTAAAACGAAAACAAACAAATATTTTAAAAATATTCAAAGAAAAAACTTTTTTTCTTTACATTCATTATTCCTTTCTAGCATTTAAGAATTCATTACGGTATTGAAGCACAGTGAAAATTTATTGAATTTTTTGTAGAGATAAACACAAAGAGTCTCTGATGAAGCCCCCAAAGTATTATTTCTTAAAAATGGATATATGATAATTGTGGCTGAACTTAATTACTAAATTCTGCTGGTTATTACAAAGGGATACTTCAACATGGATATATTGCATTAACCCCACACAGCAGATCAAAACTTTACCTATTAGTAACATACGCATTGAACGAAACACATATTGTTATGCTGTAATCGTGTTTTAAAAGGGCAACCTTGCCCTTATTTTTTGACCTCGTAAAGTTACGATTTACAAGTTTTTGGACTTGTAGTTTACAACTCCATCAGTTACGTGTTCACAAATATAGTCACAAAAGTTAATGATCATATCTTCTAAAGTTCTACATATTTTACTAACCGTACTAATTTCCTACTCATTTGTATGACCCAGAATTTTTTTGATTGTTGGAAACCCATATTTTGTGCTATCGTGTGACTGACATGATGTGAGTTAAGTTTTAATTACTTAACGCGTCGAGCTCATAACTCGAACTTTTAATTAGTGGAAGCTTGAACAAAATTGAACAGCTTTTGAACATTTGTTCAAAAGATGAAACATGCAGCTTAAATTTCATACGTTACACAAATATTATATAATGCAACAAAACAGGCACGGCGTCTCTGATTAAAAACTGGGGGGGGGGGCTGAGAAATATGCAGATTTCCGCAAATTGCCCCCAGATCAAGACACCATATGTACTGTATTGCGCAATAAGACATAAAGAAAAATAGATTTCTTTATCAAAAATTAACATGTTTTTTTTCCTTTTTTTTCAAAAAACTATCCATGGCTGAAAAGTGGGGGGCTGAAGCTCCCCTGCCCCCCTGCGGCGCCGTGCCTGCAAAAGTATGATGTTTGATGAAACAATTTTGTGATGGTGTAGATGGGCTTTGTTTTTCCTTAAAATATTTCCCTTTAGAGAAACTAAGAAAGGTTTGATTAATTAGATAGTTGGCATGAAAGATCTATTTAAGGAAAACCTTTACTTCAGTCACAGTCTTCCATAGCTTAAGATAACCTAAAAGATAATCAGATACTAAAGTTTATTTCATTCAATCAAATTAGAACCGAAACGATATGTTCTTTGGCNTCTTGAATGCAACTTATTGGACAAATACTTTTTGAAAAGAAATCAGAGTTAAACGGACGGTGTTATAAGCACTAGAAGAAACGTACTGTTTGTTTTCAGAACAGGCACGGCGTTGCTGAATAAAAACTGGGAGCGGGGGGGGAGAAATATGCAGATTTCCGAAAATTGCCCCCAGATCAAGACACCATATGTACTGTATTGCGCAATAAGACATAAAGAAAAACACAAGGAGAAAAATAGATTTCTTTATCAAAAAAAATTAAATGTTTTTTTCCTTTTTTTTCAAAAAACTATCCATAGCTGAAAAGTGGGGGGCTGAAGCTCCCCTGCCCCCCTGCGGCGCCGTGCCTGCAAAAGTATGATGTTTGATGAAACAATTTTGTGATGGTGTAGATGGGCTTTGTTTTTCCTTAAAATATTTCCCTTTAGAGAAACTAAGAAAGGTTTGATTAATTAGATAGTTGGCATGAAAGATCTATTTAAGGAAAACCTTTACTTCAGTCACAGTCTTCCATAGCTTAAGATAACCTAAAAGATAATCAGATACTAAAGTTTATTTCATTCAATCAAATTAGAACCGAAACGATATGTTCTTTGGCTCAATTTGCCATAAAGGAAAAGTAACTGAGCCTGCAAATCATTACTCTTTTCTATTCACACGATTGATTAACTGTTGTTTTTTATTCAGCTTTTTTTACTGTATTATTCATTGAATATCTGTTATTTTGCAATATTCTGTGCTACTTTCCCCGTTGATTGCTTTAACAAGTGCTTTATAATCACAATGGAAAGTCACTACTCTACGTCTGACGGAATAAGATCACGTTTTGATGCTATGCCTGTAGGAAGTTGACATTGCCAGCATTGATTCTGTTTTTCAGATACAAGAAAATTTGATATTCTCTATTAGTTATTTTCTATTTTGTACCATTTGCTCCTTTACCAAATGGTAGCTCTTCATTTGTTTATCAATCACATCTTTACCATTAAAAGTTGCAACAGGCTTTCTTGCATCCCCTAAATAATGTTGTTTTTGTACTGGACTTAGTTTCCCATTAAATGCTGTTCTGCTGTGTGGGGTCACTGTTGCCTTCGATATTTTAAAAACCTTTTTCTGTTGCAGGAAAACCTGAAACATTAATGCAATATATCCATGTTGAATTATCCCTTGACCGAAAAAGAGTTTAAATAACGATTTAATGGTCACAAGCAGTCCTTCAACAACAAAAAGTATAAAAACAATACTACGCTATCAATGTACGTTTGGCGTTTAAAAGAGCAGAATTTGACACCTTTCTTTCATTGGTCAATCATAAAACGTACCCATTGTGCCTGCAAGAGAAACTCGAAATTCTTAGTTACGAAATAAAACTGAATTACTAAACAAACGAACCGAAATTGTTTCCAAATGTCGACATATGAATAAATGCACCTTTGCAAATTACAATTCAAAAGACTGACAACAGATAATGATTTTCTAATGCCCTTTTCCTGTTTTGTAGTTGTACCCTCAATGATTCTTTTGTTATCAATAGTCGCTTTTCAAAAAATCAGGTTATACAATTATTTGTATAACATCTTTGTAGAAACATTTTTCCAAGTAATTATTTGTATACAGCTGAAGATTGTAAAAGACATGAAACTCTGAGTACTGTAAAGTTAGAGTTTTTCTTACTCGTACATCTGATTATATATCCCTCTCTCCCCTCCATCTTTCTCTCTTTTAGCGCTATTGCTGTTATTTTCGCTCATGTCCCTATTATAATTTATTTCTTGTTCTCCGCAGTCATCATGGAGGTGGCATCTGATCAGTGCTGCTGGGCAGCCATGTTACGTAAATCATTTCGATTTTAAATGCCCAAAATAGTTGATATGGTTATCGACTAATGATCCATGATTTCTGTAATTACCACCAGACTATTACTCATTTTTTTATTTTAATCTCTTACAATTTTATTACTTCTTTGCCATTGTTCTTGCCATATATATCTTTCCATAAGAATCATTCTTACTTCCTTTTTTCATTTATCTGCAAACTTTTGTCTGTGTGTGTGTTTGTGTTGCTCGTTGTGTTGTCTTTCGTATTGTCCTGCTGCCTTTTCATATATGTGTCATTTCCTCATGGTTTTTAATTTAGCCAATACCATCTTTGGCTCTACGTGTTACACTCTAATACTAGTACAAGTGTTCTTATTGTATATAAAAACAATTTTACCTTCTCTGCATCCAGTTAGTTCAATCCTCATGCATATTTCTTCTGTCCAATGAACAGGTCGTATCTTTAAATATCTTGTTTCGATTGGAGGCGAGAGCCAGTTCATTACTACAGTGTTTCCATCTTTGTTTCCCAAAAATATCTAACAATCAAATCATAAAATATTTCTGCTAAAAATTAATGTACAAATGAGTAAGCAAAACATAACAGGTGAATTTCACTAACTGATTACAAAAGCATTTATTAACTACTAATGATACGGTTATTAGCATATAATGAATGGATATGTTTATTAAGATATCTGGGTCTGATGACTTTATTTCAGTATTCAAATGCTATTTCGTCTCTAGATTATTTTCTGTTTGTTTCTTTACTCGATACACTACCTGTACTTAGAGAAAGAAATATTTTTGCGAGTAACAAATACCAGCTCCATTAATGGCAATGTAAAGCAGTGTGTTTATGAAAAGGAAATACATTTTGATCAAAACAAAATCGATGTGTTACACAACTCCAATCCTTATTTGTGGTTCTGAATGTTGATCAGTATCCTATACGACGAGGAAACGAATAGTAGCTGCAGAAATCGGGATTCTTAGATGAATGTTAAGAATATATTTGATGAAGTAAGTCAGCAGTGAAGAAGTACTCGAGATAGCAAAGACAAAAAGAACTACATGGACCGACATCAGAGAGAACCAAAAGAAAATTTATAGGTCATGTTATATGGGAAAAGGTGTTGGAGCAAATCATAATGAAAGGAATTGTTCAAGGCAAGAAAGTGAGAGCAAGCAAGAGGTAAATGATGTTACCGTTCATGGCAGAAGATTATGCAATGAAAACAACTTTATGCTACAAGAGATTGCAGAAAGTGGAGGGCCATGACAACTCATGTCCATGATGGGCATGGTACACCATTATCGTATCAAAAGCATCATAGGAATCTTCTTTATCTTTCGGCTGTTCCCTTTAGGGGTCGCCACAGCGGATCAGTTTCTTCCATTTTTCACGGTTCGTCGCATCTTCTCTCCGCACTCCAGCTGCTCTCATGTCCTCTGTCAACACATCCATATATCTTCTTTTTTGTCTCCCACGCTTTCTTCTCCCAGGCACTTCCATTTCCAAAACTCTCCTTCCAATGTAATCTTCTTCCCTCCTATTAACATGTCCGAACCATCTGAGTCTTGCTTCTCTTTGCTTGTCGCTCAGTCTTCTCACATGGGTTGTACCTCTTACGTGCTCGTTCCGGATTCTGTCCAACCGGNTTCTCCCAGGCACTTCCATTTCCAAAACTCTCCTTCCAATGTAATCTTCTTCCCTCCTATTAACATGTCCGAACCATCTGAGTCTTGCTTCTCTTTGCTTGTCGCTCAGTCTTCTCACATGGGTTGTACCTCTTACGTGCTCGTTCCGGATTCTGTCCAACCGGGTGACGCCAAGTGACCACCGTAACATACGTAGCTCTGCGACTTCTAGTTCGGCTTCCTGTTTTTTGGATGTTGCCACTGTCTCTAGCCCAAAGAGTAATGCTGGTCTTACAACTGTCTTGTAAACTTTCCCCTTTACAAAAGCATCATCGGAATATTCTTGAAAAATAAAATATCACCTCTACAATAAGTACTCAACAAGAGAACCTTTTTTTTACAGGTCTTGGCTATCAATAGACGTTCTGAAGGAATCAGAAAAAAGTGGGCTAAATATGAATCTAGTCTTACAGACAAATGTACAGACAGATAGCTTAAGTTGGGTTTTTCTTTGTAATTTGCATCTTCAGAGAAAATAACATGGATATGTACTCTGTAAATTGTTTTCTATTTGTTTGTTTTTTAACTTGACACTTCATCAATACTTAGGGGAAGATAAATTATTTCTCTTTGGAAATAACAAACAGAAGATCCATCAATGGCAATTTTTAGTAATGTCTAAATTAATTCCGATATCGCACATTTCTATTACATGCATTTTGAAGCTGTAATACAACCGAAACTTAAATCCAGTATCAATTAGTAAAAATTGTATTTTTTGCAACATGTAAAAAAGGTTACCTCGAACTATCAACAAGCACCTAAAACAAGCTAGTACTTGTAACTTGCCTGCAGTTTGAACGCATTAGGCCTATTGTCTTTCTTTTGTTTTTATCCTCCTTGACAAGTGCTGGTGAAGGTATCGGATTTTTATCCTCTCATTTAGAAACAGGAAGAAATGCGTATACTTATGTGGTAGCGTTACAAGAAAGGATAGGATCAGAAATCAAAGTATCAGGGGCACCTTTTGGGTCTGTGACACCACAGGTAAGCTGACAGAGACACGGTTAAAGTGGTACGGGCATGTTCAAAGGAGGAAGGAGGAGCACATTGCTAAACGACTGCTGAACATGGAGTCAGCTGGCAGGACAAAACAAGGAAGGTCAGGGAGAAGATGGGGAGATGCGGGAGACGATATGGTGAAGAATTAGTTAAACGAGGAAGATGGAGAGGAGCGACGTAAATGGAAGAAGTCAATTATCTGTGACGACCCCTGATGGGAAATGCCAAAAGAAGATGGTTCATAAAAAGGGTAAAACTTTTTATGTTTTTCCACATACACAAGATTATGTTATTTTATTAAAGTGTAGGCTTTATCCCCACACCTATTTTGGTACACAATAAATTTATTGACAAAGCGGAGTTGACTTCGTCGCACTTATTAAGGGCCTTTACCGGAAAACCATCGTAGGGGGGAAAAGTAGGCGTGAAAAAATTGTCCTGGAGACATCGTCAGAGAGATTAGTGTCTGGGAAAAAGTTTTCACTCAGTCAAAAGCTTTCCTTTCAGTAGTTAAGAACAATTGCAATATTCTTTCAG
This sequence comes from Morbakka virulenta, assembly GCA_003991215.1. Classification (NCBI taxonomy): domain Eukaryota; kingdom Metazoa; phylum Cnidaria; class Cubozoa; order Carybdeida; family Carukiidae; genus Morbakka; species Morbakka virulenta. The sequence goes on from RDPX01000072.1 coordinate 2,516,800, forward strand.
TACAAGAGTTCATTTTGAGACCTCATTGTCAACATTGTGGTTAACGAAGTCTTCAACAAAGTTTTCAAAAGATATGTGAGTTTCAAGCTTAAGCTTAAAATCACTTTCTTTGTCATCGTTGTTAAGATTGACATTACTAATAACTTAATACCAGAAAAGTATCCCTCCAAATTCTTTAAATGCACCAAAGGCTCATTTTTTAGAGCAAGAAAAGGTCAGCAACAAAGAGACTTCGAGGCCTTCAAAGAAAATGAGCGAGGGCTCATTTCCTTTGGAGGTATGTGATATAATTATTTAAATATATGCAATTGTCTTCATTTCCATCGTGTTTTATATAAGATATAGATCTAGAAATATCCCGAGGCCCATGAACCCAGATTTTCCATAAAAGACCCACTGAACTGCAGGCTCTTGTAAGAAAAAAAGGTATTTGAAATTACAATAGTCTTTTATCACTTAAAGTACTATAACAATAGCTACCTTAGCATAAGCATTTCCAAAAGATTAAGATATTTGCCTTGTTTCACTACGCTTCCTTTTATAGATATTAAATATTCTTATAATAAACTTGTGAAAAATTGAAAAACAGCCATATTAGAATAGCGAACACTAAATGCCCCATCAAATATTTCCAAAACACTCAAAACGTTCTATTATGAAAACAAAATAGTTATAATTGTGAGGCGTTGAGTTAAAATACCTGGTCACTTCCACCAGATTTATAGGCTATTAGGTCTTGTATAGTGTCTCCAAATTCAATGGTAAAGTTGTTTACACTGCTGTTGGACACTCCTTGAGAAGCAATGCCTGAAATCAACATGACTTTGCCCAGATCAATTTGTAAATATTGGCTGGAATCTTTCTTCGAGGAACACCATCCATCGGGTCCATTTAAGAGTGCCATACTAGCATTCTTTCCTGATGAACTTGTCGAGGATGACATCAAAGATCCTAATGGCATATCTCCACTGTATTCAAAGCCAAGGCCAGGCGAGCAAACTAAAAATAATTGATTAACCCAAAAAAGACTTACATCAAAATTTCATAACAATAACTTTTGAATCAAACATTCAAAATATAAGCAAATACCATGTACAATTAGACATATTTTTTTATTTTTTGTTACTTCTTAAACTATTGTTCCAATCCTCTATCATTTCTTTCTGACATTCGCTCTCTCCCTCTCTCTATCTCTCTCTCTCTCTCTCTCTCTCTCTCTGTCTCTGTCTTTGTCTCTCTCTCTCTCTCACACACACACACACACATACACATTCTCTCACCCATCCTCTTGTTCTTTTCTCTTCTCTCTTTACAGGGAACCTTGGGTGTTAATGTCTATTCTAGGAACTCGCCCTTGTATTAAACGTCCATATGAGATTTAATAGTAAGATTATACCTAGTTTGACTTGTATGTTGTTTTTTTTGCTTTTCTGCAACTTTATTTCTACTTAAAGATCAAGTAATTTAAGATGGATGTATACATGTAAATGTGACAGAGTATGGATGCACAAATTATGGAGTAATATCAATGCGTGTTCATTATTTCTATTCCTGAATAGCTGCCTTAATAGTGGATTGATGAAGGTCGCGGAAGCTAGTAATGGCTACCTTAGCAACTTTATTTATGAATACTTTAACATTAACGTCCAAATGAAGCGTCTTGTATTCCATGGGACTACTATAACAATACCAACTTTAGTCAGTGAAGGTGGAAGTTCGCTCCAAACAGTAGAAACATTTTATTAAAAGGTGATAAGGAATTAACGTCCAAATGAAGCGTCTTGTATTCCATGGGACTACTATAACAATACCAACTTTAGTCAGTGAAGGTGGAAGTTCGCTCCAAACAGTAGAAACATTTTATTAAAAGGTGATAAGGAATTCATTAAGCGTGGAGATAAGGAGCTGAGTGTTGAGTTGTAAGAATTAAATTTCCCTTATTTTTAATAGGTGTTGCAACTTTTTTATTTCTCAAGCCAATGCGCCTTGTTCATATTTTTCGTTAATACAGCTGCTGTTCCAATGTACTTTTTTGTATCCTTGGCAATTGGGAGGGATCTGTACAAAAAGAGATTACATATGTAAATCTAAATCGATCTGTATGCTGTAAAGATAAACTCAGGTATATTGAATGTTGTATGGAGCGGCAAAATACGGTGTTGTTGATTTGATCTCGTTGTCTTTTCACACAACAAGCATTTCAAACAGACCACAATAGACTCGGAAATTCTTTTTAAAAAAATCTCAAGGAAATTTAGACATGAACGGAAATTGTTTAATTGGAATAAAAGAAATATTTTTCTTCTTAATTTTCGTCGAATACACATGCAAACATTAACAAATGGAAAAGTTAACAAGTTTGTTAACTTTTCCATTCCGCTTCAGTTTACTGAAGCGATTATAGAAGGCAGTTGCAAGCTTTGTTTTACGCAGATATATCTCAAAAAAATTCTTTAAACTGAACTGGTAGGATAGGGACGGGAAATCACTGCATGAAACTCTCATTCATGCCTGTGTCCGTTCTTCTATTAATCAAATAAAACTGAAAACAGCAGGATACATACTTGCAGCAGCAATGACCTCAAGATGATGTCTTCTATGATAAAAGGAACATTTCAAGATCAAGGCAGTAAATAATTCGAAACACTGCTGTCTTCTATTCGACACTAAAAACTCTTCCATCTCTCCGTAACAGTGTACAGAAAGAGCTATATATACATGCTAGCCAACGACTAACCACTTAAACCTTTTAGTAAATATTTCCTTTAAATATTTCATATTTATTTCCCTTCAAGATAATTTATAAATTTTGGGTATAAAAAATGTTATCCGAGCTGAAGTCATAGAATTTATTTGCTTATAAACACCATGAACGTATTTATAATCGTATGTATGTATGTATGTATATTTGTATGTATACATGTATGTATGTATACATAAATGTATGTATACATGTATGTATGTATGTACGTATGTATTTATGTATGTATGCATACATTCAAATAAAAATAATTTGAGTCCATCTCCTGCCTAGACAAGATGAAATTTCATATTATTTTTTGCAGATTAAGTATGCAAGTCCTTTTAATTATTTGTTTTTTCTAAACGTAATATTGAAAAAAAAAGGATAGCAATGCAATTATACAAAATTATAAATCTTTTTGGCTTTGCCAATCAACATAGAAATAACGATTTCTACAAATAATCAAATTGCACCCAGAATTATTTTCTAAAGATGAGATTATTGAGGTATCAATATCAATCCCTCATCTTACTTTTTTTCAGTTCCTTCTGATTAGAATAAGTATTCTTCAGTGTACGGTTTTAAAAATTTTGCATAGTGTTGTATAAATAAGTTAGGGAGATTTATCATCACGAAATGCTTTTAGGAACTGGAAATATAAACAATACAGACTAACGTTTGGCAGTTTTTTCTGTTATATCGACTTGTGCAGAGGCTTTGTTCATATCAATATACTATCTTTATCATATATTTAGCATAAAAGAATAACGAAACATTTATTAACCAGGATATCTCAGAGATTAATAATCTACTGTATTGAGTTTGTGTTTGAAATTTCTCTGACTAATATTTCTCATACAGACAACTATTGGAAAATTGACCATGAAGCTCCTTGTAAAACTACCATCTTATGTTTACAGGGTCATTCTTTGTTAGTTAGTTTTCTTAGTATCCTAGTGTAATTCTTCCCAAAGCATTTTAGAAACTCAAGGAGGGAAACAGTATCACCCCAACCCCACCGCCACCACGAAATGCAAAATCGTACTAAAAGAGTAATCACCAAAAAACACAAAAAAATAAGTATGATACCTTGTGGACACCCGTAAAGCTCCAGCCTCATGCAAATTAATGTACCACTAATTTCAACTGGAAAAATTCGAAGATATCTTGCACTGAGAAGAAAATTTGGGAACTCGTGAACACAAGTGTTGTTGGTAATATTTTGGGCACTGAAAATCTGAAAAAAAATCAAATCATACCTTTGCTTTACAAAAGGTTACATGTTATGAAAAAGCCCCACAAAATTATGATTCTTTGTACTTTGTATTCCAAACCACTACACAATTTCAGTTTAACAAGAATATTAGTTAATATGTATGGCAACTTGAACGAGTTGACATACATAAAGTGCACCAACAAAATGTAATTAGTCTAATGGATGTCAAGCAAAATCCTTCTCCGATTAATTATACGTATGCTCAATTGAATAACTTGGCATAATTAAAATGTCCTTGCACTTCTGCAAATATTTTCATTAACTGACACATTTCGAACTTATATTGTAATAAATACAAACCTATAAACAAAAATATATACAAGCATTCATAAGCTTCTATCAAATTTTTAAAATAATTAATAGCTGCTCAGAGGGAAAATTTAACTTTTTAAATGATTCAACTTTCTTATCAACTTATCAGTAATGCCATATATATATATATATATATATATATATATATATATATTTGTGCGTGTATATATATATATAGATATATATATATATGTATTTTGCTCTGGGAATGAAATCTGTAGGTGGACAACAACTGAGACTTTACGAGCTGGCAAAAGTTCATAACGAAAACGTTTTTGTTCGTCTTGTCTTGTCAATGCCAGGATCACCATATTATAGTATTGTTAAGAAGGCGACGGGAGAGCGTGCTGTTATTCCTGGACCGAGGATACAGAATTGATGTTATAAATGAATATAGATAGATAGATAGATAGATAGATAGATAGATAGATAGATAGATAGATAGATAGATAGATGGATAGATAGAATTACAGATGTAATGTAATTTCTCTTTAAGGCCCTAGGAGAGGCCTTAAAGAGAAAGAAGCATATTCATCTCACAGATTCCATTTCATATTACACTAAGTCAAGATTCAACTTTTTTGAGAGACCTTACATTTAAAAATTTTATACCAGCCTTGTAGTAAAAATTCATGATTTTTCCTTTTGTTGTATTGAGATATAGCCAAATGATTGAACCAGGTTGCTTTAAAGCATAACAACTTTCTTACTGCATCCCCAAATACTGTGATATCATTCAATATAATCAATATCTGGTAGTCTTAGCTGATAACTCCTGTTGGTTCTGTGCATGTTGAGACTAAGATTCTAGTATAGGTAAAAAATGGCATGCAAGTGCAGACTTTAGTCAGGTGCTGCCACTTGGATAATATATTTTTGTTTGTATCTTTATTCCTAATTAGGTTTTGTCTTTTCTGATTATTTTCTTGCAGTACCTTGCAATATTTCTCTTTGAATTTATGGTCATTACCTTTGCAATCCTTTTCAGTGAATCCCACATCAAAATTGCGTATCACTTTGAAGTGCAATGCAACATATAAATATTTCTACGTGTGACGTGATTACCACAGGTGTCATAATTGACATAATGGGAGAATGCAGATAAAGAGAACAAACAAAAACCCCCAAACTAATACAAAAATAAATTAAATGTCCGTAATTAACTCATTTTAATGCCTTCAATGTCTATTTGTTCCTGTGCCGACATTTATTCACGTGTTCTATTCCACCTGCTTTATTCAACAACTCATTCAATAATCCTTTGGGTTCAGAGCGTGTAATAGCAACTTTTTCTGCCAAGCAAAGGGCAAACTTGCTTGAGCCGTTTTTGTAAGGAGATATAAATATATATATATATATGCAAACGTGTAAATATTATAACTACAGAGACCGAAAACGTAATCAACAGGGAATCAACATGGAACAAGAGACGGATCAAAAAATGGAAAATGGAAGATATGAATATGACAGAATACCTGCCAGTAGCAAAAGAGAACCTGACAGAGTTTAAGTTTGCATAGAAATGTATGGTCGGCAACAAATGAGGAATTACCAAACAACATTAAATAGTATATCCCCTTTTGTGAAGAGTTAACAAAATGCCCTGACAATTAAAAATAAAGGTTAGAAATACCCAAGACGTAAGGGAATGAAATATTAACCAAGACTCAGAGAACCCTCATTGGAATACGAGAGCTTTTTGCACGGAAGAAAAGTGCTATATTGGCCTGGATAAGGACGTCAAGGACAATGTCTCTAAGCGAAAAGTTTGCAACTGTTGCCCCTTGGGTCAGAGCAAAAGGCCTCCTATTTATTACGAAGAGAACACTGCATATGATATCACCACAAGATTTGGTTCTAGGCATTCTTTTTCTACTTCTCTTTCTTTTTCTGCTTCTTACTACGAAGTAGTAACAGGTCAGTCAGTAGTGGATGAGTTCAAACCCCACATTTATTGCCAAACAACAAGCAAGGTATTAGTAATTCCAGACGATGCACTATAACCATATTATCGTAACATAAAACATACAAGTGTACTTTAAAAAAGGGTAGAACATAAATACAAAAGCAAACAGACATTGGAAGAATATTTTAATAATACTGATAAATTTTTTTTGTAAAACACAAGGTGACTGCACAATGTCTAAGAACCAGTTAGTTGAAATGTAGATAGATGAACAGATAAAGAGATAGATAGATAGATAGATAGATAGATAGATAGATAGATAGATAGATAGATAGATAGATGGATAGATAGATAGATAGATAGATAGATAGATAGATGGATAGATAGATAGATAGATAGATCGATAGATAGATGACTATGTTTACTGTACTATATGTTTTAAAGTTTTGCATACCATGTCTTGGTTACCATCATTTTTCAGTACACTAATATAACTTCCTCCACTTGACTTGTACATTATTCTAAATTTTTTGACAAAGTTTGCCGAATTAGCTGGATCCCCTTGATATGCTATCTTCTTAATGCCCATATTTTGACCAAGGTCTATTTGAAGATATACATGATTTATCCCATTTTTACTGGCGCACCAAGCTTTCTTGTTGTTCAGTCTTGCATTTTCTGGGCCCATACCAGATTCTGACCATTCCGATTCCAGAAATTTATCACTTATCACTTTTGTTTCCAGACCAATCGGCTCACTGCAGACTGAAAGAAAACAAAGGAAAACGAGTGACACAAAAAGCATATTCATGGCAACAAAAGTAATAGAAAGAACTTACAAAGAAAGGTCCTTTAATTAAAAGCATTTGACTGCAAGGGATAATTGCAACATTAGCAAATGTAATTGACGAATAAAATGAGTGCACTTTGGGTATTGTAAATGTTTTTAGTTGTTAAAATAGGTCCACTGTACGATGATCAAGCACATTAAGTCATATATCAACAATGAAAGTTATTTTTTAAGTCATTCAAATGCCTCTTTTAAGATTATCAGAGGCTGTTCCAGATCATCACTACATTCCAAACAAAATTAAGTCTTTATTCACCAGTCCTTGCACTGAATTTACAACAATATTTATCACGGATCATTTAACAACTAAAGCCATACTTCTTGGGGGGTTTTGCAAGGTGATTGCCTTAGTTCACTACTTTTTAATATGTGTTTTAACACATTCATTCAATACATTAGGGCTGAAAAATTCAACAAACGTCGTTTTTCACCTCATGACAAGAACGACCACGTACTCGAATGCGCCAATGGGCCAACATGTTAATAAGGGTTGATAAATTGCCACATTCAGTATCAAAACATTCACAAGATCTCTTCAATTTCAACCCGAGCTTTTTGTTATTAATGTAACTTTACCCTCTGTATCCATGGGAGATGCCTTTGAGTATCTGGGACGTTACTATGACTTTGAAATGACCGATCAATCCCACAAATCCAAGCTTCTGTCTGTTTTACAAGATCTTCTTAAACCTATCCACCCAAAACATAAAGTAGGCCTCTATAATGATTTTGCCCTCCCAAAGGATCCTGGCACCTCACTGTTTTAAATGTTTCTAAAACTTGGGTGGCAGGAAATCTCGACAACCTGGTCTCTAAATACATACAACAATGGCCTGACCTTCCTAAAAGTGCCACTCTTAGCTCCATTATTCTTTCCAGAAATCAAATTGGGCTTAACTTGCATCAGCTTACCACATAACTTATGCATTGCCAAGCTGTCACCAATAACGCTCATAATTGTCACCAAACGATAAAATCAGATCATTGAGGTAAATTACAAGCAATAGTGCGAATATACAATACGATATTTATAAAAATACAAAAGACGTTTTGAAAGCTGTGTTGCTATGCCACAAGGAGGGTTTACAAAGTCACCTTACTACTCAAGGGACCATTTTCTCATTTCTGTTTGAGAACGCAACCTTGAAAATAGAATTTTTTGTCTGAAGTTCAAAGTAAGCTGCCAAAAATACCTTCAGCTTTACGATCTGTGATTTGAATAACAGCCTTGCAACTCATAAAATTCTATCCAAATGGAATCTCAGTCTATCTTCTTCTTGCTCTTCCTGCTTTGAACCAGAAACCCTTTTTTATGTTGTGGCTGGCTACAAAACGTATCTCCAGAAAGACCGTTATACTTGGCGACACAACTCAGCTTTACGGTTTTAAGCAGGAGCTCTCAAATCTCTTAAAGGTTGTACAATATAAGCTGATATCGGAATATTTTTATCGCCTTGCATTATAACTGGAGATGCCTCGCGACCTGATTCATCCTCAGTTACTCCACTAAAACATTTATTCATATTTGAATTGACGGTGGAGTATGAAACAAACCTGGATAAATTTGCTACTTGCAAATATTGTTGTGAAAAATATTGTTCTTTGAGTCATGATATACATTCCTACTATTCGAAAGTTAGCTTCGTAGATCTTTCCATTAGCTCTTTAGGTATATTCGGTCAATCATTTTATTACTTTCAGTGAAATGTGTAACGCTTTGAACATCATCATCATCACCATCATCATCATCACCATCATCATCATCATCATCATCATCATCATATTCGGTTTAACGTCCGTTTTACATGCTAGCATGTGTTGGACGCTCTCTTAAAATTGACTTCTAAGTTATCCTATCCTTCACCAGGTCTCTGCTGACACCTTTTTGTTTCAGATCCATCCTTATCACTTCCTCCCATGTTTTCTTCGGTCTTCCTCTGCCAGTGGCTCCTGTCACCTTGATTATTCTGCATCTACTTGCCCGAGCATTCTTGTTCATTCTCTCCACATGACCAAACCAACAAAGCCTCCTATTCTGCATACAGCTGCCAATACTGTCCAAATTCAATCTCCTTCTGAGTTCATTAGAACTGAGCCTGTCCTTTAGACTTACGTTGCACATCTACCTTATCATTCTCATGGGTTCCGCTCCATGCGGATGACATCTTTAGCTTTCACTGGCCAAGTTCCACTGCCATACATCATTGTGCTACGTACACATGCCTGGTAAACTCTACCTTTGGTAGGTAATGGCAGTCAAGACAATGGCATCAACTCTCTGAACTTACTCCATCCACTGTTAACCTTTGCTGTTACACTTGCACCAGCTCCTCCTTCAACTTCAAGGGTGTCACCAAAGTAGCAAAACTTCTGGACAACTTCAATTTCCTCACCCTCCAAATGCAATTTCCATAGGTCTAAGTCACAGGTTGCCTCTCCTTCTATGCACCTCTTGCAGCCAAAACGGTTACATTCTGTCAGTTTGCCCTTTATTCCACTGCACCGTTTATGTACCCAGTGCTTGCAAGTACCACAATAGATTGAGTTGCTCCCAACTCCCATCCCACAGAGTGAACAGGGAAACTTTCCTTTTACCAATGGCTTTCCTAAATTGCGATCACTGACTATCACTTTTGTCTTTCCCATGTTCACTCTCAACCCTTTAACTTCCAAACCCTTCTTCCAAGTCTCTAACTTAACAAGTAGACCATCCAATGTCTCACTGGAGAGAACCAGGTCATCTGCATATAGCAATTCCTCTGGGAAACCCTTTCGAAACTCTCTTGACAGTGCTTCCAAAACACAAATAAAAAGCAGTGGACTTAGTACAGATCCCTAATGAACTCCAACTATTACACTAAAACTCTCAGTATAGGAACTGTTGACCCTTACCCGACGTTTAGCATTTCTGTACATTCCCTGAACAATCTTAATCAGCATTTCATTTACTCCTAGTCTCCGTAAAGCCCACCAAACAACTTTTCTTGGCACTCTGTCAAAGGCTTTCTCCAAATCCATAAAGGCAACATACAGCCTCTTGTTCTACCCAAGGTACTTCTCTTGCATTTGTCTAAGGATAAAAATGGCATGAATAGTTCCTCGTCCAGGCATAAAACCAAATTGCATGTCATCGATGTTTATTTCACTTCTAATTTGTTTTTCCATAACTCTTTCAACAACTTTCAGGACTTGGTCCATTAGCTTTAATCCTCTGTAATTACCTCTTTCTAGAGCTTCTCCTTTTCCTTTGTAACAATTGATAACTGTACTTAGTTTCCAGTCCTCAGAAATGACACCATCTCTTATAATCTGATTTGTTAGATCAGTGATCATCTCTATACTTCTTTTACCTGNCTTCTCTTGCATTTGTCTAAGGATAAAAATGGCATGAATAGTTCCTCGTCCAGGCATAAAACCAAATTGCATGTCATCGATGTTTATTTCACTTCTAATTTGTTTTTCCATAACTCTTTCAACAACTTTCAGGACTTGGTCCATTAGCTTTAATCCTCTGTAATTACCTCTTTCTAGAGCTTCTCCTTTTCCTTTGTAACAATTGATAACTGTACTTAGTTTCCAGTCCTCAGAAATGACACCATCTCTTATAATCTGATTTGTTAGATCAGTGATCATCTCTATACTTCTTTTACCTGCAGCTTTGGCCATCTCTGCCACAATTCCTGAAGGACCAGCTGCTTTGCCTTTCTTCATTTTCTTTACAGCTTCCCTCACCATTTCTTTCTCAATGCAAATGGCTGGTCCAGATACTGTTTCTACCTCTCCAAGATTTTCTCTGTCCCAAGAAAACTCTGTGTTCAACAATCTCTCATAATAGCACTTCCAGGCATTCTTCTTTTCAAGTTCACTTGTTGCAAGTTCTCCATCATCATTCCTGATACACTTTCCTCCGATGATATCCTGATTAGTCTTGATCATCTGCTTAGCTATCTAGAATACTTCATTCTTCTGGTCATTATGCCTTACGCATTATGTCTGGAAACCTTCTTTTCTCAGCATCCATCTTTGCTTTGTAGATTGCTTGCCCAGCTGCTCTCTTGGCCTCCACATACCTTTCTTTGTTAACTAACCCCTTTTTCCATTGACACCCCAGCCTTCTCTTCTCTTTCACAAAATTTTCAAGAGAAGCATTCCACCACCATGTCACTCTACGACGTGGAGGCCCTTTTGTCCAGCCACAGACTCCGTCTGTGGCTTTCAAAAGTGTATCCTTGATCTTCTCCCGTTGCTCGCCCACATTTCGTAGGTCTTTTCCTGGACTAGCACCCACAATTCCATTCACTTGATCTTCAAAGGCCTGCTTTACTTGTCCATCATTTAGTCTCCACACCTTTCTCCTTCGGATATACTTTTTTTTCACTTTATATACTTTCTTAATCCTGAAGTCACAAATTACAGGCTTATGCTGGGTCACAAATTCTTCACCAGGTATCACTTTTACATCTTGCAAATACTTCCTGTCTTTTGTCTACCAAAATGCAGTCCACTTGAGTTATAGCTGCCGCAGACTCATAGGTTACCAGATGGCTATTCCTTTTCTTGAAAATAGTATTTGCCACCAACATGTCTATGGGAAGTCCAAAGCCTAGAATTCTTCCACCCCTTTATTTCGGTCACCATATCCATTTCCGCCATGGAATTCCTCCAGCCCAAATGCTGTTCTTCCAACATGGCCATTTAGATCACCCGCAATAGCAACAACTTCTTCCTGTGCCAGCTTACCAGTGACTGCAATGAGACTGTCATAGAATTCATCCTTGATTTCCTCACTCAAGCCACATTGTGGTGCATACACTGATATTGCTGTGAAGATTGTCTCACTTATCATCAGTTTAATCAGCATGATTTGATCATTTATGCGTTTGACATCAATCACCTTGTCTATCCATTTCTCTGCCACAAAGATACCTACTCCACCTGTGCCTTTTCCATTACCAATCCAAAGCAGCTTGTATGTTGCCTTTTTTCCTTCTATCATTCTTACAGATTTCCCTCTCCATCGTGTTTCTTGTATGCAGCACAAATCAATGTGTCTTCGCTCAAGAAACTCTGCTACTTCACCAGATCTACCTCACAAACTTCCCACATTCAGGCTACAGAGTCTGAAGCTTGTCATCACTTCTTCCGGTTGATGTAGTAGGTTGATAATGGTCTGATTTTACCTACATCGAACAAAAGTCCTACCGTGCGTGACACCTTTACTTAACTTAGTTCCAGTCTCGTTTACGCAGTTATGCAGGAAATCTTTGGATGTCATTTCATGGTATGATGAGGCAGTGTTTTTATAGGACAACAAACACGAGTGCTTTCTTTCCACCAAACTTTCCAATATAACTATTCGAACCACATACTATATATTCTGTTGTAGAAACCAACCATGGACAAACCCTGAACTATAGTCGTTTTAATAATTTTGTTAGTAAAATATTTAATTTCAATTTTCTCAAATAGACAAGCCAATGTAAACTACCTTGGTTAGTGGGGTTTATAATTGAATGTGTTTGGATGCAAAAATGAAAAGTTTCCATTATTATTATTATAAACTTTATAAAAGCATTAACATAGCTACGTTTTTAACGGCAACAAAGGTACCACAGGTAATTTGTTTTTATTTTGGAACAATACGTCTGTTGGAAAACAATTTTGGTGTCAGAACTTATGAAGCCTGCTCAAAGTTTTTTGCTAAGGGAATCCACTTAGAAAGCCCTTTTTCAGGGTGTACCACGATGAAACTTATGATCTTATTGAAAACCCGCTGTATTTGGAAAAGACAAACTTTGAATGTAATTATCGAAACGTTATAACCAACATGTATGAGCACTTTTAATCCTGTTTGCATTTTCACTACAGTAGCTGCATCACAAGTATAATATTCTTTTCTTTTCTTGTTGTATGTATGAATTAAGTATCAAACAGACAACAACACAAAGTAATTTTGTCAAGAATTATGTACCAAGGTGTCTAAATTCCTACGTCTTTATAATTTCATTATTTCATCCTTCCTGCATGGAAAAATACTACAGTAAGTACCTCAAATAAGCCCCTGCAGACTGATTTTGCGAAAAATATTTTGAAACGGCGCTTATTCAAGAAGGGCTTATTTGGCAGCTATCAATATTACCAGAATTCAATTTCCTTTTTCACTTTAGGTAAGACAGTATGCTTAAAGGAGCATATACAGTGATATATACTGTTTACGCAGCAATATCTAAGTCCAAGTATACTTGAGATATGCACGAAAATACAAATACTTGTGTAATTGAGCAAAGAATAGACTGATTACTTTACATAACTGGAGAAAAGTAGTGATATGAAGCTTTTTGTTAGTATTGATTTCACTCCCGTAGGGGCCTACTTGAGAGTAGGGACTTCTTTTGCAACAGATAGATTTGGGGTATTCAAGGACATAAGGTACTTACTTACTTGTTTTAGATCATTTTGTGCAGATACCTTTTTTATGCTGCACTGAGGAGTAAAATTTACAAAACTTTATGTTTCCATCTAAGATCTTTTCAAAATTCTTGCAAGTTATTTACAGCAAATATAGAATATGTTTTGTTGAATTCTAAATGTTGTCTTCTTCTTCTTCTTTTCAGCAGTCTTCGCGGCTCACATTCAATTTCTCAAATGCTGCTGCTTCTGCCGCCACGTAAATGTATTTTGTGAGAGTTTTCCAAGTTTTTCTATCAGATGCAATATGTTTCAATGTTTCCAGATCATTCAACGACTTTAATTCATTCAATTCAGGAAATGTTTGTGATATCGATTCGCTGTGGGATTTCGCAGTTATGATATCGTTGTCTAATGATGTTGGTAAAGTAATCTTTTGTCTTCCACGAAACTTGTTCGATTCAGAAGGCGAAAAATAGTATTTTATTGCCATCTGTGCAGGTGTATTTTCTGGCAGCCGGAGTATGTGACCAAAAAGTCTCCATCGCGCTGATATGATGTCCAAGATGATAGGTTTTTCCTTCGTAACTTCGTACAGTTTCTTGCTTTTGATGATAGCAGGATAGACAACATTGAGAACATTTCGAAGTTGTTATCTGTGAAAAACGTTCATGCTTTCTACGTCACTTTTCGTCAAACCCCATGTTCCGCAGTTGTAAAGCAGAATTGATTTAACAACAGCTTTATAAACACGAATCTTCAGNGATAGCAGGATAGACAACATTGAGAACATTTCGAAGTTGTTATCTGTGAAAAACGTTCATGCTTTCTACGTCACTTTTCGTCAAACCCCATGTTCCGCAGTTGTAAAGCAGAATTGATTTAACAACAGCTTTATAAACACGAATCTTCAGTTCGATGGGTATCTTGCTTTTGTTGAACCAGAGACTTTTCAATTTTTGTAGACTGGTTGTGGCGAGAATTTTTCTGTTTAACAGGTCTTCTTGTGTCCCTAATTTCGAACCCAACTTTTTTGCATGTCGCCAACTTTCATCACCTTCGTATGTGCTGGGAATACGTTTTAATGTCGTGTGTTCTGTCTTATCTTCATTTACCATTAGGTTATCAGCAGCTAAAGTATCTTTAATTATCCTATCGAACCTTTTCTTTTCTACGATGTCATCAGTAATGTGATCAAAGTCATCAGCATATATAATTTCACTGAAGGGTATTCGTGATGTACTTGATTTCGTGTACGAGTGCTCATGTTGTTGAGTTCTAAATATTTTTATTGTTTGTGCATCATTTTCTACTTTGCTGCTACAATGTTTGAACTATTTTGGCTTCATGTAGCTGTAACACAATGCTGCACAATTTATAATGGTTTCTGCTGTTCTGTTACTCTCGGTAAACTGTCAAAGTGGTTCCCTCTAGAGTTAGCACTCGCAAGGTGGTAGTCATCAAACATCTTTCCCAGAATGTGCAAAAATAACAGAAGCATCCGAACGAACAAAAAGTATATATATATATACTCAATCTGCAAACAGTACTGTTTCGCCCTTTGTGGGCTCATCAGTATATATTTATATATATTTATATATATATATATATATATATATATATATATATACAAAATGATGACAATAACAAAAATGAATTGAGAAATAGGGAATTAGAGTGTACAGAAATGTAGAAAAAATTGTGAAAAGATGAAATAGTTGACCAGATGGTGAAATGAAATCATTGATCATCAGTCGATGACCATATGAATTATTTCTGGGTATTAACGTCGAGAAAACTTTTACGATATGGCTCTCCAAATCAATATTTATTGTCTTACAATTTTCATGTTATATATATATATATATATATATATATATATATATATATATATATATATATATATATATATATATATATATAAAAAAAAATATAAAAAAAAAAATATATATTTTTTTACATACTCATATATATTAAAAAAAATATATATAAAACAACTCTCTCACACACACCCCGATCTATATAAAAAAAAACACACAAAAAATATTTTTTTTTGTGTGTGGTGTGCGAACACATTTCTTCTTTGTNTGAAATAGTTGACCAGATGGTGAAATGAAATCATTGATCATCAGTCGATGACCATATGAATTATTTCTGGGTATTAACGTCGAGAAAACTTTTACGATATGGCTCTCCAAATCAATATTTATTGTCTTACAATTTTCATGTTATATATATATATATATATATATATATATATATATATATATATATAACATAAAAAATGTAAGACAATAAATATTGATTTTAATACGTACTCCTAATTATGACGAAAACTTTATAAAAAACCTCTTGATCACAGGCTCCTCGATATTTGTAAAAAGTAACAGACAACAAATTGGTTTTTGTATGTGTTGTGAGCACATGACTTCCTTGTGTATTTCAGACGTTTCATGAAATCCACAAGAAGGTTAGATGAAAATAAATAAACCTTATACAAAAATTATCGACGTTGTTATTCTGGTGAGCAGGTCACTTAAAACGTCACTTGAGAATTCTTAAAACTGATGAAGTAGACCTGGTAATCTCTATTCAAGTCGCGCCACATATTTGAAACTTTAATATTTTTCGTCAGGGTAAAGTAAACTAAATATTATTCGCAAGAGGTCAACATTGAAGAGGTCTCAGACTTGTTTCTCGGCCGATAATTAGAATTTTCAGAAATCGTCAAGAAAAAAATGAGAGATTGTAAGCTACTAAACAGAGTAATACTCACAGTCAGTCAAACTGCATACTGGGCTATAAACCAACTTCGAGATCAACATGGTTAAACTTAGCAAAATAGAATAGTAAGCGTCTTTCTCCATATTTATTCACAATGTATTTACTGAGATATCAAAATATCAACATATCCCTTTAAAAGAATGTGTATTGTGGTTTCGACATATTTACTGCATCGATTTTTTGCAGTTTGCATATACACAAAATTCAGAAGATAAAAAGTTTCCAAGACAGCTTCAATCACTAAGATTCAAGTATAATATCAAATGTAATTCCGTTTGTCTCTTAGAGAGTTTTCGGTTCGCTGATTGCAATTAACTATGGAATGCAGAGAAGACAATGGTGAGAAGGACATCTTCTATTATGCAAACAAAGATTTGTTTTCGACTTTCAAAGGAGAAACTATTCAGGATGAGGACATTCTAATTTGCATACAGGCTTCCATTCTTGGGAATAAACCACCCTCCCATGTTCATTAGTCTATTCTGTACTACCTTCTCTTATCAATTTACTTCGCTTTTTATATACAACTGGCTTTATCTGCCCGCTTGTTTTCCATCTTTTTTTTCTTTGAAGCTTCTGTCTTTCCCCCTAGTTGTGTCACTTTTTTATGACTTTTGTTGTTTTATAAACCTATTAGAATCTGCCTCATAGATATAATGAATAAGATTATCATAATCTCTTGCTTATTCATGATAAGGAAAAACTGTTAAAGTTTCTTAAACAATTTAATATTTCGACCTTACTTTCCTTAAGCCATCATCAGAATAACCTTTTCTACAAGAGAACAGCCTTTGCTCGTAATATATTTCATTAAAAGGTTATTATAGATACAGCTTAACAATAAAAGATGACAATAAGAATAGCTATAATGTAACCAACATCTCTTTGCCATTGTGTGATTGCATTTCTTTTCCAATCATCAAGGCTTAAGTTGACTTTGTAACTTAAAGTGTCTCGCGTCCTTGAAATCTTCACCGTCCTACTCAATGCAATGCAGTTAAGTAACTTTAAAGAGGGCAGGACACACAGATACGTGGTATGACTAGTTTTTACAAAATATGTGAGTGATAATTGGAGATAAACAATTGATAACAGCCTTAGTATAAATGAATGCTCGTGCTCAGTTTAAGGTTCAGTGATTATGCTGTTCTGTTTTGAAAAAAAAAATGAGTTTACGACTTCTGTCTATCCTTTGTGCTCGTTCGTCGGTAATTTGCAACGGACGGATGGTGATAATTGCCATCACACAAAGGTCACGCCTGACAACACAGAGAGAATAACGCTATTGAAATCTATCTATTTAACAATATCACACAGGGGCAAAGTAATAAAATAAACAAAAAAACATCTTCAAGGAAATTATTTACACGTGGTAAAAAAGCAATGACATTTCATTCCTTTTTCATGAAAATCTAAAAATGAATCTGTCAACAAGTTAAAACAATTTATTGGTCTTGTCTGTGTGCTTGGGCTACGAACACCAGAAATACCCAGAAATGTCCTTAATATGAAAGAAGTAAGATACATTTATATTGCATTTAATAACAACTTGTTTAGAAAGGTATTGTGGGTAAATTTATATAATTTTTTTCAATCTAAGAGCCGCTATCCTTTTTTGATTGAAAAGGAAAACACGGAATTTCTTGAAAAACGTGTTGTTCTTTATCAGTCAAATTACATCATCAAGAACAGATAGTTCGATTTCGAGCAACCGTAGCCCTCTTTACCAGCTATCTCCAGATGTTCTGGTCTTGGGCAACTCTCGTTGCTCCTGCCATTGTCAATCCACAAAGATCTTTGATGTTATCGCTCAGTCTAGTTTTTGGTCTGCCTCTGCCTCTCTTTGCAATAACCATGCCCGTAAGAAGAGTTTTTACAGTATCGTCATACCTAAAGAAGTGACACTTGTATGAAGGACATGAAGGACAGCTGGCCTGCTTGCATTGTGTTTAACAAACGATCTTGGCAGTTGATCTTTTCCAAAACTGACTCATTAGTTACCTGTCCGTCCAACTGATACGAAGAATTCGTCAATGACACCACAGTTCAAAGCTTTCCAGTCCTTTTCAATCTGATGTCTTTAGGACCCAACGTTCTGACCCACAAGTTGCTATCGAAAACACAGGGGAAGTTAGGAGTCTTTTCTTTGTCTTAAGCTATAGAATTTCTGTTCTTCAAGATGTTAGTGAGAGCAATCACAACATTTTTACAACTACTATTCCTTATATTACTATATTTTTTATTTCCTGGCAAGCATTATATTTGTTCGAGAATGTAGCCCCCAGGTATATGAACTCGTCGACATTTTCGGCTGTTTCGTTGTTAACGGTGATTACGAGAGTCATCAGTATGATTAGGAATTTTAGAGACTTTCATGACTTTTGTTTTCTTTACCTTTTGAAACAGTCCACTAGCTTCGTCCTCTCTTTCCACAAGGTCCAACAGTTCTTGCAGTTCAGTCATATTTGCGGCAATAAGGACAACATCGTCAGCGTATCATAGGTTCAGCACTTTGTGCCCCTGCGACATCTATTCTTCATTCAAATCCCAGCAGCGCTTTCCATGATTGACTCCGAGTACGTATTAAACAAATGTGGTGACAAAAGGCAGCCCTGATGGACACCTTGTTCGATTTCAAGCCATTCTGTTGGTCCACAAGTCACTCTTACAGTAGCTCTCTGTTGGTCATACATGAATTTTAACAGTAATATTATGTGAACAGGAAATTCCATATCATGTATATCATTCATAATATATCATGAGCAACTGTGTCAAAAGCCTCAGAGTAATCGATGAAGTACAAATATAAGTCTTTTCCCCGTTCCCTATTCTTCTTAAAAACCATTTTTAGGTTGAAAATTTAATTCCTTCTGCCTTTTTCTGGTCTGAAGCCACATTGTTCTTCCGCAATCTCTTCATTTAGTTTGGTCTCCATTCGGTTTCCAATGATTTTCAGTAGAATTTTGCTGCTGTGGCTAATAAAGGCAATTTTTCTGTTGTTGGGGCACTCCTGGGCGTCTCCTTTCTTTGGAATCGGTACATATACCGAGTCCACTCAGTCTTCTGGCCATGTTGTTTCGTTCTAGATTTTTGTGCAGAGTTGATGGTAGAAACGTTCTAAAAACACCACCTTTCTTGATCATTTCTGCAGTGATTTCATCAACACCAGGACTCTTACCTATTTAAAGATCATGGATGGCTGCACTTACTTCTTCATGAAGATGTAGTGGTTTAAGTTCTGTAATTTTTTAACAGTATTCCCTCTACCTTAGCTTGACTTGGTCACCGCCACATAATGTCGTTCCATTGTCGTGTCGGACTTGACTGAGTCAGCCATTGGCTTGAACGGGAGGTTTTTAACACCTTTGTATTGTTCCTTGGTGGAGTTGGTGGTGGCATTTTCTTCAATATTTTTGTATATGTTGTTGATATGTGCTTCTTTTTCTTTTCTCACCATTCTCTTGATCTTGTTATTCAGATTGTGATATACGGTTTCCTTCTCGCGTGCGTTTAAGCCTCTGGCTTTGATTTCTCGTCGATTCGCCACTTCTTTCACCCTGTCATCCGATATCAATTGCATAATTTTCTTTTTCTTTCTTGATTCTGTTTCTTTGCAGTGTCTGATAGGATGTTCTTTCCTTTGTTCAACAATTCATTAACCGCCTTTTCTTCATTGCAGATAAATAAAGCTTCAAACCATTTTGTTATTGCAACTTCAAAAACGGTATCAACTAATTCGTAATCTAGCCTCAAGGGTGGGGAGGGTTGCTCAATCTTCTTGAGATAGACTTGCAATCTCGCAGTTAGAAGTTGGTAGTCACTATTGGAGTCAGGCCGTGGTCTAGTTTTAACGTTTTTGACACAGCTTCTCCATTTCTGATTTAACATGGTGGAGTCAATTTGGTTGCCTGGACTTTTTGTCAGGCGAGGTCGAGGTATATAAGTTTCGAGGATTGTGTTTGAACATGATGTTCATGATTGCAAGGTTGTTTGGTCTACAAAAATTAACCCAATCCTCTCCTCTGTCATTTCGATCTCCTAAACCATAGCGTCCGCATGTTGTGTTGAGAAATTTGGTGATGCCCACTTCAGCACTCATATCTCCAATGAAAACTGTGATATCTCTGCTTGGAACTGAGTCAAGGGTGTACTCAAGGCTGTTGTTGAACTCCTCTATTGCTTCTTCTTTTGTCACAGTAATCGGTGCATAGCTCTGGATAATGCTGATGTTGCAAGGCTTTACTTGTATTCTAACTTTGATTAGTCGATCGCTGATCGAGCTGTAGCCGATGAATGAATTACTAGTGTGATTTTCAAGAATTACAGGAACACCGTGGCTGTATCCATCTTTCTTACAGGAGAAAAGAATCGTCTCATTCTCTGCAGTTCAGAAGCTACCTTGGCCATTCCAGTTGCTCTCAGGGATGCCTAGGATTTGGAGGTCGCATCTTCTCATCTCGTTGCAAACAGTACTCACCTTTCCTAGTTCTTTCATCTTCCTGACCTTCCATGTACCTAGTTTGAGAAAATTACGGAGCTTCATAGACTTTCTCTCAGCAGCATACTTTTCGCTCCCAGCCTGATTGCTCACTGGAAAACGCAACCCTTGTTGACCCATGCGACGGGTGATGTAATAATGACTTTTGGTTCTCGTTTTCATTCCATGGTGAAGGAGTAGGCAAGATGATGGAAACAAGTCCAATGGACTCTCCCATGGATTCCTCTGCACTCGCAGTATCCAGCTTACTAGGAGAGAAACCCTTTTCCACTACTCAGAAATCTGAGCTTCGATATATATATATATATATATATATATATAGAAGTATTAACGGGCCTTTGCAAAATTGAAATTTCACAATAACTTGCATACGCAATAATACAGTATATGATTAGTAGTTATTTTGTTTAGTTATGTCTTTATCTGCAACTGTATATTTCTTTTGAAACGGTGACCAACTAGAAGTGTGCATAAGGAATTAGACAAATTGTTATTGTTTATTTCCATCGATATAATTGTAGTGGTAATTAAGTTTCCCGCCAAAAATCCATGTTCTATCCTGTACCAGGTGGAGAGTGTTCATTCAGCGCCACTTATGGGCGCACAGGCTTTTTTTTTCAAGCTACGGCCATGAAAATTGGCACGAATCAAACTTGGCAAAAATAATTAAGGTGCCATTAATTATGCAGCTATATTCCGAGTGGTTCATGAGTTATGAGGTAGCTACATTTTGCTCATGGAACAGAAACTTTCCTACTTGAGTAGTAATTTCCATATTAGAACACGAGTCACGGTGGCCGAGTATTCTAAGACACCTGTCCTTGGGTGTGTAGGTGAAGGTTCGAATTCCACTTCTGACAACTTTATATATTTATATATATATATATATATATATATATATATAAACACACACACACAGAAAAGTAGATTTTCTTGACCGAACTTTACATTTACAACCTACTGGACCTAACGTTTTAGCTACAAATCGTAATAAACGGAATTATCATTACAAATACACAGCCCAACAATGATATCTCTGTTTTGGTTTTGATAACTGATTCTATATAATACGGGCGTGCTGATTTCAAAATTCTATCCATTTTTCTCTATCACGTCACATTTTTTAACAATTGAAGATTCGAATTTTGGCATTTTGATTAAAATGTACCATTTTAGCATAATTTTATCACTTTAAAAACAATTTTGCAATCAAATATGTTTTTCTCAGCTTCTTGTTGCAAAAATTAGTAAAATCAAACGAAAATCTTGCGATAAGCACAAGGTTATTGATACTTTATCAAGATTAGCAGGTTAATAAATATTATTAGTTGTTAAAATTATGCCACAAAATCTTATCTGGTTGGAAGAATGAAAAGTTTTTCTGAAATTGAATTTGCTTCTTAAGATAGGCTTAATAGGTTGGAACCCATCGATAAATTTTCAAAATTTATTTTTATTTCCTAATATTTTACATACACTCCCCAGAGCTCGAGTTTTCTCTTTTAGGATTTCCCAGAATGTTGTTTGGTGAGACAGTCTCTTTTAATGACCAGCAGTAATCAGCCATCATGTGGATGTCCCATCTGCCTTGATAGCGCTCTTCCATCACTTTTATACCTTGATGAAAGCGTTCACCTTGTTCTTTGCTTAGGGCACCAAGATTATCAGGAAAATCATCCAGGTGACTGTGCAAGTAGTGAATTTGTAGTGAATTTTAGTGCGTCCTAACACTTGGAAGCTCTCTAACGATTTGTTAACAATAAATGTGTAGTTAGGGCTTTTACTGTTACCCAGAAAGTTTTTAACTACATCTACGAAGGCCGACCAGGCCCTTAATTCAATTTTTGACCTTGTGGTAATAAAGTGATTGTCCTTCATCAACTTTCAAATTTGGACCCCATCAAATATACCCGCTTTAATTTTCTCGTAACTCAGACCCTCGAAGCTTTTACAAATGTGGCCAAAACAATTGCCTTCTCTATTCAATGCTTTGACAAACTGCGTCATGACCCTAAGCTTGATATGCAATGGGGAGGGGGGGGGGAATAATTTTATTCCTATTGACCAACGCTTCATTGATTATGTTTTGCGATCCCTCGCATAAAATTTCCCTCGATGGCCACTCCTTTCTTATCCAATGCTCATTAATGAAGGGAGGTTGGTTTCTGGTCTCATGAAGCAGGATCAAGCTCATTGAGATGGTCTTCAACTCTGCACCCAGCAGCTTACACAACAACAACTACACTTAACTAAAAACATCCTTTTACAATGTTATGGGAAGAAAAGGAAGAAATATGCGAGCCTAAAATGCTTTGAAAATTTGAACAATTCATATCTGAGGAATTGTGTTTATCCTTAATTCTGCCAGAAAAACATTCAATACCCACACTCAATCTTTATTAATGTCCTGTGCAATGTGCTTGCTGGAACTTGAACGAAACAAGTACTCAGCTAAGGAGATGTTATTTGTTTTAAAAAGTTATAAGCAAGTTATGAAGAAAACAAGAAATTGTGTAGTATGTAGAAGGGTTTAAGGTGATGTAATTCTATTTTTTTTCCCAAAAATAAGGCAGCAGTAAAAATAACTCTTGCGAGCTGATTTCAAAGAATTTGTGTAACTTTTTGATATACATAACCCTTTTATAGAGAACGTAAAAGAATAGAAATGATATACATAAGAGAATAGAAATGATCTACATCGCGTTTGCAGTGATCAGAGCATTATTACACTTGTACAAACTGTCAAACGAGGCTCAAAAGCGATGTGTTACATACAGCAGGCTAACACAACAGGCTGATTTTCTACTTCCTGTATTTCTTTCAAGTAGCAAACACAAAAACAACCAGCGTAAAACTACATAAAATGAGAAGCTGTCCTATTACAATATGTTGAACATCATAATTGAGTATACTCCAAGTGCAATTACGTAATCTTTAAGTAACTCTTAAAAGGGTGAAGGTATACAATATTATTGATCACATAAATTGTATAGAAACTACTTGACATTCCTGCTTTTTTATTAAGGAATCGCATTAAGAACAAGGTTAGCCTTGTTCTTAATCTTGTTCTTGATCTTAGATCAGAATTAACAATAATCAATGGCAATCAAAATATCGTACTAAATGACTAACAGGACATAAGCTTGAGCTGTGAAAAGTTATAAGAAAAACAATTAACTTCTTTTCACTCACTCATTAGGTTCCATGTTCCTCTGGGAAGTGTGTGGTCATGAAATGCCATCGTACATCAATCAAAAATAAATAAAAAACCGGAATTCGGCAAAGTAATAATCATAAATAGTTCCTCAACTATGACTAAAGTCTAAGAAACCATACCTTTTTGTCGTTTCAAAGGCCATGCGTCAATAAATATTCTAAAATATTCTTGAGTCTGAACTTAACCGAGCATTCAAAAAATAAAGCTGAAACTGTCCAACAACATGACTATCACCAGCAGCAGCACATACGACAGCTATTCCACAAATTGTGTTTGGATCACTGCACATCTGCGCAACCAGTGCATCACACCAGATCCAGCAGTGCAAAGAATAGGTTATAGAAATTTCAAAACTGAACAATCGTAATAAAGGCGATTCACCACTTTTGTGTGCATCAAATCCTTCAGATAACAGAAGAAAGATAGAAGGATCTTATCTACTACATATTTAGGAATTCAGCCTCTGATTGTTTTGCCAAACTCATGGCAAGAACCAGAAATTTGCCTTACTTTGCATTGTCTGAAAGGAATCCACAGAAATCATGTTTTTCCTCTCCTTAACATATTTTACAATAAATAATTAAATATATGTAGTACCATTGTATGGATAAAGAGTTTCTTGCCAAATGAATGGAAATTCCTAATTCCATTAAAAATTCTAAAACAAAATTCCCTACTAACATGCCCTACATAACTGGACTGTGTAAATAAAGTCATTTGTATAACTAAACGCTTAAAACGTAACCCGCAGTCAGGTTACGATTACGTTACGTTACAGTTACTTTTGTCAAGAATGACTTAAAAGCCTGGAGACTACTTTATTTTTTTCAACATGAGAATCAACGCAAAAAGTATTTAGCTTTTACATAGACCTTTTTCATCCAATGAAAAATGATTTAGAGCTGTGTGATTGACAAATCGGTCCATAGACGAGAGCTAAAATCATGCATGGATGTCATTAATGGGGTTGCAAAACAGCCAAGGCTCCAAGATAGAAACTACTTAAAGAACTTCCATGACGAGTCTGTTTCTGTTTAAATATATGTTGTTCAGGGGTGTCTTTATACATTGTAAAACTTAATATGACTGGATCCAACTAGTATAATTCAAATGCACTGATAGCTTTGAGCTTATGTAAGAGAATAGTATGGTTTACAGTGTAAAAAGTATTTTTATGTCAAGGTAGCTAACAGCCTTAATCTTGCCGGTGTTTTACTTACTATGTGTAAAAAATTACTGTATTTTAGCACATGTTCAAAACCAAACTGATTATGAGAGCCAGCCTGTATTCCGCAAGGTAGTTACAATGGTTAGTGAGAAAAACTTTTTCTATCACTTTGTTCACTGTTGGCAATATCTGTATAGGTTGCCTAAATCCATATCCCCTTATTTGAAAAAAGCAGTAACTTTAAAGAATTTTCAAGAATACAGAAATATTTCAGATGAAAATTTTAACTTAGAAATATGAAAAATAAAATTATGAAGATGTAACAACTCCAATATCACTTAAAATTGATGTTATTTACTTTTGGGGTAGTCATATAGACGGTAATTTTTCTTTGGATAAATGTAATAAAACCAGAATGATCTTTAACTAAATTTATCTCTTTTTATGCAGAAATTCGATTTATTTACGAAAGCAAACTGAATCATCAGATGCCTTTCCGTGGCCTTCAGATTTAGCATATTGGGATGGACATTTTTAGCATATTGGGATGGACATATTGGTCAGTTTCATAATTAGTGCAAGAGAAACCATCATTTATCCTATTGTATTTCCGTCCAAGCTCTCCAATGTTGCTACTGGCTACCTTCCTTGCTTCACTCTCTGGAAGGTTATCAAAGATATATTTTATGAATTAACTGAAAGTGTCTAGTTTGAGAGCTTTTTTAGACACTCCTTTGTATTGAATTTGTCATGTGCTCATATATAGGAAGTGTCGACTAGGTATGATATCAGGTTAGACGATTAGAAATCTGCTTCTATATTTACTCGTGTCCCGTAATTATTAAGAATGATGTGATCGATATAGAATTCTTCACACTGCCTCAGATAATTTTTGCAGTTGAAAAAGTTACTAACATGGTAAATCTTATACAATGGTATTGCATGTGTATTATTCAAAATGATGTTTAGATATGATTTGGACATATGGATATTTAGAACGTCATCGCGTGTTCTGTCTTTTGTACACCACTGTAATGCTCTCGGATTGAAATCATCAAACATTTGTCTTGTTTGGAAATTGAAACTTGACTCAGGAATGTAACAGTTCAACTGCTTGAATAATGCAGTGCTAATACTTGTATAAGACTGGTCCGTCTATTTAAATCCGCGTCTTGAATGTATTAAATAGTTTATCGCATGTTGTAGTTCTCGTATCAAATTCCTCATTTAGGATGAATATATTCTTTTGGTGATAGATTAAACCATCAAGAACATCATCATTATTCCAATGTAAATATCCATTTCAACTGTTTGCTTTTGGCTATAGAAATTGAGGTCTTTCTTCATATTTATTTCAGGAGGAAGAACGACGATGTGATTTTCTTTATCGAAACTAGATACCTCTTCAATCGATAGGACCTTTGTAACGTTTTCATGCTGTCTGCTCCATTTTATACTAAACATATGCTTTAGTAGATCGTCACACCCTCCCTGGTTTGGCTTACTTGCCACAATTTTTCATCTGTAATGCAATGGAATATAAACAATATAAACAAGAACAACAATTGTGCGCTTATTGTTACCGATATTTGTAATAAATTTAGGGTATCTGGAATCATAAGCATGCACTAATACAATACTGTCAAATTGTCCAGCCCAAATAATCAATTCATCGTTGCTTATCATATCGTCTTCGGGAACGCAATCATAAATTTTATTTCTCAATTTTTCATCAGTATGTATTTTTAAATCTAGCTTACCTCTGACCTGATCCCATAAAAAATCCACAACACATGGGTTCACACCATAGCTCTTGATAGGTCGTTTTTGTTTGACTCTAATTTGAATTTCAGGGGTATCGTCATAATCATCGGTAAAGAAGACTTCCAAATATTTGATTTGTCGGACATTTTCCAATGCTTGACCATTCACAAATATTCTGCCTGCATCGTCGCTTTCTTTGCAAAGGATCTTCAACACCTGAATCTTGTTTGCATTCAATGAGAGTCAACAAGGTCTTGTAGTTCTTTCAATGTACTCACTATTAATACTAGATGGTCAGTAAATCTGAAGGTAGTGGTGGATCTTGCCCCTGTTTTCACGCTTCCTTCAAAGCCTTACAGCTCTTCTCCCATTATGCATTCGGAGTAAATGTTGAGTAGCACTGTCTCACCCCCTTTTCAATTGGTAACCATTTAGTATCCCCGTATCTTGTGCGTACTTTCACGTTTTGATTCTTGTACATTCCCATCAGTAAGTGGATAATGTGTACAGGTGTTCCAATCCTCTTCTTGTTTGCCCATAGTCTATGATGTACCACCATATCAAAACCCTTTCAATAGTCAATAGAGCAAAGATATATATATTCCTCTTTCTCTCTGTGTTTTTTACTATCACCACTGTGATGTGTCTCCTTTCTTTGGTACACAGATGAATATTGAATTCAGCTAGTCTTAAGGGCATTGTTTCTCTTCACAAATCTTGGTACAAAGTATATGAAAGAAGATTATTGCTATTTCTCCAGAGTCTTTTATTAATTCTGCGATGATCTCGTCATCTCCTGAGCTCTTTCCTTCCTTCAGTTGCTTTATTGCTTCTTTAACTTCTTCCAGAGGTGGCGCGGGCTCGTTTTGCATTTCTTCCATCACCAGGTTGGAGATTGCTTATTCTTTTTATGTAGGCTTCCGCAGTATTCTTTCCATCTCTTGCATGCCTTTTCTCCTTCGTGGATAATGTGGCCCTCTTTACCTTTGATTGTACCAGTGTTTGCTTTAAACTTCTTTATTAGGTTCTTTATCCCTTGGTTTAAGTCTTTTGTGGAATTGGTGATAAAGTTTTCCTCTATCTGTGAGCATTTTCATTGATGTATTTTTCCTTGTCGCGCCTCATCAGTCTTTGTACTCCCGTGTGCTGGTTGTTATAATTTACTTTGTCTTCTGTGCTCTTTAGTCTATTTGGTTTCAGTTTCCTCCTCTTCCTTATTTTTATCAGTGTCTCGCTGGTGATCCAAGGAAACTTCTTCCGTTTCTTTGTACTAATATTTTCTTTAGCAGATATGAGTATAGATTCATTGCCTACGGACTAGAACTCACCAGATGCATTTTCTGCTTCATTTGCCAGGAATATTTTGTAAAATTCTGCTAGTTTCTCTCCTCGTGACCGTATTTGTCTCGTATAACTGATGAAGTACATGCTTTCCCAGCTTTTGCATTGAAGTCTACATAACTAATATGTCCCTGCTTGGCATGGAATCAATCGTTTCTTTGTTGTATCTTGTTGAGTTGTTTCAGCTCTTGATCATCAGCAGCGTTTGCTCGTCCATATGTGACAATAAACAAGAGATCGTTTGGGCTTGCACTGAATTTGATGTACATTAATCGGTCGCGGATTAAGCTATAACCTATGATTGACTTTACTACTGTCTCTGCTACAATGATCTCCACCCCGTGGTTTTATCCTTTGCCTTTTCCTTTCCCGCGAAAGAAACAACTTTCTTTTCTGATTTGAAACTACCTTTCCAACTTCAGTTGTTCTCTCAAATTCCCATGATTTGAATATTACAGCGAACTATTTCATTACATACAGTCTTGAGCTTTCCGAGTACCTTCATTTCATTGACGTTCCACGTGCCAATATTGAGAAATCTTCTGAGCTTAGTTTTTCGAGTGGTCCATTTTTCATTGTCAGTCTGGTTGCTCGCTGTCCAAAGCATTCCTGGTTTACCCACGTGACTGACGATGTGGTATGGTTTTCTGGGTTTTGTAGTCATGACAAAAGAAGTGGTTTGGAGTTATGGATAGTGATGCTAGAACCCCCAACGTTCTTTTCACCACCGCAGTCTCTATTCTAGGATGGTACACCCAGCCATTGTCCTGTTTATCGGGTTTTTCCCCTAGCCGCGCGATATATCAGCCATGGTCATACCATAGTAACCCTTCCGCCTGGATGTATCATTGGGTGAGCTGCTGCCCTTGCCCTCACCGTAACCCTGGTAGAGGAGCTTCCTGGTTACACGACTTGCTCAAGGTCTACCCCAAGACTACGCAGGAAAGAAGCGTCTCACACCTCCTTGCGGGGTGTCCCCAAATTTGCAACGATAGCTTCCCCAAAATGTACAGAAAATTTTTCTGATATCAATGCGAACGCAAAGATAACTATGGTGCTTAAATTTACTTGTTTTTCGACTGTAAATGGACTAAAAGAATTTTTGTATATACATACGTAGCTTTATAACCTATTTAATTGGTGTACCGTATTCGTCTTCCTTTTCAATATAATTTATTCAATAATCAAATTTATTGGCAGTTGTTATTTTGGCAATGATACAAATAGTTTCTCTATCACCTGGAAAATTGTTAAGCCTTATTCTATATAGAACGCAAGACAATCTATGAACCTTCTGTTTCTTTTTTGTTAACTTCATTTCTTCTCTGCATAACTGAGATTAATTTTTTTTTATTTTCCGCCATTTGTTGTACATTTGCTGTATCTTTTTTTGATCCACTTGAATAGATATTAGGTTTTGAAAATTACTATCAACATAAGCTCATCAAAATCTTTTTTTTTTCACTCTACTTATTGATTTTTCAAACCGCTCATTTTTTATAACAAGGTCTGGAAATTGGTCAGATCAAACAGATTATCATGGCTATAAGTCAGTATTTTTTGTAGGCCACTCACTTGTTTTTTTGAGCCACTGTACCTACTACAGGCTTGATTTGTTTGTTTTGCTTCAAAAGGAAATTGATGAGCTGTTCCATACTTAACTTCTTAAGATCTTTATTACTCAATATATCTGTATTACCTATATATATATATATATATATATATATATATATATATATATATATAATACAATCAATATATGAATTAAATTTAATTGTTTTAAAATGCATTTAAGTATTGTAAAGATTCAAATGATTCAGCTTTTGGATCCTTTAATTCGTGAAAATATAGTTTATTACCGTTTTTTGCATATGTTCTTGTGTTTGGGTGGCACTATTTTCCGGCTAAGGTAGTATTACAATTACTAAAAAAACAATTATATACAAATATAAATATATATAATCTATTTTATGTATTAATTGTTCAGTTCCATCGTTCAAGCACTGAGGATTTCTCCTCATCTCAGTTGAGTACATCTTTGTATTATGTTTTCCAAACCTTTCTTGGTGTCGATTGGGGGTAAACATATATATTTTGTCATAACAGACTAACGGTTTTCTCAGCAAATGCAACTATGTTAGCTTGACCATAACCACTCTGGCCACAAACAAGCATCCCGATATTCTTCATTCGGGAAGTCATTGAAGCTTCGCTTTTCGATTTCCTTTTTATGGTTGTCATACTTTGGGATCTTCATATATATATGCAATATGAATCAATGCAAATCAATTCAAAGGAAATGCTTAAGGATCCAACAATTGCTGCCAACAGACAACGCTATTCTGAACTGAACAGAAATGTAAAACGTGCTGTGAAGGAAGCAAAAAAGAGACAATTTAATGAAAGAGTAACAATACTAGAGGAGCAGTATCGTAAACACGACAGCCATAGTTTGTTCAAAACAGTCAAGGAACTTGAAGGAAAGCCTAAGAAGCGACTAACAGTCATAAAAGATGATGATGGTGTGAAACACTTTAACCAGAAAAAGATATTACAGTTATGGAAAGAGCATTTTGAAAAACACTTAAATACTTCATTTGAACGTGATGAAACTGCTGTCCACTCAATCGATCCTATTCCCGTTGATTATGAAGAAAATGTCCCCGAAATCACAAAGGACGAGATAAAAAAGGCTGTTAATAAAATGAAGAACCGTAAAGCACCAGGAATCGATGGTATCACCATAGAAGTAGTGAAGGCAGGTGGAGAAACGATGATTGCTCTTCTGCAAAAGATATTCAATAAAATCTTGACTACAGAAAAGACGCCTGAAGATTTTTCCAAAATGATAGTCTCGCCCATTCACAAGAAAGGAGACAAGTTGGTGAGAGGCAACTATCGTGCTATATCTCTCTTGTCAATACCAGGCAAAGTGTTCTTAAAGATCTTGCTGGAACGAATGAAAGCAAATGTTGATAGAAAGCTGAAGGAAAGCCAGTATGGTTTTCGTGCGGGTAAAGGGACTGTAGATGCCATATTTGTTGTACGACAAATAATCGAGAAAGCCAAGGAAAAGAATATACCTCTACATTTTCATTTCATTGATTTTAAATCTGCATTCGACACCATTTGGAGGTCAGCCCTTTGGAAAATGCTCCTGAAGATAGGTGTAAATGCCAAACTCGTTAACACAATCAAGTATATGTATGACAATACCAAATGTGCAGTTACAATTGACAGTGCACTCACAGATTGGTTTGAGGTTTGCGTTGGTGTTCGCCAAGGCTGTATCCTTTCTCCAACTTTGTTCAACCTGTTTCTTGAATTCGTCATGGATGAATTATCTAGCTTACGTGATTTCCACCTTGAAGCTGAGCTGAACGCTGATATTCGTTATGCTGACGATACAACTTTGATATCCACCGTATTCGAAAAACTGCGTTTCTCAACGGAAGAGCTAGAAAAGGCATGTAAAAAGTGGGGCCTTAAGATAAATGCAGACAAGTGCAAGATCATCTCTCCTGACCACCTTGAAGATATCAAAATAGGAGGAGCTAACGTTGAAAAAGTCGAGAACTTTGTATTCCTTGGTTCGGTAGTTCCAAACACGACAGACGATGTGAAACGGAGGATAGCTCTGGCAAGTTGCGCATTTGGTAGACTTAAAAAGAACGTATGGTCCAGAAAAGAAATACCAAACTGTATCAAAAGTCGGCTTTACAGTGCATTGATTGTCCCAATCGCTATATATGCCTCAGAAACGTGGACGTTAAAATCGGAAGATGCACGTAGATTGGAAGTATTTGAAAATGACTGCCTGAGAGCAATGGTTGGAAAAACAAGGAGGGACAGGTGTCGTCTATCAGACATAAGAAGGCTTCTAAACATGAAGGATGATATACTAACTCTCATCAAGAAAAAAAGGCTTACTTGGTTCGGACATGTGAATCGAAGAGGAGATGGTAGCTTTGTGAAAAGAGCATTCAAAGAAGATTTTGAAGGAAAAAGAAGTAGAGGGAGACCAAAAAAGCGTTGGGCAGACCAAATCCGAGATGATCTCAGAATTCCGATCCTGACTGCTGAACGCAAGGCGAAAGATCGTGCCACCTGGAAGGAATATGTAAAGAAAGAATGTGCAAAGACCCAAGGAGGGTTACGCAATTAAGTCAAGTAAGTCAAGTCAAGCAAATCAATTCAAGGCAATTCAAGACAAGTACGTAATCCCTCGAAGAAGCACTCTCCCTTCGAATATGAGCCCCCCTTCAACCTTTAGAAACGGGCACTTACTCGAATTTTCAAAAAAATATATGAGAGGAAGGCAATTCAAAATAGATTGAATAAACAATACAGTTTCATTATCATTTTTATTTTGTACAATTTATCGTCATCATACCATGCAAACTGTTTAAAAAATCGGTTTATGTGTTGAAATATCAATCCCTTTTTTTTCGTTTCCTTGAGTTTATCAAAGAAAACTTTGGAAAATTTCTGACCGTTAGTCACTGCCTTGTATTTGGCTGAAACCACCAAACCAATTTCTGTTTTTCGTTTGCCAAACACAACTGCTTTTACTTCTGTTCTTTTCTCACTATCGGTGGTGAGAAAAAACGACAAGAGTCGCGATAACTCTATAGGAACATGTCCTATTAAAACATGTTTACCATCCCCAAGTTTATAAACGCCCGGCGCATGTTTATCACATGTTCGTGCTTCATCCTTTAGGTCGGGTTTGCAAAGTAGTTTCTCTCCAATGACCGGTGACCAACCATCTTTGTATATGTGGTGAATTCGAATAGGGCAAGTAAATTCAACTTTGTACATCATTTGATGTTTTGGAACCGTTGCACTTGATCGCACCATCTTATCGTTCAAACCACCAGAAAATATCGAAAAAAAATGAAGGCATTGCATTGCAAAACAAAACTATCACGAGAATTCGAACGTGATTTTCAAACACAACATTCGAATGAACACATGGTAAAACTCTTCGAAGTTACACTGCATCATTCAAAGTGAAAGTAATCCTACATGCAGAGCATTCCTAAAAAAGTTCTGCTGCTCACCATTTCAACATTGGTAGGAGAATGGTAGTTCGATGGATCAACAATCGCAATCAAATCCATCCGCAAACAACACAAAAACACGGAAAGGAAAAGAAAAGACTCTCTGGAGGGGCAAGAAAACCGTCGAGCGAAAAACTAGAAAACTTGGTTTTGGATTAAGTTTTAGATCGACGACAAAAAGGACTGCGAGTATCTCGAACTCTTATCAGAAGAAAGGCCCTGCTTTTGTTTGGATAGATGGGAGATAAATCTGTATTAGATTTTTCTGCAAGCCAAGGACGGTGAGAAAGGTTCATGATAAGGAATGGGCTCTCCTTAAGAAGACAGAAATCCGTTTGTCAAAAAGACCCAGACATGGTCATAGCCAAACTTGTTGCGTACGTTTTACGAATACGGAGGTTAAGACTGCTACACAATTATGCCATGAATAACATAAATGAGATGGAAAAAACTCTTCTTTGGTGTGACATGGTTTCAACATCCATTTTGGCACTGACATTCTTCCTTGTACACAGTTATCTAGTTGATCCTTTATTCGGTCATGAAGGCTGTTAAAATTCTTCAACCAGTACCCTTGCACTCCATCAAGACCAGGTGCCTTCCAGTTTGGGATTTTCCTAAGTTGTCTCACAAGCATTTCTGTGTTAATTATCAACTCGTTTTGCCTCTCAATTTCATTTAACTCTTTTTTCAGATCATCCAGCCATTTTACATCCCTATTGTGATCGACTTTCTTTTCCCAAATTCCTCTCCAAAACTCTCTACACTCTTCGGCTTCTGGTACACCTTCATTGCATCATACCACGCCGTCAATTTTCTCATACAACATCTTTTGGTTTGACTGAAATAATCTATTTGAACAAACTGATTATGCCTTTCGTTGTATCTTTTAATCTTTGCAGACACTGCGATAATTTGTTGTTTCAGCTCCTCTGCTACCAGCGTAATGCCCCTTTTTGAGATGTTATACTTCTTCTCCAGCCTTGTTGCTTGTTGTTGATTTTCAAATTTTCCTTGTCTGATCCTGTCAATTCTACTGAGGTCTTTTCTCAATGACGCTATTTGATCACATAATCTTTTCTTCCACCATAACTCTTTTTGGTTCTTCTCATTTTATTTAAATCCCAGTTCCTCCTGTACAACAACTGCGGCTGCTAGAATCAATCTATTTGTCTCAGTTATATCGTCTGTATGGATATATTGTAATGCGCTATTAACCTTCTTCACTTTCTCTTTTATGCTGTTTCTGTTTACATTTCTCAAATTCATTGGCATTAATTCTTCGGTTCCATTGTATTTGCCCATCACATCCTGAAGTACTTTTCGTGACTCTCCCTTTCATTCTGGCTCTCAGATTGTAGGCTGTTACTCTCGCTAGGAAGAAAGTCTCTTTCTATTTCTCTTTCTCTTTCAGACTCCATGTCATTACATCTAGATTTAATTTCTTCAAGTTCTAACTCAGATAACCATTGATTTGTCTTGGTAGCACTCGCTTGATCTGCCAGTCTTTGTTCTGTAGCCTCAAATACACCAACATTCAACCATGTTTGTAGCATTCTTTTCCTGTACCCCCTTTTCGTTGGGTCACTTTTGTAATAACAATGCATGACAAGCCTATTTACCTCTCTATTCCATGTTTGTCTAGCAGTAGCTTGATGACGACCGGATGCTGCCTGCTGTCCCACAGCATTCCTGCCGGGCACGATCCCTTCGCCATTTTTGGCTCCAATACCGTTTTTTCCGTTATTCTCTTCTGTTTCTGAATTCATTTTCCTCAAATAATTGAGAAGTTGATTTCAAGTGCAACAAACACCAGTACTTTTTTCGTGACACCACCACTAGGGAGGTTGCCGACCAAAGCTAAAGAGTCCTCCCTACCCATGAGACAGACTTAACCCCGCCGGACGCCAACCCGGAGCTTCAATGGTCTCGGGGTAGGCTAACAGGTGCTACACCTTGCTCAAGGGTGACCTGGAGGTAATTGTGGCAAAGGGTAACCTCATTCTCCCACGTCGAAACTCTACAACCGGATGCAGTTTAATGTCAGTACCCAGGACATATTATTATTATTATTACTATTATTATTATTAATATTATTATTATTGCAATGGTAATAAAAATAATTGGAAAATGGCAAAAGGCGCTTTCATGGGAACATCTTGAATTTTCGATGCTTTTCGACACTTTTTGTGCTTTTCGGAATGGTGAACTATTTTTGAGCCATCATGTTCATGAAAATATGCAACAACAATCAACAAAATTAAACCAGGGATGCATGGTGGTTGGGTCTTTGATTAAGATAATACAACTATGTTTGACGAACTCTTTTGCCTTTATTGTTCTTTTATTTCAGTACTTTTTAGTTATGTTCTGTACTCAGTTTGATGTTTCCATCAAGATCTAGGTTCAATTAGTTTGCTTACATAGCTAACAAGGGTTTGATGCCTTGTTGAATTTTCAATGCTCTTAGCAATGCATCTGATATGTTTCATTAATTTTCTTTTTGACAAGTAAGGATTAATCGCAGATGAAAGTATGGACGTTGCTCTGAAGAAAAATTAAAACTACTTTGATAAGTTATTAAGTGTTGTTTTTCTTAGTATCGAACTTCTAGAGATTATAACTCCACTCTCATCCGTCAAGTTCTGACAAGCATTCTATTTTACATCAATTAAAGCCCTATATTGGAAGCTGGATAGAAACCTGTCGCACACGATAGCACTGGGTTGTAATCAGATTAATTCAGATCTAGTTCTTTCCTGTGGTCATTCTTTCAGGTGGAAGAAGACCAACGATGGATGCTGATTGAGACTCATTACAGGTAAACCATACTTGCTGAATGGTAATTTTGTGTCAAAGAAGTCCACTTAAACAAAATTTGAAAACCACCACCAACAAATTCCTTGAATAGCTTACAATCTGACCAAACATTGTTGAACAACCATCTTGACCTCGAATAAATTTGGATTTTAAGCTTGCTTGCACTGGCACGGCGTAGAGGCGCTTTTCTGAGGCTGGTGATAGGAGACACACGGAAAGGTGCAATGCATTCGAAGGAAAGGAGACACGAGAGAAACCCAATGGCCCTCCAAGCATAGAGATTTAGTGAAAGGCCAATTACAGCATCCCAGGAAACCCAATTGGTTACAGAAAAACAAAATCATTACACAATCAGAGAAGGGTAGAGTACTGTTCTTGTTTTGGCCCCAGTAGACAAATGACGAGCTTTGTGTGCCTCCCGGCACGGAGAGATTTTAGGATAAGTTAAAGTTTCAAGTAAAAGAAAAACTTTTAAGTTTCACGGGTTTCTACCCACCAAGTGTCTAAGACAGAAAGCAAGTGAATTTGTATGACTAATATCTGGCTTAGTATCCATGACAATGGAAACTATTTTACTTCTTGAACTTCCTTCACATTATTTTGTCTGGTAACTGCAGAAATGGAGTTATTAATCTCGTTTTGAATTAGAGATGACGTCTTATTTATTTTCTTGGACTTATTGCTTTCAAAGGGTGCTTTTATTACTGAATCGTGCTTGAAATTGGTTTCATTAGTTCTACTTAATTCCTACTTTTTACGAAAACAAATCTTTACTGTAACAACTATTACCCCTGACAGCTATTTCTTGCAGTGGTTAACAGAAGGTTTCATATTCTTTTCCTTTCGTCTTGAAGTTTTTTTATAGTCTTAAATCTATAGTTTTCAGGTAGGGAAAATGTATTTTAGACACATTTTCCTTACGAATCATGCACAATTTAATGTCCACTCTCTGTGGCTGCATATTTCATCTAAGCATTTTAAAAGTTATTAAGACCAATTCCCTGCCAGTTTATCTTTAATTATTTTTTTTATGATTACTGTAACTAACCATCAATAAAAAGTAGAACAAGTACTTGTCGGTTATCCCCTCCCCCTCTTCCATATGAAATCACATTTTAATGTTAATTTTTTCTTCAAACAATTTTTTTTCAAGAAATTCAAGCTTCAAAAAAGTTTATATGAAAAAAAGTCTTTATAATACTACCGAGGTGTCTACTATGTTGTATATTGGCTAATTTTTCTAAACTTGCAACATGTTAGCCACCTCAGCAGCATGATAAAAACTTGTCTGTTTTCATGTATACTTTTTTCAAGGTTGACAAAATAAATTGACGTTAAAAAGGAGATTTCATATGGAGGAAGAGGGGGGTAACCGACAAGTAATGAAGATTATCTTCTCTTCTCTCAATAAATAAAAAAATCCATATTGATAAGATTTTTTAAATATATCAAGATATCTAACCTCGTTCCGTGGAGCCTTCGGACATTTTCCTGTTGATATGCTCCATAACAAACAATTTCTGCTAGCATTGTTGGAGTAATTATAATTCGTTAAAAGGTTTTCTGGACCCGTAGCGTATTTTCTTTAAAACCAAAGTCAAAATTTCACTTGTGTTTTATCCTTGAAAGATGTCCTGCTACCGCCTTTGGGAGAAGTAAAATCGATGAATGCAGTTTTTTGGTTGCTCTTTTCTAACTCTGTTCTTCCGTCAATAAAATTTCCAATATTATCAAAAGCAATTAAAACATTTTATGTCAAGTCTAAATAGGTGCTTGACAAAATCGATTCTTGAATGCTTTCTCTTAGTGCCAAAAATAGGGTTTCGGTAATTTAAGAAAGAGTAATTTTTTTATCAATTCGGTCAATTTGGTAAAGTAAACATTTTCATCACGTTCAGAGTTTTTTCTGCGTCATAATTCTGTTTTTATGTCTTCGCCAGAAATTTCGAGTTTGCTAAAGTACACCAAAATTTAATTAGATATTTGATATACTTTAATATTTTTTCCTTTAAATTATGACGGTCAGAGGGCATACAAACAGTTTAATAAAGCAGATCTGTTAACCTATTACACCTGTTGCCATTTAAAAGGACAGTCAAAGAAGTCTTGAAAATGTGAAAATTTCCCTGCAAAATTCTAAGAAAAGAGAGTAAAAAGAATCACAAATCAATTTGTAATCTGCTGCATATTAATGTTAATATTGTTTTTATAGGGCTTTTCAAGGGTTCTGTGTTATCAACCACGTAAATCTCTTTCATGTCTTTTCTGAAAAAAAATGGCAAATGGGGAAGCCATTAGCTGGAGTAACAAATCACACAATGGCATCCACTACTTATCAATAAATAATCGATCAGATACTCAGAAAAGAAAAGATACTGAGGATACCCAAGACAAAATCAAGGGCTCGTACAAAGGAAAGGGGAAAATAAAGAACTAATTTTTCATATTTTAATCTTTTTCATTATTTCAGATTATAGAACCAGATTTTATGGAGGCTGGAGGGCGTAGTAATCTACGTGGTGTCCATCTGATAGTGATGTGATTTTTTACTTCACACTCGTCTACTTTTCGTACGAAAGTTAACAAGATAACTGTCGTTTGAAAAGGTTTATGGAATTTGTGCACTGAGTTTGTTTATTTCCTGAAAGTGTGGGCCTTTGCATTTTTTTTACAATTTTAACGTTCAGATGAACAGTGACGATAGAGGCATCGTAAGGTTAACCCTCCTTATAAGTTCTAGGTTACGCTCAGCAGCATTATAAAAGTATAAATCTAATGTTGTCCTATTGCTCGTCATATCATGCTCTGGATTCTTGAAAGTTACGAAAGATGTTCTTGGTAATACTAAAGCATATAATTAAGTTGACCTTGTGAACAATATGTTGCATAAACCCCACAGGCTGGTCATTAACATGAGCAAAAAGGTTGACTTTGCGGTCACTTGCACAAGTTACCAAAGAGCCTCCGCGCCTCCAGTTACCAACAAGTTGAGAGATTTCACGAAGATATCAAAATCATGAAACAGAAAGATCAAGGATGATTTCACATACTGAAAACTACTGTTAGAACATCTTGCAAAATTGAAAGGGTTCTGGGCATTTACGTATATCTAAGAAAGCAAAATTCATTCAAGACCCTGAATTAATTGTATGTACATTTGCTTAAACTGTAAAATTCAGGTATTTTTTGCTATGTTATGATATTCTTGCACTTCGTGTTCTGGTAATTACTGTAGTTTTATGTGTGAAATGAACTTTAAGCAAATTTTTATTCTTCCGACTTTAACATCCTGTATTTCTGAGAAAACGATTATCTTCATGTATCCTAGAATGGGATCGTGAAGGTTGTTTAATTTGGGCTGCTTACATGGAAATTATACTGACTAAGCTTTAAAACGCAGAGAAAAAAAGGCCCAAACAAATTTTTAGCATGTATTTGCGTCCTGAAACACATTTAGCATTATTTTTAAATGTTTTTATCCAAGGAATGCTCAACTAAACCACTGCTCTTAAATTTAATTTCCAGGCCAAAATATCTATTGTTGAAACTACTTCCTCAATTTGTGAAAAACGTGATATGTAGCACCAAAACATGTCCTATTTAAGGAGATGATGGGTGGAAGTACTTTCAAGAAGTGTATTGTAATATTTCGCGCAGGTTCACGTTCACTATTTTGAAAATCTGTATAATTCACTCCGCAATAGTTTAAAAAGAACAACACAATGCAGTTACATTTTTTTCCTTCAGTGCATTTGTTACATATATCTAAGTATTATTATCTAGCTTAGGTTAAACAAATATTAGGTACATTTCGATGTATAAAAATTTATTTTGAGTGATTCAACTTTAATTCAGTTGTTAGCAAATATCTTCATTCTGTTAATTACTTTCTTTTCCCTTCCATGGATGTTTTTCTGATAGTATTTTAACAAAACCTTTTTCATCCTTCAGTGCTGTCTCCACTCCTACTTTGGAGAATTTCTTTCGCAACTAGTTTAACGATCCCAACTTTCTAGAATGAAAGAACTTGCCAATATCTTATATGGACAACGAAAATGTTATGAGTTTATATTTGCATAAGCTAGCCTATCTAGTCCGTTTAAAAAAAGTCAAATTTTTGTTCTTCATATTATACGTGTTACGTTCTTTGATGTTCTACTTAAAATCTCTTGAAAACGTAAAGGTATCATCACTCTTTTTTCAAAAATTCTCAAGGGTGTTGGTTGAAAGAACCTCGATGCATTGTATAATGTTAAAGACAGCGTCAAATCTTTTAAATTCAATATTTAACTTTCTTTTATTATCTTTTACTATCTTTTACTATCTTTTACTATCTTTTACTATCTTTTACTATCTTTTACTATCTTTTACTATCTTTTACTATCTTTTACTACCTTTTACTATCTTTTTCTAAGGTGGATAGATATGGTTGGGAGGAACATGGAGGTCAAAGGCGTACGGTCAGTTGATGCGGTGGACCGGAGCCGATAAAGACGAAGAATTCGAGCTGCTAACCCATAATTAATGGGATAACAGCAATAGAGAGAGGAGGAGTGTACCAAACCACACAATATCTGCTGCCTTCAGTTGCAGCCACGCCTCGACTTAGTTTTGTCCGGAATTAATGATCCCAACGCTTCTGAGCGATCATAGTTTTTAGGGCAAATACTGTAAAAGTCTATTAAGATGACTTCATGGCTCCTTTGTCAAAGGGCTAGGTACGGCTGATATGNCTTTTACTATCTTTTACTACCTTTTACTATCTTTTTCTAAGGTGGATAGATATGGTTGGGAGGGACATGGAGGTCAAAGGCGTACGGTCAGTTGATGCGGTGGACCGGAGCCGATAAAGACGAAGAATTCGAGCTGCTAACCCATAATTAATGGGATAACAGCAATAGAGAGAGGAGGAGTGTACCAAACCACACAATACAGTATCAGCTGCCTTCAGTTGCAGCCACGCCTCGACTTAGTTTTGTCCGGAATTAATGATCCCAACGCTTCTGAGCGATCATAGTTTTTAGGGCAAATACTGTAAAAGTCTATTAAGATGACTTCATGGCTCCTTTGTCAAAGGGCTAGGTACGGCTGATATGACCTAAACAAATTATCTGATGATATTTCTCTTAAGTAATTGGTCATCCAGTATGCTCGTTAGATTCTCCCGTTCAAAGGCGGTTGATCCTCAACAAGCGGCGCCAGACTGGTTAGTGAACAGTGACCTGATGATCACCGTGTCAAAATTTTTGGGAGATACCCGTATTAGACTCATTGGAAAGGTGTGTTACGTCTAAATGTTGAAAGGTCTTTCTACTCGATTCTCTTTCTTGAAAAAAACCCCAATCTGTTAAGTAAAACAACCGCAAAACCTTACTTTTTGTCATAATCTATCAAAAGAATTTAATGTCAAACGTAAGTATTATGATAAAAATTGAAGACTGCTTAAAACAAAGTATAAGAAAAATCGAAGGTTTCCTCCTGGCTTTATTTGTGAGGCAAAAATGCAAAGCTTAAAAATTGTTGTACACAAGATAAATGCTATGAAACTTGAAAAGTACATTTTATGAAACGGTATTGAATACTATGACCTGAATAGACAAAGCTTCGCGTTAAAAGCTATATTTTGCTTCAAAGATAGTGCTCCTTATGAACGATCTCACAACTTAATGTTAAATGCGCATGTGCTTCAAACCTTGTTTTCACAGCATGTACTTAAAAGAGTCTGATGAATACACTACATTCTCCAAATGAAACCCAATTCTTGCCTATGTACATTTGCTATAACTTGACACATAGGCAAAGGATGAATACCTTCCCTTGTAGAACTCCTTAAACCGTTTTCTACTTTAATAAGATGTTGTTATTAGGCCATTGTCTATCAAAAATATTTCATATTTCATTTGGCCCTTTTCTTTACATTATACTGCAGTCATATACAATAGTTATTAAATACATGGTTATTATATTAGTTACACTTCACATCTTATTTTTTATTTTTACTGTCGTCATATACAAAATCTTAAAGACGACGTTTGTACCACTACCTGATTTTTACAGATCAGATGTTCTTTGGAACAAGAAAACATATACAAAATTGACACAAAAGTCTTAAACAGCACCAACTTTTATCTTTATCAACGTGAAAAAACTGAAAATTGTAAAAGGTTTTTTAGATGAAATGGACTATGGAAGAAATAGAACCTGTCGATACGGCTAAAGGTTATACCTAATATAAATTATAAGTTGCCAAAAATGTGATAGCTGTTTATTTCCTATTCAATTGCCTTGTAAACAGATTTGACCAGAAGTCAATATCTTGTTTTATTAAACACAATCTGAACAGATCAGTAGTGCAAAGCACTGTGAAATGAAAGTGGGTCAGAAAAGTTACTAAAAATCTTAAGGCAAAATTAAAGTGCCCAGCAATAAAAATTTGTTGTGTTAGACGTTGGTCTGTAAGAATTTGTTAATATACACTTTCCCACGTTAATGGAATTTTCTTCTCTAAGGGCTTTGAAAACTTTTATGTCAATAAACAAAAAGTAGCAACTATTTCATAACAATAATATTATGTCAATATTCACATTCATATTGTCTTAAACTTTATCAACAAATAAGCTCAAAAGAAATGGCAAATATCTCAGAATTCGTTTGTTTTGGCGGTTTATTTAAACTCTATATGCATTAAAAGCTTAAAAATTAGACTCTTCAAAGTTTAAGCTAATAATATTGTGTACAGAATTGCCTTTACGAATGCCTTCATGAATGCTGTTCGTTTATTTTCATTACAATCTGTACACGTGCAGGTATAGAGTTGTATTTTTGTCAAATTTAAGGAGTCGAAGGCAATAGAAATTACAGTGCTGATAGTAAAATTATAAAGAGGAAATTTTGGAATGAGTTCTGTAATTTTAGTGTTTTCCAAGATAACAGTGTGAAAGCCTCAACCAATCTGGAAAGGGGCCATATAAGCCTAGGCTTTAATTTTACAGCTATATTTGTGAGGATCCAAGTAGAAAATATCATCACCCTAATCAGTTATGCTAATAAACGTAAAAATTGACTTTTGTACGAAATATGTCATAAACAGTGTGAGGTCATACAAACTATAAAAATTTCGGGGGGTTTTGTGAAGAACGGGGTATAAACAGAAGTACTCTAACAATCGATCCATAAAAGATAAGATAAATGATTTGTATGAAGTTTCTCACAAAAAAGTTTCTTTTTAACCTTTATGAAACACTTTTCAGAATAAGATGAAGAGTATTACAAGCATTTTTAGCTGTTCTTTTCGACATCGCTTTCCAAAAGTTGATTTTTCTCGTCAGATGAGTAGCCCACTCAATTGTTTTCTAAGTAAAACGGAAATGACAAAAAAACAAAAAATATTTTGGATGAAATTAGTGAGCGTTGACAACATTACAGCATCGTTGCAGACCTCAATGACGAAAACTAGTACAGGCCTTTCCCAAGTAGGTAACAAGCTTTTGCGATTGCCAATTTTCTCGCAATGAAGAGATAACACCAGCCCTCTCCACTCAAACCTGCTCTGCTGTTTGTGTCATGCGTCTAAGTCTATCATGGCCGTATTGAAACTGGAGACTTTAAAAAAATCATGCTCCATTGACAAAATGCTTTGCAATGTTTCTTATTAGCACGTAAAACTGATATCGGGAATTCATCTGTTTTTAATTTTGCAATAAATTTTGTAATAAAACAAAATATACGTCTTTGTCGCAATAAATTTTGTAAAGGCTCAAATAAAACAAAATATACGTCTTTGTCCCCTGTAGGAGAAAATTAGTCGATAACATGCACCACCAAGCTAAAGGATGTCATGTGAAAAGGCTGAACAAAACTTGGATAAATTACAGAATCGAATGGAAAAAAGACCACAAACTAATTTACATAGAAGAGGTAACAGGCACTTGGAAAATGTAAATCTTAAAACTGTCACACCTTGCCAAACTGCATACCAAGGCACTATAAACATAGGATCCCAATAGGTAAAGGATGTCTTTTGAAGGAAAGGCCTGAAGGGCATTTAAATGGTTCTGAAGTGAATTAAACTTGAAACAACTCACAGACGCCCTATGACAACGTCATTTCAATAGAAAATTAATCACATTCACCCGAATGACAGTTGTGTTCTCCTGGGCCCAATAAAAAGGTCCTTCCCACTTTGGCTATGATACCTTGTCCTATTTGTAAAGATAATTTTATCATCATTTTATCAAATAGAATATCAAAGGCATCATAAACATAGAAGGCCAATCATTTTCGATCACAAATGATAAAAAGTAAACGAAAACAAATCTAAATTTCGGACCCAAATGCTACTTTCCACTGACTTGCTTTCTAATGCCGCCTTTTATATACATTTGCAGCTACCATAAGAATAAATAATATGTACAAACAATATTTTTGAAAGGGCGCTTTATTCGTCTTATTTCGTCATGGACTTCAACACCTTACTCAACAGTTACAGTTCCGTGTTCCATATTTCTAAATTTCTTAACTCTGGCTGGCAATTTGAAATGGCTTATTTTCAGTGTGAAATCGATCCACGTTTTATACTTTGCTACATCTATAAAATACATAGCAGACCGCTCAGCCCGACAAAATTTGTCACCCCCAGCAACTAATCCAGCTAGAACCTGCTTCCCGTTCTTTTCGCAAACAAGTGGCGACCCCGAATCTCCAATGCAACCATAAGATGAATTTCTTTGTAACTTGCCTCCACATATGATTCGGGCGAGATTTCTATCCGTCCCAAAAAAGTTTGACTTTTGTTGC
The DNA here is from genome assembly GCA_003991215.1 of Morbakka virulenta. NCBI lineage: Eukaryota > Metazoa > Cnidaria > Cubozoa > Carybdeida > Carukiidae > Morbakka > Morbakka virulenta. Next base: position 2,561,746 of record RDPX01000072.1, read on the forward strand.
GAAATGTTATCCTGCTTTATACACTCTGACTTTGCTATCAAGTTCACATCGATTTCCTGCAGTCTTTTGGCAACTTTATAAGTATTTGAAAATATCGTAATGACGTCTGTTATTCTAGACATTTTACCCCAACCTATAAAAAAAGTGAGACGTATTTAAAAAAGGTAAGCATATTTCAAATGGTTAGCTATAAAATAAGTCAGGGATCATGATAGCATTCCCATTAAAGGACATTTTTCTACAAAATTCAATGCTTGTAATGCCTAAAATATTCTCTTTTATTCACTCACCACTTTGCAATGTTGATTCAACATATTTAAAATTTGTCTACGTTCTTTGTGTAGTCAAAGAATGTAGTGGTGTCGTGATGGCAGAATGGCAGAGAGCGTACATATGGCTAAAAGGTGTCTGTGTTTGATTTCTCTCTCTCTCTCTCTCTCTCTCTCTCTCTCTCTCTCTCTCTCTCTCTTTTCTCTCTCTCTCTCTCTCTCTCTCTCTCTCTCTCTCTCTCTCTCTCTTTCTCTCTCTCTCTCTCTCTCTCTCTCTCTCTCTCTCTCTCTCTCTCTCTTTCTCTCTCTCTCTCTCTCTCTCTCTCTCTCTCTCAGCTCTTAAACTACTGCCCCAAACAGGTTTAAGAGTCCTGATAAAAATGCACTCAGACGCCAAGGGGTACGAAATTAAGATTGTTTCAAAACAACTCCTTGACAAACACTATGTACTTACATAATACACAGATCAACTTTGTTTACTACAAATGAGGCAAACACAGAAAATTACGCAGTTTTCAACGCATATATAGCAAAAAAAGCAATAAATAACGGATAAGTCGTGAGTGGACAGAAAAGAGAAAATTCATAGAATATAATTCTTAATAAAACTAACATAAAAGTGGTGTTAAAAAAGGGGGGGGAAAGGACTGGAAGCTTTATTAGAAAATGGCTCTATGTTCTCTTGTCCATCTAATTGGAAAGAATCTGTAGAAAGTTATGTTTGGATTGGGAAAGTTGAAGATGAAAGGTACAGAAGAAAAAGGACGTCTTTTTATTCTCTGCTTAACAAAGAGATGGATAACCAGCAATCAGCCTCAAATGTATAGGAGAGAAGAGAAAATAGGAAACGTATTAGATAATAATAGATCTTTCTATTACAAAGGAAAAGGCAAGGTGGATAAATAAATATATTGTTCATAAATCATATATCTAAAGTAATAAAACATATAATAACTTTTATTAGTATAATAAAATAGCATTCAAATAACAATTTCACGAACATGCTATTTTACAATATTGATGTCACTCATTTTTCAAGCTCATTCACAAACTCAAAAAGTTCCTGTGTAGAGGGGAATTAGGAACTCAGGAAATTAAGACTAAACATGCTTAATACGCTAGTCAACTAAGACTATACTCGTCATAATAAAACTAGAGAATTTAGAAGATATTTTAAATGAAAGGAAAAAATAATTAGCTTTCAGTTTCAACATTTGAATTTTTAAATCAATTTTTTTATCTTCTAAGAAATGATACCAGCTTTTTTCCAATCGTAACTTACGAATTTTCAAAATTAATTCAAATTGTGCAAGCGAATGTTGTTCCAGAGTTTTTTATTCAAGGCCTGATGACTAAAATCACATGATTCAAACAACGCCCTTGTGCCCACTACTATTAGTATCTACCATTATGCTTTTATTATATTTTATTCTGAAAATCTTATCTCAGTCTTTTCTAATGACTTGGTTTTTTTAATTTGAAAAATCCAATCTATTTTGTTGCCTTACACTTAATGCAACAAGACGCTATTACAGCTATAAATTCCTTGAACAATTAATATTTCACCTTTGAAATATTTTGTTTAGTTTTCGGCGTTAAAAGTATTACCCTTAATTCCCTGGACTAGTCTTGATTTCCTATGGAAATAACAAAGAAGTAGTCCTAGCATATTTAAAAATCAAGACTTCAGGCCTTATTTCACTAGGAAATTAAAATGTATGATCTTATTTCTCCGATTCCTAATTTTCTGTAACGCCGGCTTATACTCTAAAAATGTGAAAAACAAGTGAGAAATAAGGTTCTACATGAACAATCCCTTATTAAAAACTAGTGATTTGAAACACTGTAGTACTTTTCTGTCTCGACAAACAACATGAATACTGATACTTAACTTTTCATTTAAGATCGACAGAGAATATCATATTTAAACAATTTGAATATTAAAGAATTTCCTCAATTTCAATTTTCATCAAAATAAAAGAAATTGATTATTTGTCATTAGTCAGTCATTCAAAATACTACTTGCTGCTGTTATTATTACCTGCTAATTATTCAGAAAAGGCATAACATTTTCATACAAGTTCACCCTATCTTTATATCAATGCGTACTTACCCGCAGCTCGACATTTATACCCTTTTGCATGCTGAAAATCGTCTTTTGCTTTAGGTAATTTGACTGGTTTTATGGTACTTGGAACTGGCCTTGACAATTTTACAAGAGCAATATCATAATCAATACTGACATCATCTGCTGATGTTCTTTGCTTTGGTGAAACAAATCGTGGATGGATAACAAATCTTTCAACTGTATAATTTTGCTTTCCAGGCCACCAAGTACGCCGGGTCCGTCCTAAAGAAGCAACATCATAAATATACTAATTTTTTTCTATTTCCTTAATAGTACAAACTTGGCCACAATAATCAACATTAAAATCCTGAAAAGAATAGGGGCGTGCTTTTAGAAATTTACTTTGGATAATTTAATAAGAGCTTTCCAGTAAGAACAACAGTTGTTACTGGAAAGCTAATCCCTTTTAGTTAAGTGAGCCCCTTTTAGTTAAGTGAGCCCCTTTTAGTTAAGTGAGCCCCTTTTAGTTAAGTGAGCCCCTTTTAGTTAAGTGAGCCCCTTTTAGTTAAGTGAGCCCCTTTTAGTTAAGTGAGCCCCTTTTAGTTAAGTGAGCCCCTTTTAGTTAAGTGAGCCCCTTTTAGTTAAGTGAGCCCCTTTTAGTTAAGTGAGCCCCTTTTAGTTAAGTGTACGGTTAGGACTGCGTATAGTAGTTTGTCTGGAAGACTTGTAAACAAATAACTTTAGGGCGTAAACGTTATGAAATAAAATTGACTTCTGAAAATTTATTGTTGACAAACCCCGTGATGGCGAGATTTAGTCAGGACAATTAAAAGACGTCACCAAATTCAACCCGACTGAGGATCCCCCACAAAATAAGGGAAAAACTTAGGAAAAAACCCTCCTAAATACAAACAGTGCTTGTGGAAGGAAAATGATCAAATACTCTTTAGTTGCTGACCTACGTATAATAATCTATGTATATAAGTATAATTTTCTTGCTTTTCACGATCATTGTATTCTCAAAAAACTACTAAACAATGTGTATACAAGGGTTTTAGAACAAACTGTACTGGATCTGGATTACATTCAGATCGTCGCTATTTTGTAGTGTGTGGTTGAGTTTATTCTAAAACCATGCTCTAAATTTTTACTGCTTTTGTAACCTTATGTAACTGGCACATATAAACCACATTTCGAGGTACAACATTCAATGAAAAATTTTCTTGTCTAAATATCCAAATAGTTCTGTAGCCGCTCACCCCCTCGAAATATCAAATTTGAGTAAAACAGGTTGGTCCTGTGGAAGGCAAGGTCTGATTTCATTTTTTGTACGTATGAAATACCTATATCGGTAATTATCAATATTGATTTGAAAGTGATAATGAACTGATTTACTTTTACAACTATTGAAATTGACGACGAAAATGTATACTTTGCTGTAAAGCTGTGACCAGCCTAACTCTCATAAATAGATCATTGTTCTTCGAAGAAAGAGTCATAAGGGTCACTAAGAAGGTGATCATACCATTTCTCACTTGCTAATAACCCCTACCTTTTCCAATTCTTACTATTACCATTAATGATAATTTTATGATTATTATTATTCATCAATTATGAAATTATTAATAAATTATTATAATTAATTATTATTAGTAGTAGTAGTAGTATTAGTATTAGTATTATTATTATTATTGAATTATCGCACACTGATAAGATGTCATTTCATTCAGCGGTAATGTCTCCTTGATATTGGTTACAGCAAGTCTCCTCAATTTTTAAGGACTTTTCTCAGGATCCGTGCAGATTGCAGGTTTACAATCTTCTGCATCTCTTCAATTCAGGTCTCAATTCCCAGCTCTTCTACTCTTCTTTTGATGTCTTTTGGTGGTGTTCCTAACGCCCCGATGACTATGGATACTACTTTCACCTTCATGTTCCATATTTTCTGGAGTTCTCTCTTTAAATCCTGGTATTTCTCAACTTTCTCTTTCTTCTTCTGCTCTATCCGAGTATCATATGGGATGGCAAAGTCAACGATGATGCAGTTGTTGTCCTCCTTCTTGATCAAAATTAAATCTGGCCTTCTAGCTTCAATTATATGATCGGTCTGTATGGTAAAGACCCACGGTACCTTGCAAGTATCATTTTTAATCACACTATCCAGCTTATAGTTGTACCACTTCTCGCTTACCTGTACCCCAAATTTCCTGCATATGTCCCAGTGGATTCTTCTCCCAACCCAGTCATGTCTATTCTTGTATTCCTTCTGCGCCATTTTGCTGCATTCGCTGATGGGATGATTAATAGTTTCATCAACCTTACCGCACATTCTACATCTACTGTCCTCCTGCGTTTTGTCGATTTTGGCTTTGATAAGGTTCGTCCTAATAGTTTGCTCTTGAGCTGCTAGGATGAGAGTCTCGGTCTCCCTCTTAATGCCACTATTTTTTAACCATTTCCACCTTTCCTCTCCAGCAATCTCCTCAGTTTGTCTAATAAATTGGCCATGTAGGACTTTCTCCTTCCAGTTTTCCTTGCGCTCCTTTGCTCTTTGACCTTTATATTGTTTCACTGTTTCTTTCACTTCCATGTCCGATCTTCTAGCTGCACTCAAAAGTTGTTCCTTGTTCTCCTGTATGTATCTCTCTAGTCCAATTTTTGATGTTTCTACCGTGTCTTCAACGCTTAGAAGTCCTCTACCACCTTCATTTCGTGAAATATACAGCCGGTCTACATTGCTTTTTGGGTGGAGTGCTTTGTGCATCGTCATTAGTTTTCTAGTACTCCTATCTAACCCTTGAACCTCTTCTTTCCTCCAGTCTAGAAAGGGAGCTGAGTATCTTACCACTGAGACAGCCCATGTATTAATTGCTTTAATGATGTTATTTCCATTTAATTTTGTCTCTAACACTTTCCTCACTCTTCGTTTATACTCTTTACTGACCCTTTCTTTCATC
>RDPX01000072.1:2570089-2595442 GCA_003991215.1 Morbakka virulenta
ACATCAGATTTTGGGTGTAACATTCCATGGATTGTCAAGATCTTCCTTGTCTTTGAATCAAGCTGTTTTAGTTCAGAGTATTTCAAATCGATTATCCCGAAACTATATTGCACAGTAGGTATCGCCAAGCTGTTTATCGCTTCAATTTTGTTTCTTCCATTGAGTTCTGATCTCACTATTAGTCGTACTCTTCTGTAATATTCTTTCCTGATTTTCTCTTTCATTTTAGTATGTTGTATACCTTCACTTTCATCTACTCCAAGATATCTGTATCCCTTGTCTTGATCTAATTCATTGATACTTGTTTCTTTATCCAGTTCCATATTGCCCGTGTCAATTAGTTTATTATTATTATTATTATTATTATTATTATTATTATTATTTCATATTTTAACAGGTTAACCACTTCAAAATATACAGTTAAAATTTTAACTTCCTATATGAAGAAGAAAAGTAAAGATAGTTAAAGACTTCAAATATCTGGGAGTTATATTTTTGAATAATGGAAGTTTTATTAATGCTATTAAGCATATTAAAACACAAGCTAACAACTCTTTGAGATATGTCTTGCAGCAAATTAAATCGAATGACATGCACATTGAAATAGAAACATATATTATAGGACACTTCTTAGGCCAAAACCGTTAGAATATAGTGATATGGAAACAAAACCATGCTGGAAAACACAGAGCTATAGTATATTAAAATACTGTTAAATGTACGAAAATCAACTCCAACCTCTATAATTTACAAAGACGTAGTAGGCTCTTTGATTACTTTAACAATAAAAACTCGCTGAGTTTTTAGAGAAAATTAAAAATAGGAAAGGAATCAAAATTATCGTACAGACTTTGTAATTAATTCTACCATGATAATGCAAACAGCAGGTAGATAAATGCTGTTAAAGGAGGTTTGAGAATACTAGTTTATCATTTGCACCTGTTTTCCACTACTTTTCCAATTGCAATTAACTTATTAGTAGTTTAAAATGTATTTAGAGATCAATTTATACATACAGGAATAGGAATGTGATATACAGTTGTCAAATAAGGAGGAAAGGTACAGACTAATTAAAAGGATTATTTGGAAGTGAAATGTGTTTCTATAACCTTCCTTCTCACGTCTTAAATCGTCTATGTTGGTTTAGAACACCGTATTAAAAATTACTGAAAGAGGGCACAAAATTAGCAATAATCTCAGAAAGTGTGATATTTGCAAAGCAAATGAAGTGGGAAATGAATATCATGGGGTTTTTTTCTCTTTTAGTTGTTGTCCAGTTGTAGTCTGAAACAGTAAGATGAAGAATAAATTAGCTGGAGTTTAAAAATAGGGAAGCATATCGACTTTGTTCTTGTCGATTATTGTAGTATTCTTTAAGAAGGTTTCTCATGCCGCAGGAATTTTGCAGAATTTCTTGCAAGCTACAAAATGACTGTCTTCTGATTTCTGCACTATTGGCTTCTATATCGATGCCATATATTCTCTTTACAATTTCAAATTTCTAACATAACATGATCTAACCATTATTCAAAGCACAGGCGATTAAGAAGCTCAGCATGACTGAGTTTCTAGGCAAATTTATTTATGTTTATACAATAACGATATCTGTCGATCAGTTTGCCAATGGTATGTCGGACCACCAGTTAGCAAAAATTTAGCATTTAAGAAATTTCTCAGTGGATAGCATATCTTGTTTCATAAATAGTTGTTGTGAAGAGATCCCTTGGCATTTAAATGCAATGAACTAAGTATACAATTCCTCTAGCGTGCAAACAATTAATAGACCTCGTGCATTCCAGTTCTACTTACTTAGCGGATTTATGCCTGGTATGGTTTTAACAATTAACTTATTACGAAGCTGTTTCCTTTCCATCCCAGAGTTTCACATGCATTTTATTGTAAACTTTTAGAATTAGACAAATCAAAGCCAGAGCTGTTTTCTGGGCAAAGAATACCGAGAGGCTTAACAATTATGTTAACTGCTTTCTGTATATTCCAGGCATTACCACTATCTTTGAACGTAATTGCTACAGAAGTACACACAAATACACAGTACTTAAAAAACTAAAACGTATATATAATAATTATTACTTACCAATTCCAACCGTGATGTATTTTGGTTGAAATGGAATATCTTCAATGCAATGTGCAACAGTAAGAACCCATTTTCTGTTAATGAGGGCTCCGCCACATACTTTCCACATGGGACTTGGTTGATGAAAGTTGAAGAACACTGCAAACTGCCACTTGGTTTGAAACCCATCGGCTCCATTGATCATGCGAGCAGTTCTGTGACTTCTTTGACTGAAATAACTTAACAAAAAATTAAATTTTAATTAAATTTAAATTTTTAATTTAAGTAAATTTTAAAAGAGAGGCCAATAAGGAATTAATATTGTACCAATCAAAAGTTTAAAAGATTCCTATTGTTTGTGCTCTTTTCGTACAAAAAAAAATCCTGCTCATTCTAAAGAGCTTTCCCCTCCTGGGTGAGCCTACAGCAGAACACCTTTTGTTGCATACATATATATATAGTGCTTTCGATTCGGTTAACCTATTATAGTGCTCGATACATAAATACAGAGCGTAATAAAAGAGATATAATAAGTTGGAAAGAATCAAAAAACTAAACTGTCAGTCTCGACAAGCCTGTTTCGTGATTTTACTCACTCGTCAAGAAATGTTTACTGACGAGTGAGTAAAATCACGAAACATATAGATAGATAGATAGATAGATAGATAGATAGATGGATAGATACATAGATAGATATACAGATGTAATGTAATTTTTCTTTAAGGCCCCAGGAGAGGCTAACTGATTTCAAGCACTTAAAAGGGGGCCTAAAGGAGAAGTGGGCCAAATTGAGAGGGGTGGGCTTTACAAACGTTTGCCAATATCGAAACATTTTCAGTGATAAACTCATTTTTTGGTATTAGTAAAATACTACATCTGAAATCACTCCAGTCATTACCCACATGCTAACTTCTTTTAATTTTAATGGAATGCTATGGCAATAATACCTAAAGAACAAAAAAAATAAAAAAGGTGCTTCATTCAGTCCAATAGATTATGTCAGCTATACTTGTTTACAGCGAATAACCTCATAATTTTATGATACTTGGTCAACATCAGCCTAACCAAGTCTAGTCAACAACAGCACTAGCAAGAACAAGAAGAACAACAAGATCAGCAACAATAGCAACAACAAGAACAACAACCACAACAACAACAAATTCAATAACAATAGCAACAACAACCACAACAACAACAAATTCAATAACAACAAAAACAACCACAAGAACAAGAACAATAAAAACAACAAAGTCATCTTCAGACCCCATTGTGCACTGGTTAAAAACATTGAATATCACGCTTCTACACCAATAATATCGTCATCTTCATCAATTATTATGTATGAAACGCCTTGTTTCTCTTCTGAAATGGCGCATTTAAAATAATCTATTTTCTCACTCTGAACATGAACGGCCTATAATTTGGGCAGAAGGTCCATGCTTTATGCGAATTAAAGCTCCGTCTTCAAATCCATCGAGACTGAAAAAAGTGCACATAGTTTGAATGCTGGGACATTTTTAAAGCTGGTAATATCCATTCTAAATATGGTATCTTGGTGAGAGTCTCATATTGCCTGATGTTCACTTTTAGCAAAATATTTGTCGTACGTTCCGCGAAAATACTCTTTCATGGGTTTATTCCGACTCACACTAAGAGCCTGAACGAACTTGACTTTGCCGCAGTTATGTTATCATACATTCCAGGTGTCATATGGTATCTGAATGAATCCCAAGCTACTAATTTCTTTTCGCCACAAGAAAACGTTCCAATTACATCAAGACAATATCTCGATAAACGAATTATTCATCCATCGATTTTCACGCTCCACATTGATTGTTGTATTGCTCATTTAACTGCTTCACTTCGCGTTTTCTACCCTTAAAGACAAAAAAAGGGCTGCCTCTTCTTTCCATTTTAAGTTGCTGTTAAGCAAATGGTACTTTTGTCTTTTCACATGATCTCTTGTCTTCAAATTCATTGTGCGCCTTTTTCTCCAGTGTTGTGTTGGAAATCATATTGTTCCATGCTGCTGTGTCGTCCATGGCAATGATATTTCTCATGTCATTTTTCTCTCTTTCTGACAAAGACTTCTTACTTTCAGCACCTAGCTTCAAAGTTTATCAATCACCTGATCTGGGATTTTCTGAGCTTGTAATGTACGACGGTTAACAGTTAGTCCATTCCATACCATGAACATTGAAAGCTAGCCCGCGTTTATGGACAATTTCTCCACCGGTAAGTTTTGTTTTTCAATTTCTTCTTTGCTGCTTTTATCACGATTAATTTTCTTAAAGCACGTATGCCATTGCTGCGTCCTTGGAATATCTACTTTGGCAAGTTTTCGTCAACACCTTGGTTGCTAACATGCCGCCCTGCACCATCCCATAGCTTCCTTTTGCCACCTCCAGGTTTAACGTCTTTTAACTCTACGAACTTTTTTCCTCTTTTCCTCCATTGATGAAAGATGTTACGATCCACATTGTATTTCTTGGCAGCAGCGTGAATTGAACGAGAAGAAGCAAAAGGAATTACTTCGAGCTTGAAGACAACTTTGTAAGAGCTTGCTTTTTTGCCTTCATGAGAAGTAAATTTCAATAGACTATTCATCGTTTTTAATCGGTTGTCGAATACTCGTTACTCTCTGCTGGACTCTCATTTACAATTAAATTGTCCTGGCCTGCGCTTAGTGCGTACTGGTGTCAGAAACCAACAGGAGACAGCGCAGCAGATACAATAAAATCAACAAGAGACCACACAGAAGTTACACACTTGGCAGTAACACAAGGACATAGCACTTACTTGACCAATGGAAACAAGAACAGGAACACGCAACAAAAGTAGATTTTCGTGCACATTCTACTTCACTATTTCCTACTTTACAATGCAAATAATCTATAGAACATTCTAGAACATTTAAAAACACTATAATGGCAGGAATTCAAGAAATATTTTTAATGCAACTTTGTTGTTGTGAGTTCCTGTCTGTTGCTCGCTTACAAAATAACCCTGGAAGCAAGTAATTGGCAAAAAACTGAAATACAGACACGACAGACGAGAAGAAGCATTAGTACATGATGAATTTCCTTCCAGTCAGAATATGCGCTTAAACAACAAGATAAGAGAAGAAGTGTTTGGTCATCCGCCATAAAAAATATATCTACCGCACAAAAGCTGTACTTCAGAGTGTTCGCCACCGAATCAACGACTTCTTGTTGACGGTTTAGCTGTACAGTGCAGATATTTTACCTCTTCATAAAGTAAATAAGTAATGACAGAATCGTACAAGGAGTTAGTGAAAAAGGGTGCAATTCTTACACAAATAAAGATAACAGTAGAACATACAAAAGTAAAAAACATTACTAAACAAACACTGATCTGAAACGTTTTTATCTGCAGTACATATATGTATGAGTTTTGATTTGTTGAGAACTATTGAACGTCATCAATTTTACGAACTCTTACTTTTTATCAAGCCTACTTATTTTTGGCACCATCCAAATTGCGAGGTGGGACTTAATGGAGAGAGTGGGCTTAATTAAAAGGCGGCTTAAAAGTGAATGTATGATATATATAAATGGAAAAAGTAATTCGAGAAAGTGTAAGGCAAATAACACATAAATCTGTAAGGGTATAGAATTTTAGGAAAACTTGAGTATGTAAAGTATTTCAAATGATGGATTTAAAGAAACATTATCGTTTAAACATACACTACATGCCTTTTAGTCTTCTCTTATCAATGATTTAATTGAGAGAAAGTTGCAACTTATTATTTCTACAGAGCAAGAATTATTTTAATTCGTACAAGAAGTGAAAAGCATTAGAAAAGTTTTATCTTGTTTTTCCCTCTACAAGTTTTACCCTCGCTCTCTCTTTGAAAGCTTCGGTTTTAATATTCTAACAAGGAGAATAGATTATTATCTATAGCATATGTAATTTTTGGGATCTCTTGCCAGCTTTTATCGTTTATTAGATCAAATCAATAATATGACGTATTAACTCAATGCTGATATATTATTATACAATGGACACACTATACTACTGAACAGTCAGCAACAAGGCTTCATTAAATGTTCATGCGGATCTTCGATACAAACGGAATAAAAATTACGTACTGAAAGTCGCCAATGATAAGCAGTGCGGTTTTGCCTACGTTACGTGATAACTTCTTACGTCTTAAAGTTAAGCAAAGACATGTCTTTAAAATTTCAATAAAACTTGATAACATGCTTTCTTTGGAAAAATACAGCAAGGATTTAATGTGAACTAATATCTGTACATTTTTTTCAAACGTTTCAGCTTATTTTCAGGGCCGGCACCAAAAAAGGGACAGGTGCCATTGTCCCCCACTTTCTCCTGAATAAAATATTTAAACTACCGCTAGTTTTCGTAGAGATAAGACTCTTGGCTTACTCTACTGACACGGGTGACTCTCATCGTTGGTGACACCGTTTTAGTAGAAAGTATCATCTACATTAGGGTAGTTTGTATTAAAACGAGTAAATAATCTGTCCTTTTTTAAATACATTGTTTTGTCATACAAAATTTACTGATCTCTTGTGAAATTACAAGTGTTTCTAACAAAATGACGAGCAAGGTTCCAAGACTTAACTCCTAGAAATTTCAGATCGATGATTGACAAATGACGGTCATTTTGTAACTGATAACCTGTGAAGTCTTGGGGTAGTATATTTGAAAACCAAAGATTTTTCATGTTTATCTGTCCTGTTTTTGTCCCTTCCAAAAGATAAGAAAAGCTTCAGGATACACATACTTTATACAAAGGTAACAGAGTATCATATATATTGCTGACGTAAGAAAGTATTGACCCATCAGTTTCCCAAGGCACCATTCAAATGACACAATGTTTCAGTAAAATGGTCATAATGGAAGAAACAACCCGAATGTTTATGAGTTAAAATGGGATCTAGAAGTACTTTTGTTAATCAACGAATTAATATTCATCAAATTTCACAAGAAAATAATTTTAAAACATAAACAGATGTGTGCTTTTTTCAAGTCGTATAAATTCTATAGGCTTGAATGCTCGTTTGTTGTGTTTAGATATGAATATAAAGTTGCTATTAAAAAATAATCACCATACCATAGACTACCAATTGTTTAACCGCATCAAATCTACCTTTTCTTTAAACAACAAATATTGACAAAAAAGGAATAAAAAAAGGCCCATATCCTCATCAAACAAAAACATGTTTATGCAAGTAACAGTGCTTATAGGATGAATATATAGCTAGAAGGTAACCTGTCGTTCACTCAAAGATTATCATAACTATTGCCAGAAATAAGCTTTAAGAATTCGATATATATTTTTTAGCTTCGGACCATATAAGAAGATGTTTCATTGTGTAAAGACAGACATTTCCCACCGATAATGTATTATTACATTGTTTTGTGGAATCAATTATACATCAATATAGTAAAAAAAGCTTCCCTTGCCTTGTGTTATCAATTTAGATTACCACTAATAAGAAACTTGTACTCCCAATGAGCGCGTGGAAAATGATTATTACATTCCTTTAAGAGTTCATGGGTGTCGAATGCAAGTCTTTTTAATAGAGTATCCAAGACTTTTTGCCTATGTAGAATAGACAATTACTGCCATTTTTCTGACGGATCGTTGGGGACCCGGAGGGGTGCTAAATATCATAGGAAATAATCGTTAATCTCATGCTACAAAATATGGGTCTTGGTAAAAACAAATAATTCAACCTACTGAAAAGACTTATAAATACATTAATTTTATCAGTTTGAGCTTTAAGTCTGTTTTTCGAAAACAAGATTATTGTAGAATGGTGGCACATAAATTATTGGCAGGTAGTTTAACATACACTTTGCTGCAGGACCTTATACTGGTGGCATTCACACCGGAAAAATTGGGGTCATCTAAGTATATAGATCAGAATAACAATGCCTTTCATGCCATTGTAGCGAGCTCATCTCCAATTCTAAAAGGACAAGGCAGGATAAATTTTCAGCTCTTCGTCTTTTTCAAAGCCTATATGTGATGGTTATGACAGAAGATGGATTGGAAAAAAGGGGTCAAATAGCCACTCTTTATGAGCTCACTGGTTCTTTCCAGGTATAAAACATCTCTCAAATTCCGCTGCCCATGAGCTCAGGTGGTACCACGTCAGAACAGTGAGATGCGGGTTTTGTTTCCTTTTTTTGTCTCACCCACATTCTTCGCATGTGTTAGGCCTGCAACCTATGTTTCTTTCCATTCGTTTTGATCAAGAGTCCTATTTTGCTTTTCAGTCAGAAATTTTTTTGGCTACTCCTAACACAACCGACTGACAAATTTATCTCCTTGCAATGTTCACGTCTGCCAGACATTTGAGGCAGTTTTGCTATCCAGTCGTCGTTTTTAAAGCAGTCATTTAACAGCAGAATGATGGTTGCACATCTAGACAACCATGAGCTCTTGATGTACAAGTAGCCTCTTGTGTTTTGTGTTTATGTTGTTAAGCAGGTGCTTTTACATATTCTATTATCTTAAGCAAATCAGTCAGCATCTGTTTGACCTTTGGTGACTGGTTTTCGGTTGCCAACGTTTGTCGAATAATGACAGAATGGCCTTGCGGATTGGCACAGTCTGTTTTATGCCCGAGTTTAAAGTAGATAAGCGGTCAATCATGTAGCATTACTATCAGTACACACACAAAAGCTTTTAGACCCAAATGAGTTTATCTGAAACCTGTGGACTCCTCTACTTAACTGGAAATAGGTAAAGATCTATTGGACCTCTTAAACAGTAAGTTTGTAACATTATCCGCTATCTTACCAGCTCTCCTTTTAAATTATACCTAACTTTGCTAGCTCCTAGCTTCGCCAAAACACACAAAGGAAATATGTTTTGCTGCTGAAAGCATCACCTGCTTTCAGTTATCAAATGGCCTTTTCACTACTGCGATACGCTTCGCAATCGGATAGCATGAATTCAATGCACCAACTTTAACTCAAGTTGCACGCTTCAACACTTTTCCTTAGCTGTCATGTTCCGACTTTGTCCGTAAGTCCCGTAATAACAATGACTACTTTATAGCCGTATTTGTTAGGTTACCCACGGATTCCAAGAAGCAATAAAACGAAATATTTTATGGCTGTTGTTGTATTGTTGATTGAATTTAGCTGTCCTCTGCTTATTATCTCAACTGCTGTTCTTATCCCATTTATCAGCAGCCCGAGAAAAGAAACTTGTTTATCTTGTTAGGTTTTTTTCCGTCTTCTTTGCACACTGCTTAAAAGACTGAAAGCTACTGTACTACCATTATTTGCTACAGTTGTAATTGTGATGCAGAAACAATGTGTGGGGACTGTAATGTTTTTAATAGATTCAAGGTGTTACTAGCTTGCTATGAAGTAATGATAAAACTGTCTCAAAGAGAATTAATTATCACTGTGACAGAAAAACTTTCAATCAGCTATTGTATTAGTAAACGATATTGCCTGGATCCAGTGCGAGTGTAAAAGGCAAGGTATACAAAACTGACGGTCTTGATATACGACAAAGAAGCATAGATACTTACAAAAAAAGGAGGATGAATTGCTTGAAAGAAGAGAAATGAGAATTGTAAGATGGATTCTTGGGGTCACTTAAAAATAAAAGAAAGGAAAATAAGGAAATACATCAGAAGATTGGGGTTGTCTGCATCACAGCGAAGATACGAGAGGCAAGATTGAGGTCGTAAGATCATGTTCGTCGGAAAGAAAATGTCTAATACACTAAATAGATCAGGCGTTTTGATGGCGTAGTCGAGGTAGACGGACGAAAAGGTGGGGAAACACCCTGGAACAAGACATGACAAATGATTTGATATAACCAGAAGACACTTAAATTCACTACAATCGATGCATGCAATCGAAATACGCAGAAAAACCAAACCCGTATGGATTACACCTCTGTTAAGAGGGACTCCCTGAAGAAGGAGGAGAAGACGATGATTGCGTGGATTCCATGACTTAATCTTTGTGGCATTCAACACAAGGTGCACTCAACTGTGAAATCGTAATGCTGATTTTATCACTTTTAACTTCTGCTATACCTGTTTATACTTTCTGTTATTCAAACTTAACTAATAAACGATCGCAGTTGCTAGCTGTAGTTTAAATGTAAAATAAAATTTGCCTAGTCTCAGATTATGTAAAAAAAGTAGTTTAGTGTATAGAGAAGCAGTAAATACTGACATTGCATATATTGCAATGTTTTGATAAAATTTCATCAGCAAAGTAATAGATAAGTAATCGATGAGACTGTTTTATGAATTTTAGTCATCATTTACTAGACTCTTATTTGCAATCAGTATATGCTGGAAGGCTATGTTTTAATACCAAAAAAGTAGACAGATGTTGTTTGGAGTAACTGCATTCTTGGTCGATAAAGTCTGTAATGAATGATGATTCAAAGGAAATAATGTCGTCTACAAACAAACTTACTAAAATAACATTAGGAAACCATGAATAAATATACCCTCCCTTTGTTCAGCTTCTATTTAAAAATGCTTTCAGGCTAAGACAGAACATGTCCTACTTTCATCTACGATTTAACAGCCAAGTCAAAATTGTTAATGAATTTCCTTTTTCGGAAATTGGTTTATTATACAATTCAGTTAATCCCAGCTGATTGCGGCTAATAAACTTCATTGCAGGTAGACTTATTATTTAATAGAGGAAAATTATTAACTACGATTAGTTTTAATTAGTAATATATGAAAAAATCTAAAAATTCTAATGGGGGTATTTATTTCATTTTGAAATACTCTTAGGATATTCATATAACTTAAACAAGCATAAGCTTGACATGTATTGACCCAGCTTAATGCATTAAACATTTTCATTTAACTCGATAGAGTTTGTTGGGATAAAAGATGATGATAGTATCATGCATTCAAGGTTTTTCCATTTTGAAGATTATGAGCTAACTCATTTTTAATTGTCATTGAAGATGGAGATGATATATTTGATCTTCAATTGTTTTAGTCAACTATAAAAAGTGGCTTGAAATCTTCAATCCTTTTTTACTTTATTCCTCTTTGATAAATTATTTCTAAGTTTGTAGCCTTTATTCTACCATTTTCATTGAAACGATTAGTAAAGAAAAATGTCCTTAACAAAACTAATTTTAATTCTTTTAATTATTATTTGAATCGTATTCATGAATCCTGTGGCACAAATTGTTTTTCTGAAATGCACTAAATTTGGAATAATTTTCATTTCTTAAAAAATGAGGTGTGATCTTTTCTTTGGGACCAAATCCTCCAGTATGGCAACACACGTAGGTATGAATCAGTTATTCAAATAAAAATAATGTACTTTAATGGAAATTCAATAAAATATTTGACACCATATCGGTCTGTTTTCCTTTCCATTGTTGTAATTGAGTTGACCACGATTCAATGAAATTTTGCAATTACAAAAAAAAATCAGAAATCAGAATTTTCTTTTCATGCAATTACCAATAATACATTGCAACTTTAACTAATTTAAGTGCACCCATATTTTACTCTAAAAATTATATATTTTTTAAATTATGTTTCATATTAGGAAGGTTCTAATTTCTTAATAGACAACTACATATTCTTCAACTTCTGAATATTCCAAGTTTCTGTAGAGACAAAAAGTTGATAATATTGCCTTTTATAAGAAGTAAAGTTAAAGTATTATACTTCAACAGTGGATCACGAAAACCCTTAAGACGTGTCAACCTATAACCTAATACACGGTAAGAACGACATAATTTTCTTGTATTATGTACCCTAAAAATTGTTTGGCTTCTTTTTTAGAATGATATACATAGTATTTCATTTTTTCTGTATAAAATTCTATATATAATATATAACGACTTAATTGCAGTTCATTAATGTTGACCAAGGAATAACCTAATTACAGCTTGCCTTTTAAGGCCGTTTAAAAAAGACAGTTATAGAACCTTGTGTAAAAAAAATGAACCAGGCTCAGCCGCTCCCCAAGTCGCATGAAGTTAAAGGACTCATAAAATCTCTGCAAGATCAAAGCTCACTGTCAATCAAACGTGAACTTTTTAAACACAACTTTCCTTTTCGCTGCATGTGTTAAAATTTGGACACCTCAACTCATATATACAATGATACACATTTTCCAGCCAGCAATGCAAAAATGAAATAGCTTTTAATAAAAATAGATTGAAATAATTACATTTTTCTAGGTTTTAAATGTAAATAAAGGAAAGCTGTTGGAAAATTAGTCTAAAATATACTAGCTCAAAATTATAATATTTATTGAAAAACTATCTTACCTGGGATAAGAAAATGCAGCTTCAATAGTGGCTAATAGAATTGGAATTGCTCTAAAAGCCATCTTTACTAAATTTCCAGGATTTCTTGTAGAAAAGCTGGAACAAATTACAAAGAAAGTAACTAGTATTGATCATCTAATGTAGTTTTATTAATATATTCCGTTCTACAATATTTTCTAAAAATTCACATGTACCCATTAACTTGTTATTACTTCTCACTGTGTGTTGTTGTCAAAAAAACAAACAATAACTCACTCCAAAGATAGAACAACTGTGAAGAAAATTATACTCAAACTGTACACCAACGTCATTGTCATACAGAGCTGTTGTATTCAAATACGATAAGTTTCCGTTCAACAATAGTCCATTTAAAAACAAACTATGCAATACAAAGTAGAGCCCTTTTAAATTTATCGTAACATATGTCAGTAAAATCAGGGTGTTGTACGTTCATTAGAATAATCAGCAAATGAACTCTCAATGTAACTTGCATAAAAAGTACCGTTCTGTTTATGGATACGTCACTAACGATTTACTTTGTACTTGACATTCTCCGTTGGTCTGTCTTTAACAAGCGAGAACAAGTATCCAAATTACGTCTAAAACATTTGAAAAATTATGCAAATACAAATATACTTTTACGTTGATAATAAGGGGCTGCTTTTTGGCATCGTAAGAAAATTTTAAAAAAACTATCAAAATCCAGCCTGGGAAGATTTTTATTACTGTAAAATTATCATTACTGTGGTTTGGTTAGCCATAGGTGGAAAAAATTTTTCCACGACAAAATATGAATTCTTTTGTTACGAACCCTGCTCACTTGTTATAAAAGGAGTTGATTTTTCATTCATAGAAATTCCGTTCACCTTTTCAAATGTTCCTTCAGATGTTACCACTTCCAGCAGGTGCGGTCTTTGCTATGTCTTTTTTAAGGTGATAGGATCCGACTGCTGCAGTAATTGCAAAGTTACAACGATAGAGCTTCGATTTCCCCATGGAAAAGAATAGCCTGCATTATTATGAATTAAATCTCAATATGTCTTTGCACTCCCACACAAGATAAAAGCTGAGGGTATCGGTATTAATCGAAAAATTTTGCATAATTTTCTTTCTTATCAACGATTACTACCACAGGTAGACCAGAATAAAACCTCTAAATACCATAAAACTGCGTCTTGTGAATTTTTCCTTCGTCATCTCGAGGTACATTTAAAACTCTAAATATTTTGTTAACGATTAAACGTGTCATAAAGGTTTTTCAATAAAAAATTGCATCATCCTAATTTTTCAGAATTTTTTTTCAAAGCTCACAAACAGAAATTTTTTTGACAATATTCATATTAGGTGTCTCGTAAAATGATGATTAGCTGAATTATACGTTTTTGTTACGTTACCTGATTTGTATGAGAATATTTAAATGGTCAGCTTCGTCCACTTCATTAAATAAATTAGATTAATAACTCAAGTACATTTCTTCATAATGCACTCAAATTAAAAGTTGTTTTCTTTTACAAGAAAGGAATTTTTGGCCCATCAAAACTTCAGCTTCGTCATGACTTCTATACCAAACCTTTCTTTAAAATGTCTTAGCAAAACCTTTTTTATTTCTGGTGTTTTACGCAAGGACACTAAAGGACAATGTAATAAGCTGAATATAGACCTAAACAAATGGTAACCCTTTGTCAATAACATAAGATAAACTGTTGAAAAAAGCCAACATAACATAAATAACAAAAAAAGTAAAAATTTTGGAAGAGTCATTTCATTCACAGGTAATCCTACACCGTTTTTTCTTCTGGTTCAATATATTCATCAGAACCATCATCAAATACCTTCCCACTTTTACGTTACACCAAGTGGTCACACCCGTACACCGGCTATATTTCTATAGGATCTAAAATGCTTTCCCTGTACAGTGGTGCGGAGTTGTACAATCCTTTTTGTTATCAATTTCTTCATTTTCGTTCTCTCTCTCTCTCTCTCTCTCTCTCTCTCTCTCTCTCTCTCTTACAATCATCTGAAGACTGGGGTATATCATTAAAAGAGTAAGCCTCAGGAACTTCACAAAAAAGTGCGTTAAATGAAACGATTTTGGATAAGGATGGTAGGGCACTGAAACCCTCTAGTTCTTCAAAATCCAATGTGTCAGGAGAAGTCTTCGTTCCTTAGCTGATAAGGTCTTTCCTGAACCTCCTAGCCATAATTCGTTATGGACTTTATCCTCTGATCACTGCTCCTCCTCTTTGTCGACCATTTTTTTAAAGCAGCTAGGCTTCCCCTGCAATACCGAGGCCATTTTTCAACCGGATGAATGCTAAGTGCAACGTACATTGACGCCTTTTTAAGCCACTTACACGGTTGCTCACCCGCACTTTACGACACCCTTTTTGAACTTCAGAATTTCGACTTTATGTATGCATTTGCGATCAATCGCAAATGCATACTTTTTTGACATGTAATCCCATTTCATGAAGTAAGTTATCATTGTTACCTCATTGATACGTTTTTTACGCTGTATTCAGCAAAGTTTTTACTTAGATTGCCATATGAAAGCAACTACTGTTGACTTGGGAATACAGTTACTATAAACACTATAGCCATTTTGACTTTGTTCGCATGTGTATAGAGCCAAGAAAAAGACACATTCATTCCTTTTCTGCGGTTTTCAACCGTTATTCCATTATGGAGTACCAAAACTCCTTTGAGAAAATTAGAACTCTTAATGTAAATAAACGTATCGACATTTTTTAAGTCTCAAAAATCCAGTATAAAGCCTTTTTGAAAAGTCGAGCATTACTTTCTTATAAAAAACGTGTATTCTCGGTTAATTATGGGATTTATTTGTAATAATGTATAATAGCAGTAATAAATTATATTTTAATTAGATGTTGGAGAGGCTTTGATGAAACCTATCTATTAATATCTTTTATTTTCAAAGTATTTCGGTTATTACGCAAACCGTTACTAGGTAGCGGCAAATTGTTTTCTTGCTATTCTGCTGTTCATAACTATGAAACGATATTTTAAAGTATTTACTAATATTTAATACGCGTACTATAATTAGATTAGGGTAGGTTTTGATGGACCTTGACGTTAATGTTTTCTATCTTTTGAAATGTATTGGTTGTTAGGCAGCAACAAACAATTGTGACTAGGTATGTGTAAATGATTTTGTTATGCTATTCTGCTATTCATACGTATGAAATGACATCTTTAAATATTTAATAGTCAATGTTAATGTTATAATTAGATTTACAGTCATGTTTGGAGGACACTTGCCACTAATGTCTTTTATGTTTTCAAAAAATCGGTGTCTAGAGTTGTTATTAGGCTTTAATAAATATATTAATAAATATTTTGCTTTTTGTAATTATAGAAATATTATTGATAATATTGAGTAGTACTAATAAATCATATTTTGATTTGATTTCAGAAAGGTAATGGTGGACCCTTGGCAATAATGTTTTCCATGTCGTAAAATATATCAGTTGCTAGTTTGCAGCAAACACTTGTTACTTGGTATGAACATGGTGTATGGTGTTTTTATGCTATTTTGTTTTTTATAATTATGGAATTATTTTTGATAATATTAAGTAGTACTAATAAATCATATTTTAATTCGATTTTCAAAAAAGGTAATGGTGGACCCTTGGCAATAATGTTATTCATGTTGTGAAATCAGCAGCTAGGTATGAGGAAATTATTTTGTCGTACCATATATTGTATGGTAAGTGAAACGTTAGATTACACATATACTATTTCATGACCATGTCTTGTTAAATGATCACCAGCAAGCGAGTTTTTGATAAGAGATGATTTTGAGTTTTTCATAAGATAACATCTCAAAATGCAAGACAACGTTTATGTCGAGATTTATTGATGATAAACAACATCATTTACAATTTATTTTTTAGTGATATCAGGTAACCCTGATATCACTGAAAAATAAAATTCAAAACTACAAATACTTAACTTCAAGTTTAAGTAAGTAGAAAAGGTGCATACATTGAGGTAATCAGATGATTTAAATTATTGGGGGGAAAGAGAATAACTAACTTTTTTCTGTTTCCTTTAGTATCAACCTATAAAAAATATCAATTTTGGTAAACAGCTTGGTCTTTCAAATATTTAGAAGTGTCAAAATGTAAATCATTATTTCAAAGTCTTTGCAAGGAGCAATCTGAATTATATACAAAACAAATGTCTGATTCACACTTAGATATATGTAAGGCATATCATATTCAAGTCAGTTTGCTTCAATCTTACAAAACGTCTGCGTTAACCCTATCCACAAAGAGATACTGTTAAAGGACAAACTAAATCTGTTTCTTCTTTTCCAATATGAGAAAAGACAATACGAGCAGAATTTCACAAGGGCCAGTCTGTGACGTATATTGAGTTTTCAGCTTCTGAAAAACTATCCTTGACCTATTCCCTTATCTATTCATCTGGTTATGCGTTCTATCTCTCCGAATTGCACTTAATGACCACCAATGTCTTTCCTACATCCGCTGATATATTAATGTTTCTATAATGGTTCAAACACTACTCGACTGTTCAGACCTATGACTATATATAATAATTACTATCTAGTTATTACCCATCACAAACTCAGCTTTTTCATGTTATTGCCAATCTATCTGAATAAGAAAAAGATAAAGTTTTAAACTAAACTTACCTTGACTTCTTTTCCCTATTAGCTCCTACCACATTGATAACCAACTTTATGTTGTAAGCAAGAAATGTTGTTCTTTATGAACCCTTTCAATCAAACAGACAGGATGGTCACCCGAAAAGTTAAATAGGAGTGTGGTAAAATAACGTCATTTGGCACACAAAATAAATCTATATAAGCACCAGTAACAATATTAGAGATTGATAAAAATAGATATAATTTAGTATTAGGCAGCAAGATTTTGACAAATAAGTTATAAATAACGATCATTAAAATGGAACACATACCACAAGCCTTGTATACAAGCGGAATAAACTATGTTAAATGTATGCCCATTGCTAATATAGCTTAGCTATTATTTTGAAATAATACAAAAGGCCGACGTTTTAGTTTTCCCCTAGCATATAGGAAGCTTTTATAATTAATGTACTGAATTTTTTATAAGTAGCAACTAGTTCTGGTGCTACGACTATAACTCTATGTCAAATAAAAGAGTTTTTATACAGGCATACAAGTGCACATATGTACTCCAACTTGTGGTTCTTAACAGTCTTCTTCATATTCCTTTAGGTTGGAATGATAGGTAATCCAACTGGCAAAGATAATTCATCATTTTTATATATTAAATAAGAGTTTTATTTGTTGTCTCATGGGATGTGAAAATACCTTAATAATGCCTAATTTAATTAAAAATAAACGTTGAAGAATATTGGAATATCAAAAAATCTATTATGAAATGGTCCATTACCAGATACACTTCTCAGTTCTCAATCTCTTCCTTTACATAGTTTCTGATTAAAAATATGGTAATTAATGTCTACTGAAAAACAAAGCCTGTAGGTACATACTTTTAAAAGCTACATTGTGATTGAAAAATTTATCCAGCACAGGATAAGAGAAGAAAAAGATATTTCTTTAGGATCCATCACAACCTTTTGTAGTATGTGCCTAATAATGTTTTATTGTAAAATACCTCAAATTAGTTTTGAAGCCTGTTGGTTCTGTGCAGTACATTTCATTTCCATTTTTTTGGTAAAAGGAATTATCTTTTCAATTCTTGTAGATGACAGTAAACACTTTGTACCACTTTGTTATTCAGAGTATAGACTCCCATGTTTAATCATAAACATCTGGTGAGTTACACTACAAATGCACTCCCCTATTGCTAAAGCAAGAGCAGAGGAATCATAAAGCTCATACAGATTGTGGTTCTCCATAAGACATTTCCTGCTACTTGGTTTGGCATTCATAATACCACATAAAGTAAAGACTTTTGTCACCTTTCAATTGGAAACAGTAACGTCATTGTTAAGCATATTTTCAACTAGTAGTTTTCAAAATTCTTTCAGTTACTGCATCAATATCTAAAACAGTGTGAAAATTTCTATTTAACACCAGTTCGAGTATTTTTCACACTGGCAAGCTTAATCAAATGTTGATTAGTTTCTTTGAGAAATAGCTGACAGTATTGATCGAATCAAATTTTGGGATATAATTAAACGGCAATGATTGCCTTGCAAAAGCGCTTATATTTGGCTCGTCAATTAGAATTCAACAATGAATAGCAAAATCAGTCGAATTGTTAAGTGCAACTCTCTTGCTCTTTCCAATGATTAATTTTTTTACCATGCTCTATCTGTTAAAACTCTTCCACTAACCAACAGAGAAATTTGTTTTCCTAATCAGCTACATGTTTTGCAGTGAGAATTACAGTCTTCGGTTGCTTGGAATTATTCTCAAGCAAACATGTTCGTTGCTTCGTAGCTACCAGGAAGGATATACCTCTTTAAGGTTTTGAATCGTTGTTAAGAGGTCCGTCATCTTTTTATTTACTTCTAGATTACAGTTGTTTACAGCTGCAATAAAATATCCTACATTTACGTTTACTTTGTTGTTGTCACCTTTGTATCTGATCATCTCTTCATTTTGAAAGTCTCCTTAGCCTCAGTATCACAACATTTTAAAAACAAGATCATTACAGTAAACAAATTAGTGGATGTACACAGCATATAGAAGCACACTCTCTTTATCAGTTGAATATGAAGTTTCATTGATGAAGATCTAATAGATTTTATCCATGCTCCATTGAGTTAATATGTCTTGTATACAGGCTAATAATTCTTTTAATCAAAGTCCATTTTGAAGACAAGTTTATTAAAGTAAACAAAGCAGTGGATACACATCACACGATGTAGCATTTTCTCTTTATCAGTTGTACATCAAGTCTCATTGATGAATCCTTACTACTTTTTATCCATGAATTAGGATGTCTTATAGAGAGGTTAATAATTATTCTATTCAGTCAGTTTACCAACTCTCTTCGTATTCTAATTGCCTATTTTTATTTAGTAAGAAAGTCGTACAGAAAAAGAGGGTTTTTGTCAAGAAGACGTTTTGAAACAGCTTGGTACCTTAATGTATTGATACTTTTAGTGATATAGAAGGCCTTATTAGATTTAGACGAGAGAAACACTATTCTATTCTTAGTTTTGGCTGTTCTTTTTGCTTGGTTGACTTTTTATATCTAGTTCAAATGTTCTTGTTCTTTTCTTCTAAATTATGAGTAAAGATTTATGAACCTTCCTTCAATAATTCCTTGTCCTTTTTTGAATTGATAAGTTAATGTTTTGAACAGTTAATAATAACGTTTGGGGCTGTGTTAATATTGTTTGACCTCAGTATAGATTGCCTAAGACCCAGATCGTTCCTCCGGTGGATACCAAATCAAAAGGTAACTTTTAAACTCAGAGAGAAATGCAGCCATCATACTTCTCTTAAATATATGCATCGGACAACGTTAAGAGAATCAAAGAGTTATGTATTGTCTACTAAGGCAATACATAAAAGAAAGTGTTTTTCTCTACATTCTATCTGATGTTTTCTACTGAAAACATTATTTCCAGCTTTGATCCACCCTTTTGCAAGATGTACTGACCGAGGGTAAAAGTTTCTTCCTGCCAACTGTAGTCCTGGAAGAATATGATGACTTTAGAATTTACTATTTATTTTGAGCTTGAAAAATGCCTCTGTGGCTAGTAACTTCATTTCTGTTGCGTTTGTTTTTATATTCTTGATTGAACTGCTTTTTTAAAGTTGGGTCAGACTTTTTCTTTTCTCAGGCATAAAATAAACTTGATGAGCATCTGCATCCGGCATCCGCTTTTCAGCAAATTAATAAGTTTTAACTGGCTTGGTATCATATGTATTAGCTTTATTTTATTAATACATTTGTAGAATTTTGTAATTATTGCAGTGCTGGTTACGTATCACATTTTACAATATGGTTTCAGGTAGTACCCAAGTATTCATTAAAGACGTCAGATATTCCTCTCAATCTTGTCCTTATTCAAAATTTCCTTGCAGATTCATCAATGGAGCTTTTGATATTCTAACAGCGCCAATACATTGTTTGATTGCTTTATACATGTTACTATATTTGGCCAACGTCACCTCCAAGTGAATTTTTATTTTAAAAAGTAACTTAAGGTACATATTTAGTCTCCGTTTGCTTACTACATAGTACCATCTGCAGGTCTGTAAAAGTTCTGAAATCTTTTTATGCAACCCGTGCTGGTATTTTTGCTTCAGCAAAGGAAATAGTTCTTGCACTTTTCCATTAAAGCAGTTAACCTTTTTCTTTGTGTTTATGCTAAAAATTTCCATCACGCAATCTAAAATTCCGTTAAGCAGGTGACTCTAGGTCTCTTCAACTACTATTAACTCTAACAGAGCTTTGTTACGTCCACCCTTCCTAGACTACTTATAGATAACAATACATTGAGTTTTTGTTGAAATAAACCTTTTTAATACGAATTTTAACGAAATAGCCAAGCACAACGTCATCTATGTTACATCCAGTACCATGACATGTTATTGTTTGTACTATTAATTCGGAATGCATGGGACATCTCAGGCCTAAGCTATATAAATCTAAAATTCTAATTTTGAGTGTTTCTTGATATTTTCCCATTAATAATGTGTTAAAGACACTTGAATTTTCGCATGCTTGCATCTCAAAAAATTACTTTAAATGATTTAATAACTGAGTTTCCACAACAAAAAGATGAGTTCTGCTCACAGTAACACTAAACCCTTGGAGAGCTTTTTTAGGCCTCATTCTCTACAGCTTCTTTCTGGTCGACGAAGTCCTGTAATAATGCTTCTTACATTGTTTGAAAGCTGCTTCAGTTTTGTTACCACTTTCCTCAGCCGCTGGCCGCCGTCTACTAATGATAATGTACGACTATTACCTTGTCATACACGGCACTTACGATAGTTCATTAATTTGTGAAATATTGGGCTGTCTTTGCCTTTCTATCCTTTATTAGGTTCTTGGTCAGGACTTTAATATCAACTGTAGTCCAGGTATCCATTTCCATGGCTGTTGAAGGATTGGCCTAGGAACATTTGCTGGTTCTGTTTGCGAGCTAACAACCCTCCAAGTGCTGACAACATTTCTTCTGATGTATTCCTTTACTCTTTTTTTTACCATGAACACTGGGTTACATTATGGTCACTTCACAGTGTCACACAACGCCATCTAGAGAAGATGCTACTCTTATACCACGCTCATAGCCCTTGACTTTCATATAATGAACAATAGCGTAACCACAAAAAAGACGGTTAGACAATCTCAAGACCGATAAAACCAACAGAAAGTCGTGGAGAGAAAATACAGTATTATTTCCTCTCGAAAAGCTAAGTTTGCTGTAGCAAACACTGCTTACAGGGAACAGCCAAAAGAAGTAAAAAATAGGGGGGGGAGAGGAGGAAAAGCACAAATAGAAAAAAATTGTTACCTATTATTACTTCTAGCTTAAAGAGCTCCCTTTGCCCTCTGCCTCTTCCTCATTTCCTCACATACTCCTTATCTCTCTTTTTAATATACTCAAAACATTTCACCATGGAACTTTCAACCTTTTGGAAAACTTTGGCTGTCCAATTCCCTTTTCTATTTACCTAGTTATGCATTGTATCTCAGAACAGCGTTCATCTTTTTTGGTTCTGCCGTCGATAGAATGATTTGATGCCTTCAACGATCATTGTGATTCACATCACGACAATTGTTCTTTTCCAACAACCTCATAACACCTGGATTTATTTCTTTGGCTCTTTTTAGGATTTCTATCCACTTCTCCAGTTGTCCAAACTCACCTTTTATTAATTTGTTGATCAAAAAAGTATTCTCGATCGTTATTTCGTTGGCACTCCACTGGACCAGGACGCCAAAATATGAAAACGTAAGTCAAATGGGATTTTATCAACATTGAAACCAAAGAGGATTGACAAAACCCGCCACTTCCTGCGACTGGCTGTCTAAAAACCGCTGAAAACTATACACAAATTCTTTTTCTCTACAAAGGGCCGATACTATATATACATATATATGTATATATATGCATATATATGTATATATGTATATATATATGTGTATATATGTATATATATATGTTTTTATATGTATATATATGTATATATGTATATATATATGTATATATGTATATATATATATAATGCAAGGCAGACTTAGCTCTGCTTTCAACTGTTTTATCTCGAACTTTTCACTCCATTCACGGTTCAGTAGTAAATGTTGTGCTATAGATGAATCACGATCAACAATTTTGGGTATACTTATGCATTGTTTTTTTTAATGAATTTGGTTGGCACCGGCTTTTTCTCTGAGGACAGGTGTTGCTCTATTCTGTCGATCAATCTTAAAGACGTAACGCCCATGTATCTGGCATTGCACCAACACTTAAACTAGTGAGAAGGCACACTTAAATTTGTGGCAGAGAAGATTCTTTTTAGACCGAGGAAGAATGCAGTAGCACGATAGCAGTAGTAATCTGCGTTGCAAATTTGATTTTCGAATTTAGTAGAGCTACATCCAGGGTAGCTCTATTAAATTTTAAGGGGCCTTTTTAACAGGCTATTAAAATTTGGATAATTTTTACAGAATAAGTTTGTCAGTACATTATCAGGGTTATCAATAGTCAATAAAACCTTTTTTATTTTATCTATTGTATCTCGGCCGGCTTTTTGAAACACACTGATCTTAAAACAAGTAAGAGTTTTTTTCCACCAAAACATCTAAAAGTAGTAAAAAAACCATTCTGTTCTTTTCCTTTTCCTGCTCTATGAAGGTAAAACAAGTAAGAGTTTTTTTCCACCAAAACATCTAAAAGTAGTAAAAAACCATTCTGTTCTTTTCCTTTTCCTGCTCTATGAAGGTAAAACAAGTAAGAGTTTTTTTCCACCAAAACATCTAAAAGTAGTAAAAAACCATTCTGTTCTTTTCCTTTTCCTGCTCTATGAAGGTAAAACAAGTAAGAGTTTTTTTCCACCAAAACATCTAAAAGTAGTAAAAAACCATTCTGTTCTTTTCCTTTTCCTGCTCTATGAAGGTAAAACAAGTAAGAGTTTTTTTCCACCAAAACATCTAAAAGTAGTAAAAAACCATTCTGTTCTTTTCCTTTTCCTGCTCTATGAAGGTAAAACAAGTAAGAGTTTTTTTCCACCAAAACATCTAAAAGTAGTAAAAAACCATTCTGTTCTTTTCCTTTTCCTGCTCTATGAAGGTAAAACAAGTAAGAGTTTTTTTCCACCAAAACATCTAAAAGTAGTAAAAAACCATTCTGTTCTTTTCCTTTTCCTGCTCTATGAAGGTAAAACAAGTAAGAGTTTTTTTCCACCAAAACATCTAAAAGTAGTAAAAAACCATTCTGTTCTTTTCCTTTTCCTGCTCTATGAAGGTAAAACAAGTAAGAGTTTTTTTCCACCAAAACATCTAAAAGTAGTAAAAAACCATTCTGTTCTTTTCCTTTTCCTGCTCTATGAAGGTAAAACAAGTAAGAGTTTTTTTCCACCAAAACATCTAAAAGTAGTAAAAAAACCATTCTGTTCTTTTCCTTTTCCTGCTCTATGAAGGTATTTGTATATAACATCCCAAAGTGCATAATAGTTATGAAAATTTCTTTAGCTAAGGTACATGGAGTTTGAAATGCTTAAGAATGGAAAAATAAAAGATCTATGTTGCGACAATGTGACAAGCCAGTGAAATTAGCGAAACAGGAATGTATGCGTGTTATATTCCCTGCTATCTACTAGTCAACATCTAAGTTTAGCTTCTGTCCTTAGCAGTACCAACTTACAACAGGTGAACAAATTTTGGTCGCCGATCCACATCTGCAATTAAAACGAGACATCGAATAGTAAGTATAATTATCTTACCTATTCGGACGTACGGTACTGAGAGGTGTAAAATCTCAAAGTTAATGGAATCACGCTTTCAGACATCGAAAAATTGGACTCCACAGAAGAATGATAAGAACTGTTTACACAGATTACATCAAGCGAAATGAAGTACTAGACAGGGCAAGATAGGAAAGGTCATGTATTGAAAAAGATGACAAAGAAAATTTGGGTTTTACAGAAATGATCGAGGAAGTCAGCATCGAGGAAGATAAAACTGTCTTTGTTAGTCTAATAAATTGTGCAGATACTAACCGTTGACTATTATGCAACTCACAGCACCAGACGAAATTTTAGATACAAATCGCTGTCAACAAGTCGGAGGCCTGACAAGAAGATTCTCATCTTCTCCTTTAGTTATTCTGGGTTGGCTGGTCAAAATTTCTCCCTCGCGCCATTAGTTTCCCGATTCTCGTTTCCTGACTTTTACTTGTTTTATATCCTCAACCTTTGAGGACTTTGATGTGTGATACTCATTGCGAGCTGCCGCCACATCTTCTTCACAATGTTGTCAATCTCTCACTCTCAACAACTTTGCCGCTTCTCCGACGTAAATATTAATTAAGTATTTTCACAAAGATATCTCTGGATCCATCGCACCATTTTTATCTCTGTACCCTTTGAATTCTTTCCCTTAGATGCTGACCTTTTATTCCAAAAACACATTTTTCTTTCATACTAACAATAACACTAATAACATAATAACAGTTAAGTAACAATAAGGCTTATTATCAAGACTATTGTAGTAGGTTCAAATAAATGATTTTTTTAACTTGACAATTGCGCAAGTCTCTTGAGTTATATTGACTTTTCATTGCTGGGGCAAATGCAGATATTATGACTCAGCTATCATACTTTTACTAATTGTTTGACAAAATTTTCAGTATTTCCATAGAAATACAATTTTGGGGGTGACAAGAAGACGAGAAGGCTTACAAAGATCTCAGCACAAAATTATCGCTACTTATATAAAAAAATTGTATTTTAATACCGACTGACTACATAACAAAAAAATCCGACAGGCGTACCTAGTCGCTTCAGTACTCTGACGATGGGAGAAATATC
>RDPX01000072.1:2602003-2664657 GCA_003991215.1 Morbakka virulenta
AGTATAAGTATAAGTATAAGTATAAGTATTAGTATAAGTATTAGTATAAGTATAAGTATAAGTATTAGTATAAGTATAAGTAAAAGTATAGGTATAAATATAAGTATAAGTATAGGTATAAGTATTAGTATAGGTATAAGTATAAGTATAAGTATAAGTATAAGTATAAGTATAAGTATAAGTATAGGTATAGGTATAGGTATAAGTATAAGTAGAAGTAAAAGTATAGGTATAAGTATAAGTATAAGTATAAGTATAAGTATAAGTATAAGTATAAGTATAGGTATAAGTATAAGTATAGGTATAGGTATAGGTATAGGTATAAGTATAAGTATAAGCATTAGTATAAGTATAAGTATAAGTATAAGTATAGGTATAAGTATAGATATATAGGTATGTATATATATATGTACATGCATGTGTATATGTATGTACACTGCAAATTCCGTTGAGTTTTGTGCATATATTACAGTTTTACATGGTCTGAAATTATTCTAGTTAAGGACTTAGATTTTCAGAGAATTTTGAGTTATGTGGCGTGTACTGCAAAACCCTAAAAGTTTCTGGGGCAAAATGATATGAAAAAAGCAGGTAAAAGGACGTTCAAAACCAAGATGGTTTAAACTGAGATTCTATTCTTTTATAGTACAATTTCCGTTGCACAAAAGTACTTCTGGACTATGCATATTTGCAAAGAAACATGAATATAGATTTCAATTAACATGCAAAGCAGTGAGAACTCCCTTTTCTATTGAAATCGGAGCATTCACATACATATAAGGAATACTCAAAGGCAATAAACTAGATTATTTCGTTAATCCAGCTACAATTGCTTTCTTCTTTTGGATATCTTTGTGATCTGGAGAGAAAAAAAACATATTTGCCGGTAAATATCGCATTCTCTCCAAATCTGGTAAGAAACGGCTGTTGGGTACCAATATAGCATATAAAAATTTCAGCTCTTCTTTAACAAGAAGATCTAAGTCAACAAATTTTTAAGTAAGGCTACTTAGACATCACACAAAACCCGTTGAACAACAGCAGACGAGAAGTTTACAAAGGCAATAAGACTTTGTGTTTAGTTGAGTTTGGACAAGCCTCGCCCAAGAAGCACTACAAGTATTAAACCAGCATTTATGTACAGACAACTTCTTACACAAAATATTAAAAAAGGTTTTTACGCTCTTTAACATTAAGAAGATAATGATAGCTATACACCACAAATGGTATACAAAAACCTACCGGATATGAGGAATCAAGAGATAAACAAGACGCAACTTTATGTAAGAAAAACTCCTTATTATAATGCAATTAGGTGATACATACTACCCATAGCAATTTCAGCGTTTCTTTCTAAGAAAAAAGCAATTAACACCACATTTAAGGCAGTGACAAAATCAATTATGGTAAAAATTTCTAGCTACTCATATCAGAGTTAGCAGGCATTGTTTAGAGATATTAGTGTTGCCTGGTGTAGATTTCATAATCGACCTATGCAAACCAAATACAATTATTTAACTAACGAGATGAATTCAATTTTAAGTACACGCATCGAAAACAACACACTTTAATAAACTGCAAGAGTAAGGATTAGTCTTTTGAGAATTGTTTACTATACAATTATTCTGCATGCAGTCAAATAACATGCTTGATTATCGTTTAAGAAGAGAAACTTTTAGTTGCAGAAAATTGTTGCTATTCTTCAAGTTTACTTATACGTTTAGCTGTTTTTAGAAAAATTGAGCACTCTTCAGTATACGTACAAGCGTTTATATATCCGTATATATACGTACAAGTGTTTTTATATCCGTATATATATATATACGTACAACCGTTTATATATGCGTGAATTAGTACAAGTAAGTATAAACCATGAGCTGACTAGAATTTTTAAAGGAAATAAAAAGGGATTTCGAGTACTATTTATTATTTTATCATGAAAGAATAGCGATACAATACACAAAATGAGGCACTGATTAATAATCCGGAAAATAAACTTCAAGTAGCAAAAGCGTTATTGTCCTCAAAAATGCCACCCTGTTTAGTAAATTAGAAAAAAGAACAACGAATCGAAAACAATTATTCAAAATTTAGAATTTTAGTAAAGGAAGCTTTTTACGCAGTTTGAGTAATTTCAATTGATGTTTTTCATGCTTTCAATATGAATAAAATGCTACCATCTCCCCCAATTGTCCATGGTACTACTTTTATTCGGTCATACAGTATAGAATCAGTAAGTCATTCATTTTTCTTGGCTCTCAATATTGCTAGTTGTATTCTTACATCTGTAGACTGTGGTTTTACTGGTCACATCTATACGTCTTAGCTAATTGTTAATATTCTTTCAATTTTATATTTTGTACAGGACTTATAGAATAACAGTGTATATATTTATACATTTACAACTGAAGAATCATCCTGTAAATTAAATATTCCTTCATAATAATAATAATAATAATAATAATAATAATGACAATCACAATGATAATAATAAGGAAAATGCAAATCACCATCTGTTGAAAAGATCACGATGGCATTTTGGAACAGGTATGTAAAAGTAGCGCTCATACATAGTATTTTGTCCATGGTTTCAGATGTCCCAATTAATTCTCATTTTGAGCTGAATTAGACAGTCAAACAAATGAAGTGAAAACTCCGACCAACAAAAATAAGTCATGTGATAGCTACACATCGTAGAAATAAAACTATCCTGACATCGCCTTCACATTATTTACACTCAATAGAAATAAGCCAAAAATAGTGCTGAAATCACTTGTCCTTGTTGGCAAGAACCCAATGATCTCGAAACGACGAGGACTTCGATATATACGAGCTGGATATAACAAGGTTTCGGTTTACACATGAATGCGTACCGACTTGATTTACTTTTTTTATTTCATTCAGATTTTCTCTTAAACAGACTTTACAAATAACACTAAATTTTCCATTCGACATTAGTGGCTTTATTTCATTCATAAGGTAATTCGTTTTCTTATCTTCTTTCCATCTTTCGACTCACGTACCATTAGTTTATGTATTTCCAAATACAATACTCCACTGAAAACATTCTTCTTTCCCTCTTCCCCCTCTCTTTTGCTAGTTATCTCTAAGGTGTTGTTCCCAACGAGTTGCGAGGGTGATATTTTTTGCCCTGTATACATTAAGTGGATTTTCCAGTAATCTGGTATAGCACTTCTCTAGACCCAACAAAACAGAGCATCACTAGTGTATGTACCACAATGAAATAAAGGGCATTGAATATTAATCACAGGCTTCCGTGCAAGCGTAGCTTAGATAAACAGATTTAATCGGTACAAAGCTTAAACCTTACGCACTAAAAATGCGTAAGTACTGGAAGATCAGTTTGATTGCATCATCATATTTCATTATTGTTTGACGGCAAATCTACATAGTAATAGTGGTCTGGAATGTTAGGTTCTAGAGATATTTGTTAATGGCTTCAATTTATTACCTATTGGAAGACTGTAAGATGTAAGGGGAAGTTTAACAGCATCTGTAAAACTGGTTCTTAAAATAAATGTATTTATGATAAAGTCAGAACGTACAAATGACGGTAAATTTTGTGAAATCACATTGAGAGCTCATGTCAACAACAATATCGCAAAGTATAGTAAAAAAATAGGACTTGCAAAGAACAAGAGTAAAAACTGTATAGAGCTCAATAACATTTGGGTCCAAAATTTTGAAATTAAAGTATATATATATATATATATATATATATACTTTAATGTACTTTTGCACATTAAAGTACTTTTTTTCTGTACTTTTCATTACATTGGTTTATACATTTCAAAAATAAAATTTAATTTGTGAAATAGCCGGTTTAATTTACAATACTAAAACATTTGCAGTAATTCATAAAAGACCCAGACTCTAAACTGGAGTTTACATTACATAATTCTCATGTAAATAATGATATATAATTAATTTTTCTAAAACTGGAAACAAGTTGGAGTTAACAATTTGACGTTTTAGAGCGTTAAATCTCTAGTGTTTTCTTACTTAAGAAACTATCACTTTCATTGAATACGTTCTGTATCACGGGCAGAGGTACATATTTTATTATTGTAAATCGTACAAGCTTCATGGAATTCATAAAAATCTTGGCCACGAAGAGAGAATAGAAACATGGACAACACTGTAACCATTATTTAGGAAAAAATCAACTTTTCCTTAATTTTCACTCGGTCTACAAGCTCTAGAAATTTAAACTGAAATTTATATTTGTTTATTTACTTTATATATATTTATATATTTATATATTTATATATTTATATATTTATATATTTATATATTTATATATTTATATATTTATATATTTATATATTTATATATTTATATATTTATATATTTATATATTTATATATTTATATATTTATATATTTATATATTTATATATTTATATATTTATATATTTATATATTTATATATTTATATATTTATATATTTATATATTTATATATTTATATATTTATATATTTATATATTTATATATTTATATATTTATATATTTATATATTTATATATTTATATATTTATATATTTATATATTTATATATTTATATATTTATATATTTATATATTTATATATTTATATATTTATATATTTATATATTTATATATTTATATATTTATATATTTATATATTTATATATTTATATATTTATATATTTATATATTTATATATTTATATATTTATATATTTATATATTTATATATTTATATATTTATATATTTATATATTTATATATTTATATATTTATATATTTATATATTTATATATTTATATATTTATATATTTATATATTTATATATTTATATATTTATATATTTATATATTTATATATTTATATATTTATATATTTATATATTTATATATTTATATATTTATATATTTATATATTTATATATTTATATATTTATATATTTATATATTTATATATTTATATATTTATATATTTATATATTTATATATTTATATATTTATATATTTATATATTTATATATTTATATATTTATATATTTATATATTTATATATTTATATATTTATATATTTATATATTTATATATTTATATATTTATATATTTATATATTTATATATTTATATATTTATATATTTATATATTTATATATTTATATATTTATATATTTATATATTTATATATTTATATATTTATATATTTATATATTTATATATTTATATATTTATATATTTATATATTTATATATTTATATATTTATATATTTATATATTTATATATTTATATATTTATATATTTATATATTTATATATTTATATATTTATATATTTATATATTTATATATTTATATATTTATATATTTATATATTTATATATTTATATATTTATATATTTATATATTTATATATTTATATATTTATATATTTATATATTTATATATTTATATATTTATATATTTATATATTTATATATTTATATATTTATATATTTATATATTTATATATTTATATATTTATATATTTATATATTTATATATTTATATATTTATATATTTATATATTTATATATTTATATATTTATATATTTATATATTTATATATTTATATATTTATATATTTATATATTTATATATTTATATATTTATATATTTATATATTTATATATTTATATATTTATATATTTATATATTTATATATTTATATATTTATATATTTATATATTTATATATTTATATATTTATATATTTATATATTTATATATTTATATATTTATATATTTATATATTTATATATTTATATATTTATATATTTATATATTTATATATTTATATATTTATATATTTATATATTTATATATTTATATATTTATATATTTATATATTTATATATTTATAT
The DNA here is from genome assembly GCA_003991215.1 of Morbakka virulenta. Classification (NCBI taxonomy): domain Eukaryota; kingdom Metazoa; phylum Cnidaria; class Cubozoa; order Carybdeida; family Carukiidae; genus Morbakka; species Morbakka virulenta. The sequence goes on from RDPX01000072.1 coordinate 2,607,902, forward strand.
ATTTATATATTTATATATTTATATATTTATATATTTATATATTTATATATTTATATATTTATATATTTATATATTTATATATTTATATATTTATATATTTATATATTTATATATTTATATATTTATATATTTATATATTTATATATTTATATATTTATATATTTATATATTTATAAATTTATATATTTATATATTTATATATTTATATATTTATATATTTATATATTTATATATTTATATATTTATATATTTATATATTTATATATTTATATATTTATATATTTATATATTTATATATTTATATATTTATATATTTATATATTTATATATTTATTTATTTATTTATTTATTGATTGGGTGAGTGATGGGTTGATTGATAGATTGATTTTTTTGATTTTTTGATTTTTTTATTGATTTATTCTTTTATTTATTTATTTATTTATTTATTTATTTACGGCGATATATTCATAGTATCCCTCGCTCTCTTGAAAACGAAATAACTTTTTCAGGTTTTGAAAATTAAAGCATATGCATAGTAGCTCGAGATTCAGATGCAGATTTTTGGACGTTGTACATGCGAACTTGAGCAAACACTTTTGGAACAAAGTCTACCTGGGTCAAGCAAACTAATGTTTGAACGGCCTTGATCTTTTCAAAGGAGAACTTTAAGGTAAACCCTCTTTGCACCAAAAATGTGAAAAACCATTCCAAATTACAGCGTTCAAAAAATTGCAGCAGCTTTCTTTAAAGTTGCTATTTGGCAATACAATGTTCCTAGACTTGCATTTCAAATCGTTATTAAAAAGGTGTAATTCGGACAACAAAAGAAATGACAGAACTTTGAAAAGAAGGGTCTAATCAATTCTAAGAACCCAACAGATCTAACACTAACATCTGGCAATGTCTTGAAAAAATATTTTCTATCCATTCTTCTCGTTGACCATCAAAATGTTAACATAAACTACTTTTATCAGAATAAATGTAAAAAAAATAAAAATGGTAATCTTGAGAAGTGCAGTTTTTCATGCACTAAATTAGTAATCTGTTTTTCCAGGTAGTAAGCCAAAGTCTGCATTAGAATTAGAAATAGCTCTGTTAATACAATATCATTAACATACCGTTAAAAGTAGCATTCTACTGAGTTTGCACATACCTTCAGGAATAAAATTGAGAGAGGAAAGAAATCAATAATTTGAAAAGATTAAAAAACAAGTAAGGAAAGTAGCTCTCTGCGCAAAAGTAGCTTCAACCTTCGCTTAGGGTGAAAGAAGAAAATCAAAATGAAAAAGTGTGAATGTATGAAATGAAACTTCTTCCCCTCCGAGAAAAATTTAACATTCTCAACCTACGATTCTAATCTAGTCATTACGTATATCCTATTTTGCCATTTTTTAGTTCAATGTTAACTAGTTATGTATTAATAATAGGTATTGTACTAATAATGATCACTCCTTTTTATTTATCAACGTAAATACAAGGTGCATCCAGTATCTTGGGGAGATTAAATGGATGCAGTGAAACATTTGACTCAGAATCTTGTGTTTTCATTCTTCTCTCTCGTTTTAACTCATAAATGTTTCTTTGAGAAGTGTGTTAAGCTATCCTTCATGGTCTATACAGATGTTTAAAGGGTTTGATCAGACTACTTTAGAAAGTTAATGTATCTTTTTGAACAAGAATGATAATAAACCTTGGGTTATTAACAATTATTATGGATTCAAAGGATCAATTTGTATTTTATTACATCTCACCTTTACATGTTGCCAGATTCACTCTTCTGTGTAAACAAACCCTTGACCAAATTCAGAATGAATTCAGAAAACTGTCAGTTAATCAAACATGATAGCTTTTATTTCTCATGGTTAGGACCCCCAATCGTGAGATAAACCAGATACCAAGTCACAGCATTCGCCATCCAATCATGGTGGTCATATCATTACATGAGGTTAAAATTAAATTATATTAATGATTTAATAGTAAAACAAAATATTCTGAATATTGGACACAAACAATAAAAAGGTTATACTAATTTTCAATCATAGTTTAAGGAAATACGTATGACTTAATTTCAGGGAAACAATCGCAATTTTCCTGTCTGGGTAGATGTAAGCATGACTGTGACGTTCTGAACTTTAATTGAGTCGTTTCCCTATTGTTCTCCCAATGAGAAACTTGATCGTCTTGAACGTCCAAAGGATGAGGAAATTCAAGAGATCGTTTGCTCCTAAATTTCAGCAACGCTCCATAAGAGCACGATAATAATCCTACAGATTGCTCTCCTGCAATCAACAAATGTTTGAAAGGATTTTCTTTTGGAACAACGATGATTTATGTGATTATTTTGTCCAAAGTGAAATGTAGTTACATAAAAAGCTGTATATTCCATTCATTATATTGGACCCAAATAAAAAAGACTTACGTGAGTGACCTTATTGTGAATCCTGAGAACTAGAAACCCGGAGACTACATTCTTATAAAAAAAGTAGTAATCACCGTAATTCAAAATAATTGAAAGGACTACGCTTTCACTGACACCGCAGTTCACAATTCACCCCTGTTCACTGACATTGTACTTTTAAATTCACCCTTTTTCACTGACATTGTACTTTTAAATTCACCTCTTTTCACTGACATTGTACTTTTAAATTCAACCCTTTTCACTGACATTGAACTCTTAAGTTCTCTCCTTTTCACTGACATTGTACTTTTAANAGGAAATACGTATGACTTAATTTCAGGGAAACAATCGCAATTTTCCTGTCTGGGTAGATGTAAGCATGACTGTGACGTTCTGAACTTTAATTGAGTCGTTTCCCTATTGTTCTCCCAATGAGAAACTTGATCGTCTTGAACGTCCAAAGGATGAGGAAATTCAAGAGATCATTTGCTCCTAAATCTCAGCAACGCTCCATAAGAGCACGATAATAATCCTACAGATTGCTCTCCTGCAATCAACAAATGTTTGAAAGGATTTTCTTTTGGAACAACGATGATTTATGTGATTATTTTGTCCAAAGTGAAATGTAGTTACATAAAAAGCTGTATATTCCATTCATTATATTGGACCCAAATAAAAAAGACTTACGTGAGTGACCTTATTGTGAATCCTGAGAACTAGAAACCCGGAGACTACATTCTTAGAAAAAAAGTAGTAATCACCGTAATTCAAAATAATTGAAAGGACTACGCTTTCACTGACACCGCAGTTCACAATTCACCCCTGTTCACTGACATTGTACTCTTAAGTTCTCTCCTTTTCACTGACATTGTACTTTTAAATTCACCCTTTTTCACTGACATTGTACTTTTAAATTCACCTCTTTTCACTGACATTGTACTTTTAAATTCAACCCTTTTCACTGACATTGAACTCTTAAGTTCTCTCCTTTTCACTGACATTGTACTTTTAAGTTCTCTCCTTTTCACTGACATTGTACTTTGAAATTCACCTCTTTTCACTGACATTGTACTTTGAAATTCACCTCTTTTCACTGACATTGTACTTTTAGCCTTCTTCTTTTTAATGACGTTGTACTTTTAAATTCACCCATTTTCATTTACATTTTATTTTCATATTCACCCTTTTTTGCAGTCATTATACCGACTTTCTTCAACTTTTAATGATAATTCTTTTTAAGTGTTACTTTTCTTCTATAAGTTAAATGCTGTTGGCTAGATAAGTTTCTTTGAAAATGTTTTCTATGAAAGACCCTTCTTTCTAAAATCTCAGACTATGGGCAAAAACTCACCTGTTTTAACAAATCCTAGGTTCTAGGATTGACACAAATTTACACCCCTTTTTCAGTGAATTTAGGAACAAGAGTGAGTACCACTATAACTAAAGGTGTGTATCCGCCGGGAGTGGAAATCAAATGAACTGCAATAAAAACTTTTAAGTAGTGTTTTTTCTCAAAATAACCATTCATAAAAACAACAACATTACTTGTTTTCTCTTTTCGAGAATCGAAACGAAAATAATCAGTTGTGTTTACAAGAAACCATTTAAAACGTATGTGATGATAAGGGGATGGGTGGATTCAACCAATTTTTATAACAAAACGTTGAACTAATGCAAGAAGGAGTCAAGGATTGAAATTAACTTCATATTAACATAACTGCTACTTAGACTATTTATACCTGTACACAAGGACAAGATGCATAATGTTATTCGGAAAGGTGGCAGCTTAGAAAATATGTTGCTATACACGGTAAACCCCAATACAAAAATAAATATGAGCAGATGGTCTTGTTAACATTTAACGTTCTTTAGTTATTAGGCTCAGATGGTACCCTGTATGGGATCTTATGGATCGCCTTGACGAATACCTGTTAACACCGAAAATCCTTTCTGTCAAATTTCATAGATTTGTCGGGTAGGGAAATCTCATGCGGAACCTCCTCGTATATTTTCATTTTCAGTCTAGTTAACAAAACTCTTCTACTGCACTAATGACAAGGTTGCAAAGCAACCTCTCAAAATAATAAACTGTTGTCCTTGAAACCCATGAGTTTTGCCAAACAATACATGCCAGGTTACAGAAACAGGTCACTTCTTACAAGATATGTTCCTATTCCATTTTACATATTAAGAAAGCGATTAGCTCCATCAATTGGCAACTTGGTGGTGTATGACATAAGGCTTTTCCCTCAGCAATAGGGAAAAAATGATATGAAAATGAAGCAATTTAATTTGCTACGCTATTGGAGAGGTTACCGCACCATTGACAATGAAAAGAATGCACACTGAAAATAATTAAAACTGATTGCAAGGCAAGGAATTAAAAAGCAATACTATATCATTTGTGATGTTGGATATCCTTTTTACATGAAAGAAACTAAGTTGAATGAAAATAAACAAAAGCTAATGAGGTGTGAGTTGCACGCCAGTTGTTAATTTAAGGTGTCATGCTAACACTGTAGTCATTCTGATTGATTTTCTGATAGCATGAGGAAGTGAAAAATAAACAAGAAATTATTATTTGACTTACAGAAACATTGTAACGTCTTCCTTTGAATAAAACCAATATCAGAAATTGTTTTCTGGTTTTACTACTACTGATGGCATTTTTCCTTCAGTCCCGAAAATTGCATCTGAAAATGGTAGTACAATTTCCCGTATTCCCTTTTCCTACAACACTGTATGAATAAAGTAACAGCTTATGGGATTACCGCTTACCTTAAATGGCACGTTTAGTTACCAACGGGAAGCTTTGGTGGTGCAAATACCGAGCCTTTATGGCCAATATCAAGCAAGAAAATAAGGATTTAGAATAAAAAGCAAAACAATATTAAGTCCATAAATGAATACAAACCACAATTATCGTTGTGTGGTTGTAATTCAGCAATGGTTTCTGTAAATGACATGCATGCACGAAACAGTTTCTGTTTACCACTCAAACCACTAGAATTAACGTTAGGTACGTAATAACTGCTTTTTGTGTAACGTATTAACGAATGTCCAAATGACACTTCATGTCAAAAGGAAAATTATACTGATCATGAATGCAATATATACAAACTTTAGAAAGAATAGATACAAAGATTAAACCTGAAATTATTCACAACAAAAAATTCTAAACTGGTTATTTCTATTGTTCAAAGAAACGAGATGGAAATTGTAATAACAGAAAATCACACAGGTATTAAAAGTGTACAGACTTACTAGCTTCAAGTGAAACTACTTCATGACAATTGACCTTCAAGTAAACAAAAACCATAGAATCAAATCCAATCTTAAAAAATCATGGTGTTTAGATATTGCCATGGAAATAAAGTACCCGTGCAAAAATTAAGGATGAACAGTTGATTTTTAGCATCTGTGCTATGGCTGCAATATTGCGTTTGGGCCCAGCCCAAATGAAGAAAAAACACCACAGTCGATGGATTATGAAAAGTCAGTGGTAAAAGATATGATAAGATTAAGTCAAACTGGACAGCCATGTCGAATCAAAGTGTTCAGTGTCATAAGGGTTTAAGGTTCGTAGGGTACCTGATGAGATTGATCTTATCTGATAAAATTTCAAGCTTTATTCCTGAAACAGGTATACCTGAAGTACAATTTTTAAAAATACAAGGAGGGCATTCGGTGTAAATTAACAAGACAAATATAGAAAGAGCTAGAACTTCCTACTGGGTCCGACTTCTGCGAGCCTCCCAGTGCCGTTTTAACAAATGGCCCTAACCAACTAACTTAACTAGAAAATCACACCCAAAGGAAAGTGAGATATTCGCAGGGCCCGTAGTCCTTCCAATAAACTCTTTCTCCTTCTCCTGAGTAGTTACCATAACAACTGAAAAATATTCATTGGCGTGCTATTCTTTTTATCTCTTTAATCAACTGTTTCTTCATTTTGCAGTGTCATAACCTTCTGGCGAAAAAGAATCTTTTAGGTATGGGATACTTTAACGTACAGTTAAGAGCCTAGCACCGGTTTTCTTTAATGAGGGTTGTTGCGCCTCTCTACGTAATTTTAATTAGTTAAGACCATCTTGTCCTAATGCTTTCTTTCTTCATGATCCGCTAACGCAAATTCTACGCTGGTACCTACAGCAGAAAGCAACAGACTTATTCTATAAACTAATCTTAAAACTAGAGTAAAACCCCTACCAATGGGATCAATCCGGTATCAAGACCATTTACTGATATTGCAGTGTGTAACAAGGAATTCCCTATTTTAGCCAATTTTGCGGCACCCAAGTACCCGATTTCCTTATCCGGTCCCAAAACCTGTCTTTTGGCAAAGACAACCCCGACGCTCAAGTGGGGCTCTTGTAATTTCCACCTATGGTCCAAATAAACCAATGGATCAGTGAATTGCCACTTTTAAAACATGTCCGGTAATTTTGTCATCATAGGGATCGACATGATAGCCCCCAATACGCTTTTCGATGATTTATAAAACAAAATGTTTAATGTTAATGTTGCAATCTAATTGGATTCAATTGGAACTACGCTAAGAGAGAGAAGGCTGAATTTAGAAGAGCTTAACAAGGAAATAATCGATAATTGTTCTGTAGAAGACATTGGGAAAGAAATAGAACAGACAGTGGAATGGGGGACACGTTTAGACGAAGTTTCAAAAAAAAATGTGTTTTCACGATGGAAGATTTCGTCAATCCAAAGAAAGTGGAACTAAGAGAGAAAAAAAAGTTCCAACTCTAAATTCGTCCGTGGATCAGGATTCAATGGATGGTATAAATGAAAGGATTGAAAAATTTGTTTTGGATATAAATCGAAGTGGTGGAACAACATCCTCAAACCACGAAATTCGACTTCCAAAGTTCAACTTACCAAAACTCAATGGAGATAATACACAATTTCATTCCTTTTAGCGAAGTTTGCGTATGTCGTGCATAATAAAACCGTATCAAACATCCATGAAATTAATTATTTGCTTAATGCACTCAAAACCAAAGTGCTGTTGCTGGACTCGATTTGACAAAAGAAAATTAGGAATATATCATGATTTTATGTTTTTTGCGCAACATTGCTGAAATGAAGATGATTTTCGTAACATTGAATATGCATGTGCTACTCTTTGCAAGTGAGCCTTGTAAGGCATGCTGGTAAGGAATCATTTCCAACCAAAGCGATAGAGTAAGGCTTATATACAGAATTACCACCTCCAAGTGATCTGCAGAAATTTTGACGTTTTTCAAACCCAGAACACCTTCCATTCTAAGAAGCTCCTGTTTCGGCCCTCATTCAAGATCCATGGAAGTACTCTACCTAAGTCATTTCTCCTTTATAAGTGCCATACTATTTGTGTCTACATGTTTTCGGGGATAGGATTGGGAGAGAGAAAAAATAAAAAATTGATAAAAAGAGTTTTCAAATGCAAAGAAAACATCCAAACGAGAAAAGTAAACCTTTGCACTGAAGTAGCTTCCAGCATTCCAGCCCAGCAAAAATTGGAAAAATAAAATCCAGGTTTTTAACAATAGTACATGTTCTATACAACCAGTAGCATGATTTGAGTTCCTTTATGGCAAAGTTTATTACATCATTCAACGTTTTTATTCATTGAATAAATACCATCATAAAATGAAAAAAAATCTTCTGGCCATTAAGGCCATTGGTTTTGTTAGTTTAGTGATTTGACAGAAACTAGTATCTCGATGAATAAGGTAACTTCTGCCACAAAATAAAGACAGATTTCTGTAAGCGCGTATACGCCATTCTATAGGGAACAGTCCCGAAATATTTGTTCCAAGCCCCTCTTTTTTTGCTCTATATGAGCCCCACTACAATTTTCTATGTGTGTGTCCCTGTTGTTTAATAGAAAACCAGCAGCACAAAGTGCTTTGTTTTTTCTATTTATTCATTTTTTTAATTATATTTTTTCATAATCTTTTAAAAATACATAGGGTATTTTACATGACAAGTCCAGGTGCATGAATGGTGGCACTGGAAGTCGCACGCAGTCTTTTCACGTTTTGGTGTTGCCCATAATGTGCCATGTCTTTTAAAAAAGTAACTGAATGTTTTTATTGGAAGATACAGTTATGCGCATTTCTGTTCTGAGGTTCCATGTCATCATGAATCAGCAAAACTTTTAATGACGTTAACAGTGGCTAACGGAAATTTCCAGCTACATTTAGAACCTTTTGAGCATTATCGTACTTTCTAAAATATTTTTTTTAATTAGCATTAAGGCTCAAATAATCTCACAGGATCTCATAAAATTAACTTTCGAGCCTCGGTAATAGGGATTAAAGTAATAGTTGGAGGAGAATTTTTTAGACTTAGCTCTGAGTTTAAGTCAGATATTTTAAGTGGAAAACAGTCAAATTATAACGGTATTGCCTACATAAATTTTACTACCTACAAAGAATGAATATGGCAGGCATGTTCGTCAGAGCGTTATAGCTATAATTGCTTCTTTATCCGGTTTATAGGTCAAATTTATCTGGTATCCTAACAGTTCGACCTTTATGGCTGTGAAACCTGGGAATAATTTGGCAATTGATTGCTTCATAAGACCTTCCGGTGGACGCGATCACTTTCAACCAACACAAAAAAATCACGGCTAATCCTACACTATTTTCACTTTTTCTACGCTCAAACTACTGCCAATAGTTCTTTCTCAATAAAAATATATCTACGTTGAGATTTGGCAGGTTATTCCACTGGTCATCCATCCCCAGACGTGAAATATCACATCAGAATTACTGATGTGATACTTTACATTTTCAAGAAATATTTTCTGTGAAACATTCCATGCGAATTGGACATTTTTTTTATATATTTTTTTTCACGAGGAACTGATTTAAAAAAAGCTTAGATAGGTAAGTTGTAAAATCCACTGTACTAACCCTTCGTCTGGTTGTGTTCATTTGAGTAATCATCCATACTTTCTTATAACCAACAGATACGTCATCAACTGAGATGGCATGATTTTGAAATTTCACATGTCATATGAACTTTCAGGTGAACTTACGCACTATTAAAAATTAGCAACTGAATGTCGATTAGTATGACTACTCTCTTGGACTAAGTAGTGTGAATCTCACTGTTAGTAGATTTGGTATACTAGTGGATCTTGTTCTGTCTTGTTGTTGATGATGCTCTTATATCATCTGCTTCAGGTTTCTGGTTCTGAATAACATCTCCTTCAAACATAATTGTTTATTTATTTTCTCGACGGTTAAATCAGGATCTGGTTGCATTTCTCTACTCAGTCTTTTATTGCTCATCCCTGCCAAGTCTAACTTTCAGCAAAACTTTGGCTGCGTATCGGATAAATCGAGGTATTTCAATCCCAGTTCGTAATTATGTCTGATCAGCTCCTCTTTGATTTCCTTAACCAATTAGACATGTGGATTAAATAACAGAAGGCTGCTTAGTGGAAGAATGTAATTGTCGAACGCTTCACTCTTAGTGCCTGCTTCAACTAATCGTTCATCTTTCTAACCATTCTGGAAAGTCACTTTCTCGCTTTGTTGCTCCTTAATAGTCAGTTGGCTAATGCTTTGCTTGGCCTTCTCTACCATTAAGTAAATTATTGTGTCAACTTGTCTTGGTATGGGAATTACTCCGAGTTCACTGGCGCTACGGTATGCCAGAAACTAAGATTTCTATCATACTGTTCACTATACCAAGCTCACTGGCCTCCTCTCATATTAAGTATATTATTGGGTAAACTTGCCTTGGTATGGGAATTTCGTCAAGTTTCATGTGCACTGTGGTATGCCAGAAATCTTAGTTTCAATTCTGGCTATTGCGATCTTCTATTAATAAAGCCCAGTGAACTATGAGATTGAATCTTTGTCATTGTATCAAAGTCAAAAGTATATACCCTATTTGATGAACTTGTATTTTCCAAGGTTTTTAGAATGTAATATTTGTCCACTATTAAGAAATAAAACCTCCATTTCACTTTAGCCTATTTAGTCTATTTGTTAATTTGAAACTGGTCTGAGGCATGGTCTAATAACGGTCTAGCTAAAATTTTGATTTTCTCTGATGCTGCCATTCGTTTTGCTTAACAGCTTATGCATTGGAAAATTAACTCGAACATAGCGCAAGGAAATACATGATATGCCAGAGAAAATTAAAACTTCTCTTATTCCATGTCCTGTGTATTGGTTACAAGATATAAGACTTGTTGTAGCTATTAATGAAAATAGAGTTTTAATTGAGTAACTTCAAAAATAGTAAATAAAAATATTTAAGGATCCTGTCTTCCGACATTTTTGTTTCAGGTTTGTCACAATTTTGTCTTTATTCCCTTTTCCTTCTTTATATATGACTTTATAAATTGATTTTCCATGTGGAGACCATCAGATTAAGGCAACTATTATACGGGTCAATAACTGTTGTTTTTCTAAATGTTGCAGGCAATGTTAAAATTGTTTCAAAGCAAACTGAGGGCACTAAATCAAAACATGATATCTGGTTTTCACCATTTCCTGTAGATTTTCTCCCTCTGAATACATCCATATTTGCATTAAATTACCTGACCCTTGTAGTAATCATAAGAGGAAAATACAGACATGGTAATTGAAGACTAAATTGCAGACCATATTTTCTACAGTAACCAACAGTCTATCTTTCTTAAACTAAAAATATAAGCATTTACAATGAAGCAAATACATTGGTAAGCATTTTTCTTTGCTTGATTCCTTAAGCGAATCAATTCCAAAATTTATCCCAAAACATGACAGAAAGCTTGGTCTGAATCTGCATATCACTCTCATTTCCCCCTTTGTATCGTAAATCATACCAAATGATTAAAAAAGCTTCCTGCCGTATTTATATGAAACAAACCATCTTTCTTTCTTTTTACATATCTTTGGATATGGCAGTTGCTGACGGCAGAGTTAGACTTTACCATCAGACATAGCTAATCATCCTGAAATCCCCAGATTGTTGTCTCACATCTAGATTTTGCAGACGACATCTCAGGGCCCGCGCCTTGATTTTGAAAGGGGGGGGCAGCTGATGTCTCATTTGGCTAAAACCGCGTCCTTTTTGTTTTGGTTTGCCGAAAAATAATGGGTTTTTCTTTGCAAAGAAAACGTAGAAATGAAGCAAGAAAGAAACGTTTTAATTTTTTTTTAAGTTGTAAAGATCTTCCGTAACAAATTTTCCAAAATAATTATATCGCATCTCTTGAGAATCAACAAAAAAATTTCCTACTTTGACAAAATCAATTGTATCAGTTAAATTCTTATAGGTGTTCAGGATTGCCAGTGAGTTGAACCTCTTCTGTGTCACGGTCGAAAGCAACCAAGTTTTCAACCTTCGTGCAGTAGAAAAGGATCTTTCAGGTGTTCCTGTCGTTGCACCGTTAACGAGAAGAAGTTTGGCGATTTTGGTGACGTTTGGCATGAGCTTTATTTCCTTCTGTCTTGCTTTCATTATTGCGAAGATTTCAGCTGCATGCGTTGGGCTTTCTCCCTTTGAAATGGTTTTCAGAATTTCTAACTCTACTGGTAGGGCGGTGGTATCAACATCACCAGGATAGAATTTGTTCAATGCGGTCAGCTCTGCGTCGTACGATTTACTTTCTATGCCTTTCAAAAGGAGCTGCTCAAGAGCTGAAAACGCTTTGCAGCTCTCTTGATCAAATCTTTTCATCAAGGCTTGGCTGACAGGATCGATGGCTTCATTATAAATCTCTCTATAATGGTCTTCGGGTGTTTTGGGGTGGTGTACGGGAGTATCTTGTTTGTAACCTTCGACATACACTNTTCCGTAACAAATTTTCCAAAATAATTATATCGCATCTCTTGAGAATCAACAAAAAAATTTCCTACTTTGACAAAATCAATTGTATCAGTTAAATTCTTATAGGTGTTCAGGATTGCCAGTGAGTTGAACCTCTTCTGTGTCACGGTCGAAAGCAACCAAGTTTTCAACCTTCGTGCAGTAGAAAAGGATCTTTCAGGTGTTCCTGTCGTTGCACCGTTAACGAGAAGAAGTTTGGCGATTTTGGTGACGTTTGGCATGAGCTTTATTTCCTTCTGTCTTGCTTTCATTATTGCGAAGATTTCAGCTGCATGCGTTGGGCTTTCTCCCTTTGAAATGGTTTTCAGAATTTCTAACTCTACTGGTAGGGCGGTGGTATCAACATCACCAGGATAGAATTTGTTCAATGCGGTCAGCTCTGCGTCGTACGATTTACTTTCTATGCCTTTCAAAAGGAGCTGCTCAAGAGCTGAAAACGCTTTGCAGCTCTCTTGATCAAATCTTTTCATCAAGGCTTGGCTGACAGGATCGATGGCTTCATTATAAATCTCTCTATAATGGTCTTCGGGTGTTTTGGGGTGGTGTACGGGAGTATCTTGTTTGTAACCTTCGACATACACTAATATCGAATAGTTGGGCCTCTTTATTTTGCGCGGCAAGGTTGGAAGTGGAACATTTGATTTCAGCAAGGCTTTCTTGATAACTGACGCGTAGAACAGCCTGAAATTTTCTTCTGAGCTCATATGATCCACGGTCTCTTTCGTCAGCATTGCAAGTCGGTGGCCACTTACTGCTGATAGACTTTCTTTCTGCAAAGTTTTGGATAGATTGTAAGTCAAACTGAATAATCTCTGTCCTAAACATAAGCCAAAGAAAAACGAAAAACTCTTCATTTGGCCTTGGTAACTAATAATTCTGGATCTAACTTCCTTTGTCAGATTTTCTGCAGGGCAAAGATCCCAAAGCGACTGCAAATTCGAGTAGCTGTCGATGATTTTTTGGAAGCAGCTGGAAGAATGATTTGAAGAGAAGGCTGTTGCGTCATATTCCTATTGTTTTATTCTTTTGTTTAAATGAAAACCCCTCTAAATTAAGCGCGCTCTATTTTCTTGGATGACCGCACACTTTGAACATTATTTTTTTGCTTACCAAAGGAAGATGTTTATAAAACAAGATTATTTAAAAAAATCCATTATTTCAAATACGTTCAGCTGTTTCTTTTAAGAGAGGGGCTAGCATTTTTATATGGCACGTGCAGAGAGTACAGACAAATGCTACAAAAAGATATCTTGTTATTTAGAAAAAAAATGTAAAAAAATTTTTTAGCGAATTTTTTTTTTACTTTGCAAAAAAGTGGGGGACCATGGCCCCCCCGGTGGCGCGGACCCTGCACCTCATTCTTCTGAGATGGGATTGAGCAGGCTCAGAAACTTGAGATTGTGTTATTTGCTGGCAAAACGGTTGTATTTTTAACAAAAAAGGGTTTTGGTCTAGAAAAACTGAATTCATTTTTCTTTTCTTAACAGGAACCCTTCTCCAATAAAAGAAGGTATAACTATTAGCGCCGATGCTCAGCCTGTAAGCAAAACAACGAATCATAAATACTTGGATCTACTGCTTGCTATTTATCTGAATTTCAATGATCACATTTTTGCCATGTATAAACAAAACCAACGTAACAGTAACACAGCTAAAGCATGACAATAAATTAACCTGACCTAAAGTTAAACAAGTATTTTTTTTTTTTTTTTTTTTTTTTTTAGTTTTAACGTCATTTTCCCCAGCAAGTGGGGCTCAGACGGTGCCCTTCACAGGGACTTTGATTTGGCAGTGAGGAATTTTTTGGCCGGATGCCCTTCCTGACGCCAACCAATGGCTTTTTCTTTTCGCAAAGTTCTAAATTCTCCTCGACAGCTCGGGGAATCGAACCCGGAACTCTTGGTTACTGTGCAGTGCACTAACCATTAAGCCACGGCTCCACCAAAGTTAAACAAGTATACTTATATCTAATAAAAACACTTTTTAACTTTGCAAAATTCTAATTGCGTTTTAAAGCTCATTCTTGCTGATTTGTCGTCGAAACTTTTGATCTGTAAAAGCAGTTCTATGCCACATTGTCTTGGTATCATTACCTTCATTTATTTCGACTATTTGATACTCATACCATTTGGTATTATCTTTAAAACCATGGAGCCTACATAGTTTCCACTGTATTTTCAGGGCATCTTTATGGTGCTTCTTCCTGTATAAGGTATTTTAGATCTTTGTACAAGCACTGATAACACTAGATAGCAATTTTTAATTTTTCCAAATTTTAATTGAATTATACAGCAGATTTCTACTAATTTTGACCTGCTGCATTAAAAAACTCTTAGATTTTCTCCAATTCGTCCAGATTCTTCTCCACGCAATACCACTCTAAATTGTATTTTCTTGCAAAATTCAAGCATAGCATTGGGTACAGACGATGGATGAACACCTTTTCTGCACATCGTTTTGCAGTGATTTGGCTGACACAAACAAACAAAAATACTATTCTGTTTATTTATTGATGCAGTGCACTGTCAAAACTCTTTGCATGAACAAGGCCCAGGACTTGTTCCAACACATCAAAACAGAGAAACGTTTGTCCCACATAGACTGGATTGCACACCTGTGTAAACAATTGGTGGCTGCTTTTTGGATCTGTACACAACCAATGTTATCCCGGGAAAGAAGCACGGTGCCTCAACAGCAATAAAAAATCTTGTAAATTCCTACACGTTCCATTACTTTATCCAAAGTTGCTATCATATAAAGAGATTTTTACATTGTAAACCGTAGTGCAAGACTCAGGATTCCGTGCTACGAGAAAATGATGAACTATTCTTAACAGTGCGGAAGGTAACCAGATATTAGCACAAGATGCATGTAATTAGTTCCAGTCGGGGCACTACGATCGATGTTCCTTCAGTTTGTGATCGTTTTCCAGACAACTTTATTTACCTGCATGCGTGCATCAAACAGACTTTGGAAATAGAAAAAAAACCAACTCATTTTTATTCTTTTTTCGGACGCCATTACTACTTCCAGTGTTAAGTGTGTGAATGATCCAGATTGTTTCTGTTATATCTGTAGGAGCTATTCATTGACAGATCACAAAATCAATATCAGCATTTTCCTGCAACAAGACTACTTGACGTATTTTGTAATTAGCTCAGGAAATCAAGACACATCATTGGCCCCACACAAAGTCTGTAGACCTTGCTATAAAAGGCAAAGAAAGTGGACTGAAGGAAAGGAAACGCTCATGTTATTTGGTACACCGATGGTTTTGAAAGAACTTTAGGACCAAACAACATCTTGCTTTTTTTGTCAAGTAAAAACAACTGGATACAGAAAGTAAGAAAGTAAGAACAAACTTAAATATCAATCCCTAAAATCTTGAATCTGTCAAGTGCTTCGTTCTGACGAGGTACCCATCCAGATCTTTAGGCAGCTTGAATAAGTAGAGGCATTGTCTTGCTCAAGTAGTTGCGAGACTTAAGCCTCATCACTTGAGTTCCACTGTGTCAATCCTGAGCAGTTCAGCTAAAAACATGCCAGTGATCTAGTAAGTAATCGAAATCTTTCCGAGAAAGCATCTGAGTTGCTAGCCTCCAGGCGTGGAGAACATTGCTGGAGAATGACGTTGGGATATCACACCGTACAGGAGAGGCAGAGTTCCTGCAATTTTTCAGCGCTGAGACAGGATTTGTTTTCTGCAACGATGTCTAGGCTCTTCTTGAACCCCTAGGTTTTAAATAATATGATCCAAGTAAGTGGGGACTATTCATTGGCAGCTCCAAGCAAACGTTCAAATGTGTGCTTCTTCACAACGAAAACCGATATTGGACTTCCTTTTAAACCTTCAGTTGAACTGAAAGAGACCTATGAGAGTATCAAGACTGTGGTAGAACTGCAAAGTTATCACCGTCATCAATGGATTATATGCGCTGCTCTTAAGGTGGTAAGTTTTCTTCTTGGCCAGCAAAGAGATAACACAAAATGCCTATACTTTTTCTTTGTATGTGAGGCAGAAGTGAACATGCAAACCATTGGTAAGGAAGAACTGGCCTGCAAGAAAGAGCTTGAACCCAGGCGACTTAAACATTAAGCACCTGCCGACTGTTTCTGGAGACAAAATAATCTTCTTGCCTGCACACATTAAACTGGGATTAATGAAGCAGTTCGTAAAGGCCTTAGAGGACTCGAGCTCGCGCTTCGCCTACGTCAGAGATGCCTTTTCTGCGATCAGTTACGGGAAATTTAGGGCTGGTGTTTTTGAAGGACCACAGATTCAAAAACTAGTTAGATATGTTATAGTTAACTAGATTCATACCTACAAATAGTGTATTTGTTTGTCGTATCGTTTTTAGCAGAGATATTCGAACTCAAGGGATCGAAATTAGTAGCAAAATGTACAAAAAACTCATTTAAAAAAACTTTGTTCCCCGTATTTTTCTTACTCTTTCAGGAATCTTGTCTCTTTAGTGGTATCCCTAACCCTTCAGCTCTCAGTTCGGCCAGCCCCACTCCCACAATCAAATTCTTAGAATAGAAATTACACCAAATCACGTCCATTTGCAAAATCTCGTCAATCCTTTCCCTCAATTGCTGTATCACTTCATTAGCTTATTTTACCATATCAGTTAAAGTACATGTGTTTTCTTTTTGTGAAGGGACAATAATTATGATTAATATTACTCTTCAGCTGATTGAGTAAGTCTAAATTTAGGTTCAGTAATTAGGTTGATTTCTTCACCACGACTTCTGCATCAGTATTTTGGCGTAAGTAATGAAACGAATTGGTATTCTAAGCATTACAGCATCGTAATTGTTAGTACATTGTGTATAATTATTCACTATGCAATACCAAGTAGAATAACACTAAATATCTTATTGTGTTAAGTTATGTGTCGGTTGAACAACTTATCCGTGGTTTGTTTACTTTTTGTTTACACTTTACGCCAACAACTATTGTGTCGGCTACCACCATGTTTTGGGTATCCTTATTATCGTCAATTAGGCTTGTTGTGCTTGCATAATTTACCCACAGTTAACCAGTAACTTGATACCTGAATTTCCTAATACTCTGAGATTAGCACTTACCATTTTGTAATCCCACATTCCTGCCTCTTAAGTGCTTGAGTAGCCGAGATTTGTAGCTGTCTTCAGTGACCCTCGCTGATATCAAGCAGGTCAAGTACGCTCACAGCTACAGTTCCAAAGTAAAGTCCATTCTTCGGCTTGTGGTACTACCCTAACGATGTTAATAAATAGAAGAAAAAGTTGTTTCCAACCTTTGGATTCTTCCTTCCTACATGTCGCCTGCATCCCTCGGTTGCACTTATTTTTTTAACTTTTGCTATGGTTATAATTTTCATTTTTATGCTTTTCAAAGTCTGAACTATCTGTTTCAGGATGACCCGATTTACTTTTTCTTTCATTCATATTTCATCCTATTCTCCTATAACTTGCCCACTTTGTTGCACAACCTTTACTCTGACATTTAAACACAGAATTTTTTCACACTTTTTCTGTGTTATCTCCCTGACCACTTTTTATCTCACACTTGGCATAGCATTCATGTGCTTTTTCAATGTAATTATTGATTTGTTCCTTTAAAATGCTTTATTTTAGGTGTAGGTTTCATTGTCATTAATTCTATTAGTGCTAGCTGTTTTCAAGTCGTTTTTTCATACTTGGAGTTTCATTTTTATTGATCGTAATACCCAACTTGAGTATTGCCCCACTAAGCACATCTCATTAATATAACCAGTCTTGGAGCAAGCAGGCAGGATCTGGTATCAGACTGGTTACTTTAAATAGCGCCATGAGGAACAGTAATTAATATTTTCACCTTAATTTACTACAAGGTTAAGTTGTAGCTAATCTAGTGTAGAAAATATTAAGACATAGGATTTACTTGCAAATAGTATTAATCATTTGCTAACCCATTGTGTGTTTACCTGTGTGTAGAAAACTTCGATAAAAATAGTTTTTTCAAATGTAGAACGTGCTTGGATGTCTTTTGCTAAATTTGTTCAGCCTGGGTGAAAGCTGAGAAACACTGCCTTATCACAGTATGTACTATAGTAAGTTTTCCAAGTTCTTCGTTCCAACAAATAATTCTGCACTTGACGTTAGTATAACACTTAATCTTTCATTCTTTTGTTTGCACTAATATTTCCTATAAGAAAAATACGTGATACATCAATCAGGAGCCAAGTTTGAGTGATTACAAAACTTGTAGAAAAAGGTGAAGGGAAACACATTTGAAACGTCGCAAAAAAATGACGCTTGCAAATAACTCTCTCTTCCTGTTGCTGTTACCATATCTAACATCACGATCAAGTCCACCATCGAATTGCCAATTACTTGACAAAAAATCCACTCTTTCAGTCATATTCGCTTGTAACACAATTTTGTTTAAGCTGCCAATAAAATCAAGCTTCAATTCAATAAAAAGTCTGTTGTATAGAATAACATTCATTTGTACATGTCTGAAAAAGTGTAACTTGCTTATGGGCGAATTTCATTTCCAGTCAAATGTTTCTTTTCCTAGCTTTTTCCTGTTACATGAAATATTTCCCAATTGTTTTGATATTCTTTACTTTTCCTTTAATGATCAAATACTAATATAAACAAGAGGGACTTCCAAAGTCTTTCAACAAGTGAAATCTCTCTTATATTGTGTTTTAAGAATCAATCCCGGAACAAACTTTGCATTTCCCATAGACAAGGAATTGGAGCAAAGAGCCTCCAATTTAGGGTAAATATCTTTACTTGATCGTTCCTAGCCATGCAAATTTATATATATATATATATATATATATATATATATATATATATTGGTTTATAGTTTTGATGCTTTCGTCATTTTTGTTACTATAATTATTATTATATTTATGATTTTTGCACGATCCCATACTAACATTAATAACGAAAGCATCCAAACTATAAACCACTGCCCTTCTCTTCAACAACGGGTCACCATGGACAAAACGATCACCTACAGGAAATTTTGACGCAACAATGGGAAGCTACGACGGAACAGAAGTCTGCGAACTTGTCGGCATTTATATACTGTCCAAACTAGGTGAAAGAATTCGGAAGGAAGACAGTGAATTGTACAGAGACGATGGCCTAATCATTCTCCGAGATACAAACGGTATACAAAGAGACAAAGCAAGAAAAGATATTATAAAAACTTTCAGGGACATAGGATTTAAAATTGACATAAAGGCGAACCTAAAACAAGTAGACTTCCTTGACATCACCTTCGATCTTACAACGTCCACACACCGCCCATACAAGAAAGAAAATGACTAATGTCTCTACATTAACACTTCTTCAAACCACCCACCAGCCATTATTAAAGAAATACCAAAATCAGTCAGCAAGAGACTATCTGAAAACTCCTCCAATGAAGAAATATTCAACGACGCCAAACCCGAGTACGAAGTTGCCCTCAAAAATACATTCGACAACGAAACATCATCTGGTTCAAGTCTCCTTTTAGCAAAACCGTCTAAACAAACATCGGAAAAGCCTTCCTACGCCTCATCGACAAACATTTCCCTAGGTCCAGCAAACTCCACAAGATATTTAAAAGAAACACCTTAAAATTAACCTATGGCTGCACAGAAAATATGCCACAAATCATCAAAAAGCACATTAACAACATCATCACCCCCAAAACAACAACAAACCAATCCTGTAACTGTAGAACAAAATGCACTACACCAAACGTCATCTACAAGGCCACAGTATCATTGCCACAACCCACAGGAACACCAACAACACCTAACATCGAAAAGGCATACATAGGATTAACCGAAAGACCATGGAAACACAGGTACTCTCAACATGATTTTTCATTCACCCACAGTAAATACAAACACAGCTCAGCACTATCCAGTTTCGTATGGGAAGCAAAAAAAAATCGGAAGAGCACATGAAATATCTCGGTCCATCCTAAAATCAGCCCCCCACTACAACAACAGCACAAAAAGATGCCTCCTTTGTCTCACTGAAAAAATGTCCATTATAACATGCACCATCAAGAAGCAGCTTCTCAACAAAAGATCAGAACTTATTTCAAAATGCCGACACGAGAACAAATTGCTCCTCCGCAACTTCATACCTAATGACTAATCGCATGGGACCTCCTTTCTTGAATAAACAGCCGAACACCTATTTACCCAATTTGAAAGTAAATCATCCTTAAGCAATTTTAAAACGTATCCACATAGGACTTATATATATATATTATATATATATATGTGTGTGTGTGTGTGTCTTGGTGCAAAGCAAGACTTCCTTAAAGCCAATTTAGTGAAGAGGGTTGTCTTGTTTGATAATTATTTTTCTTTGTAATTCTTAACTTTTTTAATGTATTGATTTCTTCCCTCTCCCAATTCTATCTCGGAAAACAAGTACAAATTCAGGAGTATGGTACTATATAATGGAGAAAGAAATTGGGCGTTTTACTTCCAGGAACCTGGCCAGGGTTCGAACCGCGAACCTCTGATAAGTTGATCTGTTGATTTAACTGCTCGTTCACTACTTTAAGTTAGCAGCAAGCGATAAAATAAATGCGCATGACCAAGGACAAATCTCTCGGTAATGATACTCAAGATTAGCTACAATTTTATGTCAATCGCTCCTGTAAAGAGAAGAACGAAATAGAAGAGAATTGAGAGTGTTCTATCTTTCGTAACAAAGCCAATGATAAAGCTCTGTTTTACACTGCCGAGCCAGTCAGAAGAAACTTAATTTCAGGAGCTCCACCAAAACCCTTATAAATGTTCCTTTTTTCAAGCACCAAGTCTAACAGTCAGAAGCACCATACTAGGAAATGGAATTAATGTTAGAATTCAGTTATGCTCTTTGTTACAAGGTTTATTTCTGTCAAAAGAAGTACTCGTGAGCGGTTTAATTGTTCTTACTTTAATATATTTGTAATTATGTGGCTACGTCCTTATCTGCCTATGGCTTTCTTTCCTTTGAGAAAAAAGGGTCACCGTTGTGAATTGGATCATTTTACAATTCCCATTGAAATGAAAGCCTTAATTTTGATTATCTGGGAGGGTTTAGCAATAGCAGGTAACAAGGAGGCATGTTTGACAAGGTGCTTTTAATTATTACGAAACAGAGAGACAAAGGCAGAAAGGAAGGGGTAAAAAACCAGGAAGGTAGAGGTAAAAAACACAAAGTCAGGGGTAAAAAGGCAGAAAATCTGACGGATAGAAAGACAGGGGGACAATAAGACAGGTTGACAGAAAGATAAAGACGGAGAGAGAAGGAAAGCATGTACAGAGTAAAATATGCACCTACAAGGAGACATAGAGACAGGCACACAGAAGAGATCAGTAAATGGGGCATACCCTCCGGAAGGCAATAATGAAATGGTCTACAAAAGAACTGGGCTATGGTAAAATAGGTAAGAGTAGGAAAAGTGATAAGAGTTTTTGCAAACAAATGAGAGTAAACTGGAAAAAAACAAAACCGAAAAAAGAGGAGAGAGAGATAAATGTTTTCTTTCATACCAGTTATTCTCTTTTTTCCTCCTTTTCTCACGTTTACTTAATTTTACACAACTTCCAATTATTTCAGTTATATATATATATATATATATATATATATATATATATATATATACATATATATGTATATCTATGTATATATGTATTTATATGTATATATATAGAGAGAATCAGATCTATATCTAATTATATGATAGCTCCTACGTTTTAATGTGCAATGTTACTGATGACATTTCATATTCATTTGTTAATATATGAACATATAAGTGTATATATAGCTGTTATCTTAATCCCAGTTATTTCCAGGTATTAAGATAAGAGCTCGGGCAAATGGGTGACAGAATCCCTATGCTAATACGTAGGGGGGAGTTTTTTAATTGTTTTTAACTATCTACGTCAAAAGTTAAGTGGAAGTCATCTTAAAGGTATAATTGCTAACAACACCTACATGCAACAATACAGGTGAACTGTTGAATAAAAAATATGAATGTTTGTCTTCTTTATATCACAAAATCCCAGTTGTATATTTTCAGCCAATAACGTTACTTCAAAGTGGATAAAATATTGACGAACAAATCCCTACCTTATATGACTTCTGAATCTCTTCTCCTTGTTTTATCTTTCCTTCAGATACTCCGTGTTTTAACTCCGTTTCAGGTGATGTTCACTGTATCCTTTACAACACTGGTACTATTATTGCAGACAGTATATTAATATTAAGATATAGCCTAAAATGTGATTAAAAAAGTATATTTAGCCCTTTCATTTCACACTAGAGCCGCACAAGATATTTTTCATGTGGTTTGGTGGTTCATATAAATGGTTAAAAAGAAAGCACTCCTCAAAAGAGAATAAGTTACTCCCAAAAACATGGAATTTCTCCTCGTTCAGGTGAACTGTTGACCACAAATTTTTCCCTTCATCACTTCAAGGCAAAATCATAAACTAGTTTCGTTTACAAGCGTACTCATCTTCAATGTTAACGGAGCTATATTTACTACTTTTTTTCTTTTTCAACAAATTGCTTAGGTTGTAATCATCTCTGTACCAGTTGAAAATAGGACTGCTTACGACGTAGGGTTTGTGTAAGATTAGACACATTAATTTCCTGAATGTTTTGAATCGTAACACTTCGTTTTCTCAAGCTCCTTTAATTATTATTTTAGTCATGTGATCGTTCCAAATTTGTAATTTCAATGTTCCGTTGGTTTGACAATTTCCGACATGAAAGTTGGGCAAGATTAGTTCTGTTATCATGCATGCAAATGCTTTTTTCACAATAACTACCACTTTACCTAATCTCTCTACTCTGAAACACTGCTTTCCCTTCAGTCAACAACATGACTCATTGTTTATCTTGTTATCATGTGACGACACACAATAACAAGATCATAAGATCTCTTTCGGCATACCGCATCAAGAAACGGGTGATGTTATGAAATCACTTTTAGTCTTAACCTAGGGTTCCTATTATCAGTCATGTTGGGGATTCTTCTTACCAAATTGCCATGCTGGTAACTAGCTCCTTCTGTTCTTTCCATGTGCTTTTGGTTTCACACAGTAATTTAAAGATTCTCAGTTATCAAGAAGACTTAGCCGTTCCTCATTTCCTTTCTTTGTTAAGGTCTAGTTTAGTTGATGTTGGTATTAATTTTTATTTTACAACGCCTTTTTTCTTTTACATATATATTTATATGAATCCAAGAAGTATACACTGCTGACCAAAAACAATAAACAATAATTAATTAAGCGAACAGAAGGATGTCCCAAGAACTCTGAATCTGTGACAATTAAGAAGGGCGTCGTCCCCGTGTTTTATGATGGCCATAATTGTTTACTTAGACAACAAAATATTATATTTATTAAAACATCATTTGCTGACCAATTATTCACAAGTCACCTAACTGATATTATGAACACTAAGAGTCGAGCAAAGCTCTCTTATCTTTTGTCTTTAGGTTTTTAAAAACGTCTCGTTGAAATAGCGGGTTTTGAGTCCAATATCTAAATTGCAAATGCTCGCGGTCGCAGTAGATCACAAGGTTGTAAAGATATGATAGATTGCCTACCGGTTTTTATCGTGGGAGAGACAACACGAATCGTGGTTCTTGCTCAAAATTTTACCAAAATACCCTGGCTTGGACCACGGGGCTTCACGACTGGTGTCAGAAGTGGGCTGGAGATAATAGTCTTTGGACGACTAGAAGACAAGGTGACGGGTTGGCAGCTAGTCATATGGATGAACGAGAGAAATAGCCAAGATAGCGTAGCTGACATTTCGCCTTAAAGAGCTTTAAACAGAGAGCAGCCCTTTACAGTAGCGGATCCACGTAGTAATCCCAAATTACGAGGATTCGATGGCAATGGAAGAGTCAATCAAACAATGGACCAATAATACGAAGATATCTAGAGGAAGATCGGTAGTCTTAGATTAGGAGTCTGCAATGCAAAACTTTTTTCTTAATGACCACCTCGGTGGCCTGTCCAGGCAGTCCATCATAAATTTTGTCATAAATACTAAGCATATAAAGAAATTCAAACAATTTTCTTTAATTTTCTGTCCAAAAAATTATCTTGCTATGAAAACGTTAGCTGATTTTCTAAAAAAATTTCTCCTACAGAAAAAAATTCTAGAGTACGAACAAGTACAAAAAAACTACCTATGAAAAAAATACAAAACAAAAGGTTATAACAGTAAAACTTTAATTTGTTTTAAAATCAAATAATGACAAAAGTGTTACTTGAAAATACTCTTGCTTTTACGTCATTTTAGAGACAACAACGGGATGAAAGTCGTCCAAAATAGTATATTATGATACAAAATTAGCACTAACTTAAACAGAGATAAATCTTTTTTTGACATAGAACGTTTTTGCATTAGAAAATGTTATGGAAAGTTTTTCTCTATGAGATTTGTTTGCATATAATTTACTGTCTGCCACCGTCATCAGTCCTGATCATTTTCCTCAACTAAAAATTAGTTAATCTTTTTAAAGTTATTTTACCATGCATTTTATTGAGAAGCAAAAACATTTTCGATTTTATTTTAGTTTTCTTTTTACCAGAACTTCATGCATCAGAAAACAGCAAATTCCCAAGCAATTGTTATGGCCAACGTTGGAAAAGCAAGACGTACAAGCACATTGTCGTTCGCCGATTTTATGAAAAAAGAAAGTAAGGTTTATATTTTATCAAAAATACTCGATGCCAGCAAGTAACATTTATTTCCAATATATTTTCGAAACAACCTATATCACAAAACTATGCAAAGCAGCTGCTAGGTTCATGGATGGAAAAGGAAGGCGTACAATCTCACAGTCTTCTGACTGGTTTTGTTTAAAAAGGAGGTTTTATATTTTATCAAAAAGACTCGACACTAGCAGGAAACTTTTATTTCCAATATATTTAAGCTGCCTATATCACCAAACAATGCCAAACAACTGCTATGTTCATGGCTGGAAAAGGAAGACGTACAAACACATAGTCCCCTGGCTGATTTTATTTGAAAAGAAAGGAGGGTTTAAATTTCAGAAAAGGACCCAATGCCACCAAGTACTATTTATTTCCAATATATCTTTATTGTATAATTACCAGAAGTCTATATTACACCCAAAGAGGCAACGAAGGACAGAGTGACTTGCATAAAGCAGTGTAGCTTAAAGTATCAACCACCCTGCAGCAAGAAAGGACATCAATTCCCTGCTGACCTCTTTTTTTGTTTTCCATTCGTACCCTTTTGTTTGGAAAATATATTGAGACAACTGCAAATTCTGGAAAACACCAATAAAAAATAATAGGACAACTACAAATTCTAGAAAACACCAAGAAAAGAAAATAATGGGACAACTGCAAATTCTAGAAAACACCAAGAAATGAAAAAAATGGGACAACTGCAAATTCTAGAAAACACCAAAAAAAGAAAAAAATGGGACAACTGTAAATTCTAGAAAACACCAAGAAAATAACAGTAGATTTTGAGTCAAGAGCTTCGACAGGGGAAAATCGAGAACACCCTAAGCAACTTTCATCAAAGGAATTGTTACAAAACTTCAGTAGAAAATTAGATGTTTTACTAATTAATAAAAATGATTGTATTATACATACCTAAGCTCACAACATACCAGCACCCAGAATGTTACATTTGTTATAATTGTTGTGAGACCTCTCTGTTCCACATTTCAAAGGCCGTACAAAAGTCACTCGATTCACCCTATTTAATATCTCACAAGGTAGATTCTTTACTTCTTTATTTATTTCCTAAATAACATTAGTTTTGAAGAGACAAAAAAAAGTGCTGAGAATAATCTACCAGGAAAATTCTTTCCTTGTCAACACATCTTAAATGGAGCCTGCAACTCAATAAAAGTGTTAAAACAATGATCGAGTCTCTAAATCACGAGTTTCATTTACGGTCAATAACACCTACGTTGTTTGGAGAAGCTGTTTTCCTTATTTGCGCAATCGCAACTGTTGTTTATTGTTACAGGAGGAATCTGAAAATCTGCCATACCCACGTACGTTGTTTTTATCTAGATGAGCTCTGGCTAGCCCAAGTGACTGCCAAAACACAATTACAGACACATTAAACGGTAAACAACAACACTGGAAATACTTGTTAATGATAAAACCTCATGTCAAATGCTAAGGTAATGAAATCAATGCATTCCTAAATACAACACTCCGAACAGCAAGGGCTCTTCAGGCTACTACCATACCTCCAAAGATAAAAAGCCCAGCATTTATTTGCATACCTTTGTGTGTGTATTCCATTAAGCACGTGATTTTTTAACAGACTCAGAAATTAGTTCAGTTATTCACTTGAATAACAGCTTTATTTTCCTCCTGAAAATTATCGTGATTTCATCTCACAACGCTCACTGATTCAAAATATTGGTCCTTTGTAGAAAAATATGAATCAGCCGATACTCTTAAAAAATCTTATTTCGACATCAGTAATCCAACATACATTCATACGAGTCACTGGAGATGCCACGAGATGCAAGAAATTGAGATCGTGTCAAAGAGGAAAGTTTTTCAGAAGACCTCCCGTGATGATGCCTATAAAAAAGACTAAGACAAATCACATTCCGTCAATGAAGCAAACGTTGAAGAGTAGCAAAAAGAATAACTCAAAAACTAACGGAAAAAAATTTAAGCACCTGAATATAGTAGTAGTAATCAAACAGTCCATTTTTAGCATGTCCGTCCAAACCATAGAAAAAGGATAGATATACATATACATATATATATATATATATATATATATATATATATGTATATCATTGATAAGAAAGATCTTGAAAATTGGATTAATAAGATTATGGATAAGGTAAACAAGAAAATATCGGCACTAAAGACAAAAATCAACCCACGTCAAGTGAAACCAACCCTGAAGGATCCTGGAGTACTTGCCTGTCTGAGTGACCTCCAGTCAAAATTTGTCCTAGTTCCGATCGATAAAGTGTCCAATAATGTTGCTATCGTTTGCAAGAGGTTCTATATTTTAAGGTTATTGAAAGAAGTTGGTCTCAATACAAACCCTTCAAGTACCTATACACTCAGCAAAACGTCTGTTGAATAAATTGTCAACATTAATGTAGAACTATGCGATTCCTATCAACTGAAAGTGAAACAACAGTTCTTTTCGTTGCCATTGATGTATTGGACTTCTAAAATACATTATACGCCATCTAGAGCGCGTTTTATCGTTCCTTCTCCTTCCTGCTCTACAAAATCCCTAAGTCATTTAATTTTGATAATCTTTAAGAAGAAATTCCACAAGGCAGAAAGTTTTCACAGAAAGAGCATTTTTTACCAGAATTATAACAGATTCTGGGTTATCGAAAACTCTAAACCTGTAGTAGAAAGACTGCACTAGCTGAACAAGAAGAACAACGCTATGTCAATATCCACCTTTGACTTCTCTACGTTGTACACAAAACTACCCCATTCAGATTTGATTGAAGTTCTGAATTCATTGATAGATTTTGTATTCAATGGAGGCAGGAAAACAGCAGATGGTTCTAGAAAATTCTTAACTGTGAAGGGAAAATCTTGCTTTTTTACGAGGAAAAGACATGATAACATGAACTACACTAAACAACAAATAAAGCTCATGGTAAAACATTTGATAACTGAATCTTTCTTTAGTATTGGTAAACTTGTTTTTAAATTTTTTTCTGGGCAAACCTCTATCTCTATCACAACGAAAGTTCTTTCATCACTAAACTGTCATGCACCTTTAGATTCATTGATGATGCTTGTTGTATATATGACCACGATGAATTTGAAAATAGTTACCGCGAAATATATCCATTGGAACTACACCTTAAATGTGAACACAAACTTACACACGCAATATTCCTTGAACTGGATATTGCTATTAAAGATATGATTTTCGTGCACAAACTATTTGATAAAAGAGACAACTTTCCTTTTTACATCGTTAGGATGCCTGATCTATCTGGAAATATTCCAGAGCATGGTTCAATATCATTTGAACTTTTACGGATAGCTCGTGAAACTCTACAGTATGATGACTTTATTCTCAAGAGCAAAGAACTTATTGTGAGGATGATAAAACAAGGTGCATCTTGCTCCAAGATTGTCAAAAGATTCGATAAGATGCATGGAAAACATAGTGGTGCATTTACCTCATTCAACAAGAACGTAACTGTATTAAAACATGAATGGATAAGAAATCTTTAACGTTTTCTTTTGGGGTTTTTTTTGGAGGAATGGGGGGGTTCTTAGTCATTATCATCATCCTAATCATTATTCTTCGTCATCTATCATTTTCCATTTTTCATCACGATTCACCATAGTTCTATTCTTCATACATCATTATTTTTCTTTCTCTCTGCGGATAGTTCATTCTTGTTTTTTGTTGTGTTGTCCTTTGTGTTGTGGTGAGGATTGTTCATGTATGGATTGTCCCATTATTGTCATTTTATCAGTTTTCTGAGTGTTTTACTCTAATAGTATACATATATAACATGTTACCAAGCCCTGCCTGGTTGTTTCCTGATTGTTAAAGGTAGAAACGAGGCTACATGTAGCCTCGAGATTATCCATCGCAAATCATGAGTACTACGCATACAGTCAAAATATCAATAAAAATCACATAGGAATGAAACTAACTTCTAGAAAAACCCAACGATGATAAATTCTGGGTAAGTCAAACGTGTTTTATTTTATTACATTATTAGAACAATTTTGATAGTACAACTATCTTTTTATGCACTCATTTGTTAATAAAGTGAGTTTGAAAAGCTGTACTTGTTTTATGATCNTAGTTCATTCTTGTTTTTTGTTGTGTTGTCCTTTGTGTTGTGGTGAGGATAGTTCATGTATGGATTGTCCCATTATTGTCATTTTATCAGTTTTCTGAGTGTTTTACTCTAATAGTATACATATATAACATGTTACCAAGCCCTGCCTGGTTGTTTCCTGATTGTTAAAGGTAGAAACGAGGCTACATGTAGCCTCGAGATTATCCATTGCAAATCATGAGTACTACGCATACAGTCAAAATATCAATAAAAATCACATAGGAATGAAACTAACTTCTAGAAAAACCCAACGATGATAAATTCTGGGTAAGTCAAACGTGTTTTATTTTATTACATTATTAGAACAATTTTGATAGTACAACTATCTTTTTATGCACTCATTTGTTAATAAAGTGAGTTTGAAAAGCTGTACTTGTTTTATGATCCTACAAGTCCAATGAAAAAGGTTCCAAATAACTGGTAAAATGAGAAACTAAGAGAAACTTCGTATATTGTCAAATAAAACAAGTCTGTTACTGCGTAGCTTGATTTTATTACAATCGATATCTTTAATAGATATTCCAGTGGAGACTGATGCCTACATTTTATGACGGGGCCAACAGAAGGTAACCTGTATGGATAATTCACATTACAGTTGTTAAGAAAATTTCACAGGAATAGAATTACATTACATTTAATTATGAAATGTTGAATATGAATTAATACTGAGTCTTTTAAACAAATGTTTATAAAATATCCTATCGAAGTAAATAAAAAATGTGTCCTGAGCTTATCTGTTTCGAACTATAAACAATTTATTATACAACAAGGAGAAACTGTCTAAAAGCCTCACGCATTTAATGTTTAAAGGATAATTAAACTTTTAATCAAAGGCTAGAAAAGATTTCAAATTAATTTTTGTTTTTCAATAGTTCTTTAATAAAACCTAATTTCATTGGGACAGATATATAGATTGTTTAAAATATAACTTTTTAAAAAATTAGAGAAAGAAAAAATTAAGGAATTTGAAAACCGTAATGACCAGTTTTCACAGTTTTCAAAATATTTTTTCTTTCCCACAAAAATGTACAATTGCGTTTCTCAAAGCCATGTGTCGTTTCAAAAGTGTGACGTTTTGCAGGTAATCCAATTTCACCATACTCAAATACTGTTCCAAAGAAGTTGGGAATTTCGAATTATTTAATTGCATAAAAGAAGCAATTGCCGTTTCCAGGTAAAGACTGAGGCTATGAGTTTTCCTAAGATTGGTTCAGCTGTTTTCCAACTTGCATGAAATCGTGTGCAAATATTGATAAAGTCGCAATTAAGCGTTAGAAATAAATCAAAATGTAAAGATATATTTGCAGCCTAAAGGGAAGAGCACGCTGTCCAAAGGGGAAATTAAATATTAATTTTATCAAGCGCTTGTTATAAATATCCATTACATTGGCTTAAGTTAACTTCAATGAGGCATTAAAATTATGCCTAGATATAAAGCTAGAGTTCCTGCGTGAAGACTATAGCACACTGTCCCAAAACCGAAATTAAATACTTTCAATGAAGCGCTCAAAATATGCCTATACATAAAGATATTGTTGCCGCCGAAAAAAATAGCACAGTGTCCAAAACTGAAATTAAATATAAATTTTATCAAGCGCTTGTTATACAAATGGATTACATTGGCTCAAATTAATTTCAGTTTAGGTTTTAAAATATGCATATATATATATATATATATATATATAATGATATTTTTGATGACTAAAAAAAATAGCACAGTGTCCAAAACAGAAATTAAATATAAATTTTATCAAGCGCTTGTTAAACAAATGCTTTACACTGGCTCGTGTCATTGTCAGTTAAGAGTTAAAAGTACGCCTATATTTAAAGATATTGTTGCACCCTAATGAAAATAGCACACTGTCCGAAATAGCAATAAAATATAAATTTTATCAACCACTTCTGATACAAATCCATTACATTGGCTCAAGTTGATTTCAGTGAAGCGTTAAAAGTATGCCAAAATGCAAAGATATTGTTGGCGCCTATGGAAAATAGCACACAGTCCGAAACAAGAAATAAATATCAATTTTATCAAGCGCTTGTTATACAAATGCATTATATTTGCTCAAATAAATTTCAGTTAAGAGTTAAAAGTACGCCTATATTTAAAGATATTGTTGCACCCTAAGGAAAATAGCACACTGTCCGAAACAGAAATTAAATATGAATTTTATCATCCGCTTCTGATACAAATCCATTGCATTGGCTCAGGTTAATTTCGCTAACGACTTGAAAAGATGCTAATATATAAAGAAATTGTTGCCGCTTAAAGAAAATAGCACACTGCCGAAACAGAAATTGAATATGAATTTTATCATCCGCTTCTGATACAAATCCATTGCATTGGCTCAGGTTAATTTCGCTAACGACTTGAAAAGATGCTAATATATAAAGAAATTGTTGCCGCTTAAAGAAAATAGCACACTGCCGAAACAGAAATTGAATATGAATTTTATCATCCGCTTCTGATACAAATCCATTGCATTGGCTCAGGTTAATTTCGCTAACGACTTGAAAAGATGCTAATATATAAAGAAATTGTTGCCGCTTAAAGAAAATAGCACACTGCCGAAACAGAAATTGAATATGAATTTTATCATCCGCTTCTGATACAAATCCATTGCATTGGCTCAGGTTAATTTCGCTAACGACTTGAAAAGATGCTAATATATAAAGAAATTGTTGCCGCTTAAAGAAAATAGCACACTGCCGAAACAGAAATTGAATATGAATTTTATCATCCGCTTCTGATACAAATCCATTGCATTGGCTCAGGTTAATTTCGCTAACGACTTGAAAAGATGCTAATATATAAAGAAATTGTTGCCGCTTAAAGAAAATAGCACACTGCCGAAACAGAAATTGAATATGAATTTTATCATCCGCTTCTGATACAAATCCATTGCATTGGCTCAGGTTAATTTCGCTAACGACTTGAAAAGATGCTAATATATAAAGAAATTGTTGCCGCTTAAAGAAAATAGCACACTGCCGAAACAGAAATTAAATATGAATTTTATCATCCGCTTCTGATACAAATCCATTGCATTGGCTCAGGTTAATTTCGCTAACGACTTGAAAAGATGCTAATATATAAAGAAATTGTTGCCGCTTAAAGAAAATAGCACACTGCCGAAACAGAAATTAAATATGAACTTTATCATCCGCTTCTGATACAAATCCATTGCATTGGCTCAGGTTAATTTCGCTAACGACTTGGAAAGATGCTAATATATAAAGAAATTGTTGCCGCTTAAAGAAAATAGCACACTGCCGAAACAGAAATTGAATATGAATTTTATCATCCGCTTCTGATACAAATCCATTGCATTGGCTCAGGTTAATTTCGCTAACGACTTGGAAAGATGCTAATATATAAAGAAATTGTTGCCGCTTAAAGAAAATAGCACACTGCCGAAACAGAAATTGAATATGAATTTTATCATCCGCTTCTGATACAAATCCATTGCATTGGCTCAGGTTAATTTCGCTAACGACTTGAAAAGATGCTAATATATAAAGAAATTGTTGCCGCTTAAAGAAAATAGCATACTGCCGAAACAGAAATTAAATATGAATTTTATCATCCGCTTCTGATACAAATCCATTGCATTGGCTCAGGTTAATTTCGCTAACGACTTGGAAAGATGCTAATATATAAAGAAATTGTTGCCGCTTAAAGAATATAGCACACTGCCGAAACAGAAATTAAATTTAAATTTTGTCAAGCGCTTGTTATACAACTGCATTAAATTGGCTCAATTTATTGTCAGCTAAGAGTTAAAAGTAGAAATTGTTGCCATCTAAAGAAAATAGAACACTGTCCGAAACAAAAATTCAATATATATTTTATCAACTGCTTCTGATTGAAATGTATTAAATTGGCTCAAGGTAATTTCAGTTAAGGGTTGAAAATATGTCTTTATATAAAAATATTTTTGCCGCCTAAACAACATAACACACTGTGCGAAACAAAAGTTAAATATAAATTTTATCAAGCGCTTGTTATACAAATGGATTACATTGGCTCAAATTAATTTCAGTTTAGGTTTAAAAATATGCATATATATATATATATATATATATATATATATATTGTTATACAAATGCGTTACATTGGCTCAGGTTAATTTCAGTTAAGCATTAAAGATTTGCCAAAATTTAAAGATATTGTTGCCGCCTAAAGAAAATAGCACACCCTCCAAAACAAATTAAATATAAATTTAATCGAGCGCTTGGTATACAAATGCACTACATTGGCTCAAGTTAATGTCAGTTAAGGGTTAAAAATATGCCTATATAGATAATATATTGTTGCCGCCTAAAGAAAATAGCTTTTAAAAACTTTACAAAACAGATAGCTGTACATTATTCGTGAAGAGAACTCCAAGGCATAAAGAATTAAACTACCAGAGAGTGAACTAAATCACATCGATTAAAATTTACTTCTTTAGTGTGACAAAATTTGTTTTGCACTTTAAACGACTAATAATTGGTCTTAACTAGTACCGTGTTTTCTCTTACAAACGCTAAGGCGTTTAGTTCATTTTTAAGCGCATTTTTGCGGCGTTTAATGGAGGGAGCATTTTTTACGAACCAAACATTACTTTGTAATTGATAAAAAATAACCACAACAAATTCAGTGTACTATATTTCTACATTAACGTCTACGTCACTGTCTGCATCCAAAAGATGAAATGACTCTGCTGCATCTCCTTTATCACAATTTGTTGGTTCAAACGGATTTTCTGTCAATGTCGTCTCTTTAGCAACTTGAAGATGATCTTTTAATAAAGAAACCCCACTTGAACAAGTTGTCCTTTCGTACAAACAATAACTTTCTTTGTTACTACTAACGAATATCCATTTTATGGTATTGATGAAAAATAATAAAAAAGACTTGGGGATTGTTGAAAATTCTGAACTTTACGAACTCAGGGAAACCCATCGATGTAAGAGTTTTATCATGTCTTGAGTCGTAAGCTTTTTCTGAGCTACGTTTCGAAAGATACTTCTCCCATCGTCAGACCGATGAATTGTTTCTTATTTTGTTTCGTCACTACACTTTGTAAGAAAGGACGCTTTTAATGCTACAGTGTTTATTTCAAACTGTTTACTTCAATTGGGGCGTTTATTAGAAACCAGAGTTTAGTTGAGGCAAGGCGGTTACTACAGGAAATATTGTAATCAAGCAATATTCAAATATTCATAAAAAGACAGGTAATCCAAACAACAAGAGTTTCTTCAATTTACTTTTCATGCCATTATTCACATATAATGACAACTTCCGATCCTTCAACAACAAGTGTGATACTAATAACGAAAACATTATACCTCCAAAATGTAATTCCATAGTCTAGGATAAGTTTCTCGTAGCTCACAGTTTAGAATTCGCAATATGGAAATCACTTCATCAAAGCGATTTAATCGAAAATTAGGACAGAATCATTTATGAATAGGGATTTGTCTTGGTCACCCTCTTTAAACTAGTTTAAAAAAAAAGAGTGGATCATGCCATGTAAAAGTACTTACCATTCATCACTATGTTTACCAAGAAATTGTTTTGGATGTAAAGTTGAACAAGTAGCAGTATCTTATTGTTTCGATAACATAGAATTCCCAGCTGCTGTAAAGTTTACAAAGCCCAGGAACATTTTTGGGAAATCAGAATTGCTACTTCCACCGTGGCTTCTCAACATTAAACCCAAATGATCAACAAAAATGTATGGTATCAATAATTTTGGATAAGATGTACTATACACGTACCGATTCTTTTCCGCTTTGTCGTTTGGTTTAACAAGTGATTATTGGTAGGCTTCGGTTTGGGTGCCATTCTTACGAAACAAAGCAAGTTTCAAACGATTTTTTACCTCAAAAACGTATAGTTTGTGTATTTTTGCCGGTTATGACAAATGCTTCCAATAGCTTATGCCAATCTTTGTCCATGTTTTTGTCTTTTATAAGGGAAATCAAAGTCCCTCTGAAGGGCACCGTCTGAGCCCCAGTTGCTGGGGAAAAATGACGTTAAAACTTAAAAGAAAAGAAAGAAAAAGAAAGGGAAAGGAGTATATTTTGTTGGTTTCGATGCAGCTTTTTTACAATCATAATTATT
Source organism: Morbakka virulenta (assembly GCA_003991215.1). Classification (NCBI taxonomy): domain Eukaryota; kingdom Metazoa; phylum Cnidaria; class Cubozoa; order Carybdeida; family Carukiidae; genus Morbakka; species Morbakka virulenta. Next base: position 2,643,110 of record RDPX01000072.1, read on the forward strand.
TCTTCCTTCATATGTCATGATCTCTGGCAAACAGCTTTGAATTTCTCATCTATCAGGGCCAAATGTTTTATTTGTACCCTATCTGTAACAAACGTCTTGCCTGGAGTGTGACTACGCAGACGTTTGACACTGTACGTTTCAATTTCGGACGCCCTGCTGAAGATATATTACTCATAAAGCATTGTATTGCATCCCTGTGTTCTGTTAATGTGGCGGCAAATCCAGCCTAGTCACGATTTCATGTTAAACATTTTGTTTCACCTCATCCAAGAGCTAAGAATTCAGACAGGAATATGTATGTGTAATAATTATGAGGGGGAGGACATAAAACTGCAAGACGCACAATATCAAAATCCGACTGATTGGTAGAAGTATTTCTATGTCTCCATTATCCATTTATCAAAAGAAACCAATAAAGTAAATAACAGCTAAAACATAAACAGGAAGGAAGAAATATTTCTTCCAAAAACAGGGAGGGGCGTTGCACAAGTGGCTCTTATCCACCATCAGCCACTGATATTATATATATATAATAGCTATAAATAGATATATAGATATAGGTATAGGTATATATAATGATATATAAATATAAAGATGTACTTTTATATCTGATGATTTCCTGGTAAATCAAGCCCAAGTCGAAAAGTTAGAGTTGAGGAGTTGGAAACAAATAAGATTATGTTAAAAGATAGTCCTCTTACATAGGTTAATACTTGGTAGCAGGCTATCTCAGAAGTCATCCAGCACAAGGCGATTGTCTCTGTAGTGTTTCTTGTATAAGAGACTATACTTACTGACTTACTTAAGCCCATAGCCCACGGATGAGCATAGGCCATCGACGAAAGTTTGCCACCGCACTCTGTTTTGGGCTTCTCTTGCTACTTTAGTCCAATTTGTTCCCTGGTGTCTAAGTTCTGCCTCGGTGTCTCGCCTCCAGCTGTTTTGTAGTCGCCCTCTTTTCCTGTTTCCCTGTGGGTTCCAGGTTAAGACCTGTCGTGTGATGCTGGATGATGGTTTTCTCAAGTGTGCCCTATCCAGCCCCACTTTCTTTTAATTATTTGCCTGACTACTGTTTCGTGTACTGCTCTTTCCCATAATCTTCATTCCTGATTTATCCGTCCAGCGTATTTTGTATATTCGTCTCAGACATGTGTTGAGAAATGTCTGTATCTTCTGCAGAATTGCCTTTGTTGTGCGCTATGTCTCGCAGCCATATAGTAGAACCGACTTTACGTTCTAATTGAAGATGTTCTAATTGAAGATCTTGGTTTTCACGCTAATTTCTTTTGAAGACCATATGTTTTTCAGCATGATGAAGGCCTTCCTTGCCTTGCCGACTCTGCCAGTGGCATCCTGGTCTGTGCCTCCACGTTGGTCCACTATGCTTCCTAAGTATACAAAGGACTCCACCTCCCGTATAGGCTCTCCTGCTATTGTGTCTGGGGTGTTGTTATTGGTGTTGATCTTTATTAATTCAGTTTTCTTCTTGTTGATGTTGAGCCCTACCTTAGTTGATGTAGTCTCAAGGCAGGTGGTCTTGTCCTGCATTTGTTTTCGGTTGTGTGACAGGAGCGACAGATCGTCAGCAAAGTCAAGGTCTTCTAACTGGGTCCAGGGTGTCCACTGTATCCCGTTTTTCTTTCCTGTTGTTGTGGTCTTCATTATCCAGTCGATGACTAGCAGGAAGAGGAATGGCGACAGCATGCAACCTTGCCTGACTCCAGTCTTCACCTTGAAGCTGGCTGATAGCTGTCCTGCATATACGATCCTGCAACTCATGTCTTCGTAGATGTATCGGATCAGTGAGATAATTTTCTCTGGAACTCCGTAGTGTCTTAGCAACTTCCAGAGTGTCTCTCTGTCCACACTGTCGAACGCCTTCTCGTAGTCTACGAAGTTTATGTACATAGGTGAATTCCATTCTAGTGACTGTTCTACTATGTTCTACTATACGTAGACTAGCGATCTGGTCTACACAAGATCTATTCTCACGATAGCCTGCTTGTTGATGTCGGAGCTTAGCATCTAGCGCCTTTTTCATTTTCACTAATAAGACTCTGTTGAGAACCTTCCCTGGCACTGAGAGGAGCACTATACCCCGATAATTGTTACAGTCGATGAGGTTACCCTTCTTTGGCAGCTTGATGAGATTTCCTTTCTTCCACTCGGCTGGTTCTTCCACCTTATCCCAGATCTTGCTGAAGAGGCTGTGTAATATTTGCACAACAGTCTCAATGTCAGCTTTGATAGCCTCTGGTGGAATTGCATCTGGCCCCGCTGCTCTACCATTCCTCAATTTATTGATGGCCTGTCTGATCTCCCCTTTGGAGGACTTTTCACAGTTGATGGAAAGTCCTTTCTCTGCTAGTGGAATGTCTGGTGATTCCTCAGGGTAAGGGCGGTTCAGCAGCTCCCTGAAGTGCTCTACCCATCGTTGCAGTTGTTCCTCTGTGGTTGTCAGTGGGCTTCCGTTTTTATCATTAACAGACTTGTCTGTCTGTTGGTACTTGCCGGCAAACCTTTTAGAGACTAAGTACAACGCTCTAATGTTTTCCTGTCCTACTTCTTCTTCTGCTTGTCTAGCTGGATCCTCGACATAGTCTCGCTTATCCTTCTTTAAGCTTCTCTTCACCTCTTTGTTTGTCTCTGTGTATTCCTCCTGTGCTTTTGCCTTTGTTGCTCTCGTTCGACGTATATTCGCTGCAGCCTTTTTTTCTTTCCTCACTTCTAGTTTTTGGATTGTTTCTGTGGAGATCCACTCTTTGTGCTGTGTTTTCGTCTTTCCAAAAACCGCCTCACATGTATCTATCAATAGTTTCTTACTGTACTCCCATTGTGACTCTATGCTTGTATCTTTGTCCTCTATTAGATCTTGTAATGCCTGAAACCTGTTGGGTAGGTTGACTTTGAAGGCTTCTCGAGTGTCCTGACTTCTGAGCAATCATACATTATATTTTATTCGTGTGTTACTTTTCATTTTGTGTTTTTTCAGACGTAGTTTCACTGTTGTTACCAAGAGATGATGGTCTGAGGACACGTCGGCACCTCTCAACACCCGTACACCTTGCATTGTTCTTCTACATTTCTGCGTAATGCAGACATGGTCTATCTGATTTTCAGTCTCATGATCCGGTGAGACCCAAGTGGCTTTGTGGATGCGTTTGTGTGGAAATATACTTCCTCTTATTACCAGCTGATTCAACGCACAGTGGTCTGCAAATCTCTCTCCATTTTCATTCATTTGTCCTAATCCCTGTGTCCCCATAGTACTCGCATATTCGGTAATGTCAGATCNGACGTAGTTTCACTGTTGTTACCAAGAGATGATGGTCTGAGGACACGTCGGCACCTCTAAACACCCGTACATCTTGCATTGTTCTTCTACATTTCTGCGTAATGCAGACATGGTCTATCTGATTTTCAGTCTCATGATCCGGTGAGACCCAAGTGGCTTTGTGGATGCGTTTGTGTGGAAATATACTTCCTCTTATTACCAGCTGATTCAACGCACAGTGGTCTGCAAATCTCTCTCCATTTTCATTCATTTGTCCTAATCCCTGTGTCCCCATAGTACTCGCATATTCGGTAATGTCAGATCCTATCTTGGCATTGAGATCCCCCATCAGGACTGTTATGTCCTTGCCTCTTTTCTGGTCCATCACTGACTGTAACTCATGGTAAAACTCATCTTTCTTCTCCTCTACCGCATCATTTGTTTGAGCATAACATTGTATTATGTTCAGTCTGATATTTTTTTCTTGGTGGTAAACTGGGCTGTAAGGATACGGGAGTTTATAGGTTCCAATCCGATTAGAGCACGCTATGGTTCCTGTGCCGGGATCAGGGCCACACCTTCAGTGTGTGGGGCTCCTTCCACTATGTTCCCCGAGTACAGTATCTGCTCTCCAGATATAAGGCTCAGCTGTCCTGCCTGTAGCCACCTTGTTTCACTCAAACCCAATACTCCGATGTTATACTTTTTCATTTCTCCTGCTACCATAAAAGAACTTTCTGTTTTGTACATAGTCCTGATGTTCCAAGTTGCTATTCTAACTTTTGCCTTTGGTGTTAGAAGGGGAATCGGCCTCGCAGCTTCCTCTTGGCTTTCACTGCGATGCGTCATGTGTCTCTGAGATCGTGTCCCTTTTTCCCTTTGGCAAATGTGTTGGTTTGTTTTCGTCGATAGATCTGTAGCTTTGGTGATTTTTACGGGGTGGAGGTGCTGACCCCACACCCAACCTTCCTCCTTTATTCGGGCTTAGGACCGGCTGTGTTATCCGAAAATATTACAGGCGGAGTTGTATAAGAGATTATATTTATCATGTAATATATCAAAGTAAAGGTTTTCGGCACCTTGAAATCGTAAAAATGCATTCAACTCTTACAGGACTCCTCCTTAACGTTGTACTGTTTTTAATGTATGAAGAAAATCTATTTTGCAATGAGAATGTCGCACAAAAAAGGCGTATGTGACCAAAAGCACAGTTCTGCTAAAGGTCATGCAGGTAAATCTTTAAATAAAGTGAGATGCTGGCTAATTGAATCAAAGGAGAATAGACTATTTACTGTTTATGTTGTGTCGTGGTATTTCATCACAGAGACAAAAAAAACAGTTCTTGCGTATGAGTGGCACAGTTCGGAAGGTGCTATTTTCTACGATATACAGAAAAGGCAAGTCAAATCTAAGTTGCAGCCTGGTACTTATTTGGCTGGACGTACTATTATCTGATTTCGCACAGTGATGACCGGCTATCGCAGAATTTTGTCAAACAAAGCCATCAAAGACCGGACAGATAATTTGCAGATGTTCAATGATGTTATGAAAAGCAAAAGTTACGATGTAAGGATAAAAGGTCCAGAATACTGTAAACAACTAGGAATAGAATTGGATGTGAAAATGACTCGGGAGGATTGCAGCTTTTTCACCTAACGAGTCTATCGAATAAGAGCATTTGGAACGGCAAAGTGTCTGTAAGACTAATGAGACTGATGATGTTCGTTATTATGATTCCAAAATTTAACCTTATTCTGGTAATTCAAGTATGACTCCGTCAGCACCTACAAGGGAGAGAGACAAGAATGAACTGTGTACGTCTATGTGTCCCGCTTCACGCATGAACTAACCTGTATATTCCTGTCAGTGAAAATTCATAGTTGGAGATTTACCATTGATGACAAAAAAATCCCTTTTATGGTACTGTGTTTGACGCCATACAAGTTTAAAAGAAAAGATCTAGCTGGTATCACGGTAGCAGTAGGCAATATAATATTTTCCCGAAAATGTTATTTGCAATCAGAGTGAAAAATGTTTCCATCAACTCAAACCAAAGTTGATGGAGGTATGCAGAAAACAGGAAGATCATCAAGGAATTTGACCTAGATTAATCTAAGAGCGAGGTGCATAGATGAATCGAAAGCTTGCATCGTATCTAAACCTGGAATTACTTTTAAAACATTGGTTATATAATACGAGTACGACGGGTACCAGTTGCCTTGAAAAAGCACAAACCAGGCTGGACATAAACTGCTTGAATTAAAAGCGGACAGTATTTCTCTATTTTGGCATGCCAAGGTCAGAGGATAGAGATGTGATCTGACTATATCTGTCTCGCAGCTCCTGAGTTACGACCGGATATGCAGAAGTCGTATCGCACAATGGAGTCTAAGATGCAACACCGTACGAGTATAAACTGAAAGGTCTTGTAAATTCAGCTAAAACCTCAATCGATGAAACAAAAATATCAGTAAATTTCCGGATGTGAGACTTCCTAGGAGGTAGTGCTAAACTGACTGAAATTCTGCGATGCAACCAGAAAGTCTCCACTTAACGCATCCTGGAAAACGCTGAAGCTCAACTCGACTTCAGTAGGCCAATTTCTGTAACACTTGCGACAATCATCTCTGAATCAGACCAGTGTGATATTAACTACCTACTCAACGATGTCTTCACACCAACGTCGTCATGTGCACGTTACATCCATCTACAAACCACATGGAGTTGTTTTATGTGGACTAACCCCACAGCTCGCCGTATGTGGAAACATAAGATTATTATAGGTGATTTCAAATTCCACAGTACCAGATGGGGTTATGCAGACAATGACAAGGATGGGTACCTAGTTCAAACCTGGGCACAGGTACAGAGTCTTTTCCTGATTCATGACTCAAAGCTCCCGAAGTCATTCCACAGGCCAGATGGAGACAAGGCTTTAACCCTGATCTATGTTTTGTCAATGACAAACTCTCTCCGACTGCCGACAAGGAGGTGCTTCCAGCAAGCCCTAGATCTATATCGACTTTAGGCAATGGCTTGACTCCCTGATAGACAACCTGCTCCCTACAACAAAGAATTACCCGACATTCCAGAAGCGACTTCAAAAAGCTGCCAGTGCGCACACTACACGCGGAAGCTAAACACGATACTCCCAGGATGGAATAGTGACTCTTAAAGCTCCTTGAACAGTTCAAGTTCAACTTTGACCCCTTTGACCAGCACACCCTCGAACACGGTGAACAACTGCTCGCCTGGGTTGGAATGGAGCACAGGAAAGCCTGGCAAAACGTGATCGAAAATACCAACATGGCTGTCAACTCCAAGAAAGCTTGGAATGCCACCAAATAGCTGGGCGCGAATCAAGTAAGTCCACCAACTCAGTACAATGTCTCACCAAATCAAATTGCTAGTCAACTTGTCAACAATTGCCGCAGTGGTGAGCGAAGACGAGAATCCAGAGTATACTGTGCGACCAGACTTGTCTTCGCTCACCACTGCGTGCCTCTGTGTGACAAAAACATGTTACCCCTAACACGTCCGTTCACAACTGAAGAACTGACTGAAGCCATGAAAGAGCTACAACCCGGCAAAGCGCCTGGACGCGATGATAGCTTGACAGAATTCCTGAAGAATGTGGGCCCTAAGGCGACTGACTCTCTCCTGGAAATGTTCACCTACTGCCTTAGGAAAATCAGATACCCGCAATATGAAGAAAAGCTGAAGTAATTGCAATCCTTGATGTTCCAAAGACCTAACTGCTAATCTCACTGCTCTGCATCAGCTACAAGCTTTTTGAAAGACTTCTACTAGCGCTTCTCACACCAGTAGTAGAGCTACAGCCTACACCAGATCAAGCAGGTTTCAGGGCCGGTAAATTTTGCGAAACCCAGCTTCTAAACCTTACTCAATACGCTGAAGACGGTATCCAGGAAAAACTAGTGACGGGAGCAGCATTTATTGACATGAGCACGGTATATGACACCATCCAATACAGACTAATGATCAACAACCTGTACCACTTCACTAATGATTCTGGGCTGTGCAATATTATCCGATCCATGCTCTCAAACCAAAGGTTTGATGTTGTGCTAAATGATCGTCGGAATCGTTGGTTTAGCCAGCAGAACCGACTCCTACAAAGAAGCGTGCTTGCACCTACCTTGTTCAACATATACAAATATGACCAACCCAAGCTTCTGGCATGTAAAAGGCTCGTATATGTGGACAGCTTGTGCATAACCATCCAGACGCGAGGCCTTCCTGACGTCGAAAGTACCCAACAAGGCGCTCTGGCAGAGATGTCAGTGTACTATAAAGCAAACCATCTCAAGCCTAACTCCAGCAAAACACAGCTCTGCATCTTCTATTTGAAGAACAGGGAAGCCCGCCGACAACTTGATGTTTCTTGAGAAGGCCAATAAGTTTAAATTGACCCAAACCCAGTTTACTTAGGAGTGATCCTTAACAGAACGCTGTCTTTCAAACAACACGTGACCAAGATCAGAGGGAAGGTGGAAACAAGGAACAACCTGCTGCGCAAACTCGCCAACAGCAAATGGGGTGCAGATCTCAAAACTGTCTGTACAACTGCTTTTGCCCTTTGCTTTTCAGCCGCAGAATATGCCAGTTGTACCTGGTCCAGATCTTGCCATGCTCGAAAAATGCAGGTTAGTGACTGGATGCACACCTGTCCCCTGTCTATATGCACTTGCAGGCGTTGCACCACCTGATATCCTATGGTAGGTACAAGAGAGTAATCAGTGAAAAAAACAGGAGACTGATGCTAGGCACCCCCTCCACCATCATCAAGCTACTCGAAAAAGACTATTATCTAGGAGCTGCTTCATGGACTGCACTCAGCCATTCACAACATCTGTGGCTGCAACCGTGCATGAGTAGTGGAACCTTAGATGGAATGAAAGTAAAATGTCCATAACCTGGACCAGCTAAGGCATTATCCCATCACAAGAACTTGCCACCGCGAACGAGCTAAACTGGCCAGTATGAAAAACTTTCAATCGACTGCGATTCCACCAAAGAAGATACAAAACATCTCTTAAATACCGAGAGATCAGTTCCACCAATCTATGTGAATGCGGCAACCTGCAGACTATGGAGCACCTTCTCTCCTGCAGTAAAGCTCTGAACTGCAGCTTTGGTGACTTTGCTGAACCAACAGAAACCGCTGTTGAATATGCCACCTACTGGACCTCCCAAATCTGATAACTGATGAAGGTCGTGAGACTCGAAGAAGAAGAAGGAGAAGAAGAAGACTGAAAATCTTGGTGGAGATGCTACGAAGACCATCAAAAGCAATCCACATACCATACATATTGTAGCTCATACAATCGATTATTTGAGTAACGTAGAACAAAAATTGGTGTACATAAATTGGTTAACGTTTTGACAGAACACATGGTTTTCACCTCTCCTTAGACCATCATTTATACTCACCGTCAAATTGCGATTGCTAGGTTAATTTCATCGTCATGCCATCCATTCTCTTTCGCTCTACTTTGACTATAAATATTGAATAACAACAACATTGACCATAGTGGATTTTGGAGCTTTTTACTAACGATTGGAAAGAAGCGCAGATGTTTCGACACAGTATCTTGAGTATCGAGGATCAATTTAATAGTTTTCTCTGTAGACTCTGTAATCTAATCTGGAAAACTGAAATAGCTATTGCAGACTAAAAAAAAGGCAAAATTATGGGTGTTGCTAACAACAGCAGCTCCTATGGCTGAGGTAACCTTGAATGGATTAACGTAATAGTGAAGAAATCATATTGTTAGCTAATCCTGAATATATACGAGGTATGCCAGGGTAAAATGTGTAACGCACAGGAATGCTTTCGAATAAAAAGGATAAGTGAGCAATTAATGTTCATTAAATGGTGGCACAAGTATATTATGAAAAAAATCAAATTAATATTATACTCTAATGCAATCAGATTTATTGTGTTTAGCAAACCCTTTGAGGTATCTTAAAATTAAAATAATTGTTTTTATACCACTGTGCTTGTTAGACATGACTTCAGTTAACCTTGCGATTTGTCTGCAGAGTAATCAAAAAACTGAATAAAAAATAAACGTCTTAAGGACCAATAAATCACAAAAGTTGAAACTGCACCGCCCTTTATTTTCAAACATGCTCAAAATCAAAATCATTGAAAAAGAAAATGCCCTGGAAAATATAGTCATTACAACAGTATTATACAAAGACCAGAGTTACCCACAGCTAAATAATTGTGCTTATATTAATCATGCTCAAGTTTTGGAAAAGGAACTAATTTCGAGAAAGCCTGTGTTTAGCAACTAATTGCTTTGAGACCAAATATCTAGTTCAAAAAAATTAAGGTCAATAAAGTATCGTTTTACTGTTTGTTTACAATTTTGCTTAGTTGTATTATTAGAATGTTTTGAACGAGCTTTACAGTGAGTCTCTACAAATATATTAGAGGAGACATGCTTTCTGTTATTCCCTAATTCTCCTTCATTGTAACCCGACATATTTTTTCAACAATAAAACTGTTATTCTTGTGTTAAAATGAATCCTGTTATTCATTAATGTCTTTGTATTTATCACAGTATGCTATGCGAGAAAAAACCCTCTGAAAGTCTTGTTCTAAACAAAACACACGGAAATACAAAGACTGTGTAGTTTCATAATATAAAACTTCCTTGAGAAAATGAAGCTTTTCTCGGCTTTAAGTCGAGTTTAGCATAGTTGACAGAAAGTAGGTTTTGTTGACCATAACAACAAGGAGTAGAAGAAAACAATCAAACAGTATTTATACTTTTTTCAGAAAAATTTTATGGAAGGTAATGCAATGTGTTACATAGCCTAGTGTATTGAATAATTTCCATAGCTGGATGAGAAAAACTCTTGTTGACAAAGATTAAATTCTCAAGTGCCAGTGCCTAGTATAACTGGCAAGATGAAATTTGAAGTGCCTTCTTTTCCTCTCCTCAGAATCATCCGTACATAAAAGGTATGTTTTCATTCTTGTTCTGTTGCATTTAGAACATAAGTAGCCCAAAAAGGGCTAATACGGATACAAGAGTAATGCATGAGCCAGCACCTAAAAGAACAACAAAAACAATATGGAAAAGTTAGATTAAATAATACAGTGTAGCTTCGATAATCCAAACAAGAGGGGTGGGAAGCAATTTGTTCGGGTAACTGATTATCCGTAAGCAAACGACAACTTACTCGATATACGTGCTCATATACTTACGTTGTAACACATATTCACGTAAATATTTACCCGGACCGTAAGATCTTGTTCGGATAATCCGAAATTCGGATAATCGAGTTTTAACTGTAAGTAACAGTGGACGAAATGTTATCATTAGATTGTAATACGAGAGGTTCCCCGCCTCGGGTAGCAGCCAAGTTAGGAAAGTTGGATGCTTATTTCGTTTTCCCGTAACAAGTGGGCCATTACTAACTTTGTGCATGTTTTCAAAAAGAAAATTGGGAGACACTTAAATAAATAAATTAGTAATTATACTAACAATAATAATAATAATAATAACAATAATTTTCCTGATAATTACACCAGGCACTGACTATTATCGTCAGCCAGTGGCGAAGCGTCATAAGACGTATGACCTCTGATCTCAATTGATTGGTGGGATGAACGAACTAGTGTTGCCCGGTAAATATGAATGGGCTAGATCATTCCCGCTCAAACCGCAGACTTGCCAGTCAGTTGCCTGATCTTAACCAACTGTTCATGTGTCGAAAGGGCTGGCTTATCACGCATTTCTGTTTAACGGGCGGAAGTAGTGGGGGAGCACCATATCTAGGTGTCGTGAACCTGGATCTCAGATTCTGAAGGGCTGAGTACCGAGTTCCTACTTGTTACTTAGTCCTGAGGTCTTGGGTAAAGCCTCGCTACGGAGACCGTTTTAAGCAGAATGGGTCACCTAAACTGGGAAACCTAAACAGGCCCCACCTGCAAGGTCATGTGTTGTATTTTTATTACCATCAATTTATCACACGCACTTAGGTGTGATGCATGCACCCAGCTTACCCTTATCGGATTGGGAGTCTGATGGGTTTGCTGGGGTTTCTAGCCCTGAGTCCTTCGTGGGCCTCTTTTAAAATATTAATAATAAACTATAAAGAGAAAAGCATCCAGCTATTTTGAATGATTTTCTAACTAAAGTGAAATATATAAAAAACTGATTAACCACAAGTGCATTAGGTAATTTCCTGGTGAAAAGAAACTTTTAAAATTTGAAGGTGCTTGGTACCTCCTCTTTGGAACTCAAAGTGATATTTTTATAAATAGCTCCTGTAAAATAACGAATACAAGTGCGCTTAATGAAGAGTGGGAATTAATTACCAAACAAACAGAAACGCAGGTGTCGGTAGTGATATTGCCAATGCCTTACAAAATCTACAACCTAACAATCCGGATGTACAGTCAGTTCAGAACTATTATCTTTTTCAGATCTTTTGATTGACATTATAATCATAGTCATGTAAGTACATTAATTTAAACCAAACGCTTCATGATTTCCATCGTAACACCTTAACACGATTTGTAGGCTTTTTCTGAGCTTTCGAGAGGCAGTTCTTTAATCATCAAGTGGCTTGGTATAAATCTACTTTAGACTTGACCGTGCGGGACTCCGTGGTGCCGGGAGTGGAGCTATTTTGCAGAGTTGTCCAGAAAGCAATATTTCAATAAAGTATAAGGAATTGGTGTGATTGGCGTGCTTATTTCTTTTATTTTATAACAACGTCTGTTTATTTTTCTGAAGACTTAAACTCTTTTGCATACACATAAGTAAAACTGATGAGAAAAAATTAAGCTAACAGCAACAGCAGTGGTCAGAGTTTGAAGCTTCTCCCTTCATTTATGACCACAAAAGTATTCCTCCGTATAAAAATATATGCTCTTTGCATGACATAAAGGCTCGACTTTTCACCATTCTTGTAAACGTATGTAAGCCCTCGTCTTTTTTACATTCTAAATTTTATCCTTCCTTTTTGGTAGCTATTTGTTAGATTTTTACCTGGTAGCATAGCCTTCTTGTAATAATATAATATTGGAAAACTAAACAGAAATGCTCGGTATTTCTATTTCTGAACTGCACACAAATTGCATGGCAAAACAATGCTTTTGCGTATATCTGTCTTGAGCTTAAAAAGCCATTTTGGTAGCAACCCATTATGAGTGTTGTTAACAGATTTGTTGTAATCTGTAATGATAACAATGATGACAGGTATTATTGCACAGCGCATTTAGGGTTATGAGTGTTTTAGTGTTACGACTTAGCAAAGTTGTTAGCTACGGAGGTGTCGTTACACCACCTCGTGTGAATAGATGTTCACGAAATCTTTCATAGATGAACTTTTCGATTCGCTGATTTTCCCACCAAGTCTCAGATGCTGTACGTGAGCAAAACGACACGATCGTTTTCACAATAATATCGTAAATACTTCACGTTCTATATTGTCGCGATGAGATTCCCGTAGCTTCCTTTGATATACGTTATTGTCCGTTCTTTTTACCTACGTATGGCACTTTCATCTTCCTAGAAAAATCAGTTTTTCAAGGTCTATCCTATTTCTAAGGAGCCTTGACATAGCTAAGGTATCAACATAAATTTGTACAGACCAATAAAAATTCCCAAAAACTCTATGAAAGTCATACATTAACACATTTACAGTTGATAGCAGTGTCTAAAGATATTTTGACAGGAATTGTCTAAGAACTCTGTATGAAGATTTAAGTTTTGCCTTACATCTCTTCAGGACTTTAAAAAACACGTAAGAAGCTTGAAATAGTAAAAAATGGTTTTCCAGAAAATTTTTGGACATGATGCTATTCTTGAAGTTTAGAGTAGTGTGCCGATAATGTGAGCGTAGTGAACCTATTCCGTTCAAATCTGCTCCAGTTTCGTGAGTTGCGAAATGGATATTAGTGTTTCATAGTAGTAGTCTTTTCTCGGGCGTAATAAGAAAAAGCGTCAAATTGGCCAAGTAATACAAAAAATATTGACAAGAAAGTGACTGTCGAAATTGACTCTACACTTGAATTATACGCGGTTTTTATGTTTTTAACAGTGTAAAACTGTTAAAATCTTGATTCCTACTTTATTATTTAGATAGAATAGACTTTATTTTGAATGGATAATCTACCTTCATCGAAACAAAATATCTTCAGTGTATATGATCATCAGAAACTCCTATAACCTGCTAATGTACAATTATAACAACTGCAAGGCACTAATAAGACATTGATTGATACTTGGCTCCACTTCAGAAAAGTGATTTGACACTACAAATAATTTACGTTTTCAGTTCAATGTACCACAGTGTGAACTTTTCTTGTTTTCCTTCTGTGCTACTAGGATTCCACAAGAACTGTTTTTAACGTTTCAAATTAATATGGTACATTATGGGCGCAAATATCAATGAAAAATACTCAATAACTTACCAAGAGAAGCGGCTGAATCTTTGATTTTGAAGTAAGCAGTTCCTTTGACCTGTGAAGTATCGATCTTGCGGCTGCTATGATAACGACTAGAATGCCTAGCAGGTAATCCTAGCATTAAAAAAATAGTTTGAATTATTGTAAAGATATGTTGAAGCGCATACAGACATATTTAGTTTACGTATCTGGCATTTACATGCAGTAAAACAAATTTCTCTGTGTATATAATAAGGTTTTCTCAACCAATATGTATTTGGCCAATAGTTACCAACTTATTGTAACATACACAAACTTACCAGTGAAATAAATCGCTTGTCTGCTCATAAAAGCTGAAGGAAGGTTTTGAATAGTAAAGTGAGAAATAACATCTACTTCACAGTAATTTGAAGGACTATGCTTCAACGATATGCCTGACCAGCTTGGTATTTCCCGTTATCAACAACCTATGCAACATCCTTTAAATGAAAAGGATTGAAACTTTTACAAGCCAAAGCGTAACATGTTACGACCATGCCAAGCGATGAATACTGTACAAAGTCACTCAGAAAGTGACGAGATTGCTTTCCTCTTATAGCGACGAAGACGATGGCCGCCCATTACTTTTGCATCAAAAGTTTGAAATAGATAAGGGGAAGAAAGGGCTAGAAGACAGAATTACCCACCATAAATGTTACTAAACGCTACAGTTTCTGCGATTTTTGACTTAATTTTGGGCATTGGCTTGGAGGACGTCAGCAAAAAGTCACCATGTCCTAAATTTCAGAGGAAGATTCTTTGAATTACTATTCTGCGGAATTTATTCTGGTTATTTTCATCAAAGTTGCATTTATATTACATTAATAGTAAATCACACATGCGGGCGAAGTTTGACCAAATACTTTGTAATCAAATGGGGAACATCTATCACTGCTATTGGTCACCAAGAATTGCTGTTTACACGATTAGAATAAGCCTAACTTCTTATTTGTTACTCTAGTGCCAAATTAAGGTCATAAGATGTGAAATAACTACGGCCTTGTATTCTTCTGAATGCGCTGTTCCTAGGCTTCTTCCATAGAACTCCAAGAACAAAAGATGAATTATCTTCACTTTACTTTACCGGTCATAACAAGATAAGAGATTGGTTGCGACTACTATCGTAATCATATGATAATATATTTCAATGATAACAGTTATTAATACTATTCTACTCTCCTGGGATTAGGCGGCTAACGTATGAGCTAGGTTATTTCCTATCGCAGTAGCCATATACAACCAGCGGCCTTAGTATCATGGTTCAAGGCTCGTTCCATTAGGTACTGTTTGTTTCAAAATCACAGTAAACATTGTTCTAGAAATCATACAATCAGGCTATCCTAGCACACAAGCAGCATGTAGGGCGTAGAAGAGCAGTTTGGTGACTCGTGCCAGTCAATACTGAGTAACTATCCAAATTGAAGGCCTATTCTTCCCAGAGATACAAATTGCCATCAACATTTCAATAAAAACAATCAAGATTTGAATTTATAACTGGTCAAGTTGACTGTTAATTTTTTTTTCAATCCTCAAAAAAACTTTGAAATGGTTTTACAAGCCTTAAATTTGAGTACAAGATCCCGTTATTCTAGGTATGGTGCTCTAAAGAACAGAGTAACCTTTACTTAACTAAGGGTTTAAGCCTTGATTAGAAGACAGGACGGTTCCAAAACGCATATCAAACTGCACTGTATATCCAAATTCAAGCTCATTTGAAACCCAAAAATTCCCTAGCTAAATTGTTTATATTGCCAACCATTAATTGTCATATCACCTGTTCCTTCACAATACTCATAAACTCTTTGGGTTCGTAAGAGTTACTGTTAGTGGGAAATACATACCAACTATGCCTTACACAAAGGTCGCCAAAACTATAAGTAATGAAAATCATTGGTCGAAATTTTACGTCCGAATTCAAGTTCGATTAAGAGTAAAGATAATTTTTGAAAATCTAAAAATAAGCAAGTTGTACTTATTTGAAATTTTGGTAAATTATCGGCCAAATCTCTAAATGCAAAATAGTTTCATGTCATTTTGTCACGGTATCCTTAACCGCTAGGAAGAAATCCATCAGAATAACCTCAATGAATATCTCCTATCTTTGTAGTAATGCAGGATAAAATATGGCATTCCGTGCCATAATGAACCTTGACAGCCCATATTCAAAATTATCAAATAGAGAGCTTGCGTTTTTCTTTTTCAGAAATACAGATTTGTTGATTTTCATGTGCAGTAACCTTAAGGTTTCTTACAAACACTTAACTTTAGTTATACTGAGAGAATATGACAGTTTTCTAATATACAACTGTTAGCATCCAGTTACTTATGAGAAACACCATCGGTCTTGCTGGAAATAATTCTAACGACCATAGTAAAAGCCTACTCTCACATTTCTTTCAATGTATTCACTTTTTGACACGGGTCAGCAAACTTCCTTAAGAAAAAAGTTAAATCAGGCTTTTAGCAAACCCCCGTTTTAAATCCATTTCTGTCTGCCGGGAATTTTTTACCTTTAATGTATAGAAGAAGTACTCACATAAAAAAATTGCGAGAATTGTAGTTCATTTGTTTTGTAAAAACATTATGCAATTTGTACAATTGATATATAATCAAGCCAACAATGTTATTTTATTAATTTTGCAATTTATTTAGAAGTTAATACTTCATCTTCAGGCTACAAGGTAAAAATACAAAAACAGTAAAACTGCTGAATACAATATTTCTCATCACATATCAACATCTCTCTGCAGTATACACGGCTATAGCGAAATGTAACACAGTGAGTTCAAATCTTCCATCTTTTTGAATGAACTATGATAATTGAGAAACCTCCCTTGAGGGACCTTATTGACTAGTTAAATTTTTATGACTAATTCGCGGCTTTTGTACTCACCCTTTGTATTTAATATTGGTTTTATTTCCCGAATGAGTAATGCCTCTAATGTCATTAACTTGTATTCCGACTTAGTCGACTTTGCTATTATTTCTGCATGATTGATTGCTAGCTCCACGTTACACGTTTTAAAATGCTGTCCCACGGCTTTATATTTATGCTCCTTTACACGGGTTAGCAGATGTCGGGTAGTTTCTCCACATAACACGATAGGCATCGCGAACACGTAATTTCATATACTAAACCACTTTCCCTAGGTTTTCCACGGGTACTTTTAATGATGGTATAACTGTTTTGATTTTCTTAATCGTAGAGACAATTTTGCACGGTGCCTCAATGCGTTTCAATGAGCGTTCAAATTTCTCGGTCACTTTCCCTCGATATTGAAGAAAAATAAGTTTTTTCTCTGTTTTATCACCATTACTTTTTTCTTCTGTCGGTGGTTTCGGTTGATAAATCTTGTCCAGAGTCTTCTCAATAATTTCATCATAAAATGATGGGGGAGGGGGTGTACTGGTTGTTCTCCAGGCGGGTTTTTGCTTTGACGAGGCTTTTGGTGAAAGTTCTCCCATGTACTGCATGCATAGTGAATCCTATACACAAGACCGGTGAGAGTGTTTATACTTCATAGGAGCTTGTGAGTGGAAGTTCAGGGTCAGCCCTGTATCCGTAGATTTCCTGTACCACGTTGATATTAAATGTTCTCCTCTGTGTATGATTCGAATGTCAAGAAATAGGATACTGCCATTTTGCTCTTTCTCCATGCTAAATTTTAGGTTGGGGTGGTAGNCGGTGCCTCAATGCGTTTCAATGAGCGTTCAAATTTCTCGGTCACTTTCCCTCGATATTGAAGAAAAATAAGTTTTTTCTCTGTTTTATCATTATTACTTTTTTCTTCTGTCGGTCGTTTCGGTTGATAAATCTTGTCTAGAGTCTTCTCAATAATTTCATCATAAAATGATGGGGGAGGGGGTGTACTGGTTGTTCTCCAGGCGGGTTTTTGCTTTGACGAGGCTTTTGGTGAAAGTTCTCCCATGTACTGCATGCATAGTGAATCCTATACACAAGACCGGTGAGAGTGTTTATACTTCATAGGAGCTTGTGAGTGGAAGTTCAGGGTCAGCCCTGTATCCGTAGATTTCCTGTACCACGTTGATATTAAATGTTCTCCTCTGTGTATGATTCGAATGTCAAGAAATAGGATACTGCCATTTTGCTCTTTCTCCATGCTAAATTTTAGGTTGGGGTGGTAGTTATTGATCTCCACAAGTTTGTCCTCAATTTTTTCTCTGCTAATTTCTCTAATGATATCATCCATGTACCGGGAATGCAGTTTGCTTCGCCCTTTATATTTTTGTGAAACTTACTGAGCCAACCATTAGCTACATTTGGAGCCGGTTGGCTTCCCATCGCCAATCCATCCTTTTGTCTGTAATAACCATCATGCGTTAAAAGTAGCAAATCACAGCTGCTGATGCGTGCTAGTAATAAACAAATTATTTATGCTGGAGTTACGACGAAACGGTTGTTGGAAAGTATACGTCCAATATCGTTCATCGCTACAAAAGTTGGAAATGAACAGTATGAGAATACAGTTTCTTGAGGATTGTATCAGAGCAGAGATCGTTCCTGCATTCCTGAAATTCCGAGTACCAAACAATAGTTGTTTTGATGATCGAAATGTTAGGGATTTTCAAATGAAACTTCTTAAGAAAGAAATTATGACTGCCAGACACGATTTAAAGCTATGTAAGCTGACAGCGAAAAAAAACCAAGTTTCCAAAGTCATTTCTTTTACAAGGTCATCCTTTTATTTAATACACGTGTCTTTATATGCTTGTGGAAAAGTAATGATGCAAACTTGGGATACAAAGCTTGTTATGCTCACCACTTTTCTACTTACTGAATTAAGCTAATCAATTCATTGACTGACTTTGGTATTATAGTTTTTAAGCTGTCGTTATGAATAAAAAAATGGATCAAATCTAAACCTAGGCAAGTGCAAAGCTTTGCCCCAATGTTTTATTTTTGCTGGATATGCTAGAGTATTTTGACTTTCAGGTAGATAGAGAAAAAGACGGCTGGGGAAAGCAGGCAAGAAATGCGTTTTCTTACCTAACGTACTATTTAAATAAACACTTATTAACTTTTAACAGGCTTTTTGTTTGGAAACAAAGTAATTTTATATATAACAGTAAATGTATTGGAACAAATTCGCATCTGAAACCAGTTACCTGTATCTAGAAAAAAAGATATAGAATAGGAATCCCTCAGTAAATAAATGTTATACAAATGCAGTATTTTTTTGTAAGAACCTTCTTTATCCACGCAATGCAATTTGTTCGTAATTATTGAAAGATGATCTTCACAAAGTACTACAATTACTTATTTTTTCTAAAAATGACATTATACAATAAATTCGTCAAGAACTATACTCTATCATTCCCCATAACTTTCTAGAATCTCATTGTGTGTAAACCATCACTACCGCCCTGTCAAGCAAGGAAATCCTGCACTCCGACGACCAACGGAACCTTTGAGTGCACCAAGTGCGGCAAAAAATGTCTTTCTCGGATCGGCCTAAATTCGTATGAAAGGGCATGTCAGCGTTGAGACGCTTATCCGTCGTAGCGACGGGAGACTCCATCATCATCACCGCCCTGCCTGTGACACTCATTTTTACACCACAGTTAATACATAAAAACTGGTCAGTATTTAACAAGCTATACTGTCATATAATTGAAAACAGCATTTGAGGAACTTCACTTCTTCAGTACCAAGGATGTTGACGTCATCCAATAACATGCAAGGTAATGCTCTTCTCCCTAATATCATGGTCTGGTTCTGTTCTTTGTCTCTTACGAATCGTTTATGCAAAGCTCCACGCATTAATCACAATGTGCACAACTTTTCAAACTGTTACCGCGCTAATAAAAGTTATTTTCTTATTTTAATTAAGTGTTAAATTAACAAAATATTGAAAAAATTTTCATTAGAGATGCCATTCAAGTCTGACATTTCCAAATGGTAAATGAAACGATTCGTAAAAAACCGGTAAGCCTAATGGGAACTCTGAAAGTAACACTGAACAATAACGATAAAAATTTTTAAAGGATTCAGAGGATCATACTTACCATCCGACGCCAGCTTACCACCAGCCACAAGAATATAATTAGTTGTATTCCACAGCGCACCAGGAGCTTTAAACCTTAGATAAGAAAAATATTAGTAGGAAATATAAATGTGTTCACACTGGGGAAAAATGGAGAGAGGGACAAGAAAAAAATTAAATCATTGACGCTCGTTCTTAAGGAAATCATTTCTGAATGTGAAAGATAAAATTTTATGGTTTTCAATGAGAGCCGGCAGCTCATGTGATGGAGCATGTGGCAATGTTTGGTATAGGTACTGGTTTAAATCCAGCTAGGTGCACACATAGTTATCGCTTTTCTACGGTGTTAAATTCTACCTATCTGTATTGCCTTTTCATAATATCTTAAGAGTACCTACAAAATATTTCTTAAGGCAGTGTCTTAATCCTTATGGCCTCTATTAGTCTAGTTAGTTGCTTCTCAGTTACAAGGAAAGGTAAACATCACTTCTTTTTACTTTTTTTTAGTTTTAACGTCATTTCCCCTCAGGAATTGGGCCTCAGACGGTGCCCTTCAAAGGTACTTTGTTTTGGCAGTGAGGAATTTCTTGGCCGAATGCCCTTTCTGACGCCAAAGAATGTCTTTTTCTTTTGTAAAGTTCTAAATTCTCCTCGCCCGCTCGGGGAATCGAACCTGGAACCTCTTGGTTACTTTGAAACTGCACTAGCCATTAAGGTAAACAGCACTAAATTCTATAAACGATCTGAATGTATTTTATATAGTTCGAAAAGTAATCATTCCCTCCTAAAAAGCCCTTCAAATTTCACAAAACTTGTATAACGATCTGTTTAAACTGAACTCTCTGTATTTCGAATGCGCGAAGTAATGGGAAGCACAGCCAAAGAATCTAGGCTTTCACAGTTACTATGACAACTTCATTGAATAAATCATACAAACTATTAATAGTGTGTATTAAATACTTCACATGGGACTTAAGGTGCTTAGAAGTGTAAAGTTAGGATAATCAAAACATGGCTCCTTTGTTCGATGTTTTCAAAAATATCATCACCTGAAGATGTGAATATTTGAGTGTCTAGTTTTCCATGCACTAAGTATGTTGAAAAAATCAAATGTAGTAGTACTCTTGTTATTCAAAATTGGATTTAGACTGGCTTTTATGGTTAGCATGTTATCATGATCCAAAACATTGCTTATACTTGTCATACCATTTACATTCACAATCCGTTTTCACAACCTAATCATATCCAACAAACTGTCACAACTGATAAACGCGAAAGGAGTATCCGACACAAGATAATATAGGAGACGGTGCTTATAAAATGAAGGCTGCTTTAATCCATTACACAAATACAAAGAATACTAATACTAATACGTCAAGAAAATACATAAACGTATACATACGAACTTAAAATATTAATCTGACCACAGGGTTCGGCGATACTCTGTACATGATCCTTCGACTTGTCGTTAGAGAGGACCACTAAGACTTGGGTCCTTCAAAAGCATACTGAATTCTCGCTTCACTGAGCTACTCCCGAGCTTGATTCGCTCTCGCTCTCGCTCTCTACATTTCATCAAATGGCTATCGATTATATATCCACGACCTGGACGTAAAAATAGTTCATGATGACATGAACAGATTTTGGGATATGCCAGCTTCCATTACCTCAGCATGCAGAGTGCTGGTGTCCATACATTTGATTTCATAAGTACTGCTACATCATCGCACTACGTCAAGAGAGCAACTTTGACACAAACCTGACGCTGCCTCTCTCTCTCTCTCTCTCTCTCTCT
>RDPX01000072.1:2664681-2676532 GCA_003991215.1 Morbakka virulenta
ATTTTATTTCATAAGTACTGTGACATCATCGCACTCCGTCTAGAGAGCACCTTTGACACACCCCTCACGCTCTCTCTCTCTCTCTCTCTCTCTCTCTCTCTCTCTCTCTCTCTCTCTCTCTCTCTCTCTCTCTCTCTCTTTCCCCACAAATCCACATCATTAGCTTTCTCTGCGTTGTACAATAAAATCCTTTTGGCTAGTGCATTGTACAGTTTTGAGTCTTTTCTCGATGCTAACTTCCTTCTTTCGTAACCAAGCGTTCTTCAAACCTTTGAGTCCTGATGTCACTAATGCTTTTCTCCTTAACATATCGTTTTCATAACACACTACCAAGTTTTATTGTTTTCCTCTAGTGTTCGTTATTTTTGTTTTCTCTTTTTATTTTCGTTTGATCAGTCTTTGCTTCGTTCACTTTCAGTTCACCTGTTGCCAAAATCCAAGTCACATTGATAACTATCACATTGCTAGTAATTTCATTCTCGCTAATAAAATTTGTATCGTCACTAATAAAGTCTGTGTCAGAATATATTACTTCGGTTGTTATTCAAAATTTTACGCTATAATCATGTTTAACTCTCACCTTGCATTCATTAAGGAAACTTCTTACTTTTCTGAGGTACTTTTTACGATATAGAGTCATTGGACAAAAGTATTCGTGATTTTGATGTTGCGGTGCCAAAGGTTAAAAAACAATGTACGGAAACAAATGTAAAAATAAATATGGTTTAAAAAAAAGTCTTGCCTTAATATTTTGTCAGATGTCCTTTCATCCTAATTACTTCATGAATACGGGACGGAATTGTTTCAAACAAGTCTTGGATATAAGTAACATTTACGTTTTCCCAGTCACGGCGAATTTCTGTCATCAATTCAGTTTCTTTTCTTGGCCTATTTTCTCTTGATCCAGTAGACATAAATTTCTTTACAACACTGCTAACTGTAGACCAAAGAACATCCAAAAGCTTATTTATGTCTGCCTTTTTCTTCTTTTCTTTATATAACTTTACAATAAGATTTTTTTCTCCGTGCTCAACTCTGTGCTTTTCCGACCCATGTTTACTTGTAAACAAATATATGGAAGTAAACAAAGCACACAATAAATTACATCATATCTTTGATGATGTAATATTTAAGGGCACCTGCTACAGTAAAACCTTTATTATCCGACACTTGAGTTAAAAGTTATGAACGATGAAAGATACAATATTGTTTATCAATCGATGCCACCATTTTGAAAATCGCGAATACTTATGTCCATTGACTGTATATTAAAAATGTTCCACTGATTGTATCCCCTTATAGTAAAACAATCTTTGTAACAAAAGGATTTGTGGGTCCACAAAAATGCAGCAATATTCGAGGATGGTCAGTAGAGGACTCTAATTTTTGTTCCTCGCGTTGCCTTGGCCTAGCACGACCGATTGATGGTAGACCCTGTGTGGAAGTGAAAATTTATGATGACAAACCTGAAGCGGTTCAGTCATTTTCCTATCTCGGAGACAGCATTTCCCCAGGAGGAACATGTGAGAGCTGTACTATACAGAGATGAAGAGTAACATGGGGAAAGTTCGGTCAATTATTGCCCTCATTGACTAACAAAGGTATCTCGTTTAGAAACCGTGGAGTCGTGTATCAACGCTGTATCCGCAGTGCAATGTTATATGCAGGTGAGTGCTGACCACTGAGGGCTGAAGATACACAGTGGCTGATCAGGAATGAACGAACAATGCTCCGGTGGATCTGCCACGTAAAGGCCACAGAACGAGCCGGCATTGCAACATTCTACTCTAGGCTCCACATACCACCCCTTCTCGTCACTCTTCCCAAAAACCGCTTGCGTTGGTTCGGACACGTCAAAAGAAGTGAGTCATGGCCAAAGAAATTGCTGTAACTGAAAATGGATTGAACGTTAGACAACGGAAGACCCCAGAAAACTGCGAGGCCACAATAAAGCAAGATCTGAAGACCGGCAACCTTAACGAAGCTGACACTGGTCTGCGAGCCAAATGGCGAACAGACATGCAAGCTGGATACATGCCAACTGGATAGTAAGTGTGAGTGTGAAACGCTGACCAAGTTAAATATGTCACAAGATATAATAAAAACCTAAAATAAATTTTTACCTGCATTCAGTGATGCCATTGACGACTTCCAGTTTCGTTAGAGAACCACTTATTACCTAGAAACACCGATGGGGAAGTTTACTGTCATTAATATTAGGGAAGAAATCCGATATTATCGCTTACATTGTAAGCATTTTAGTTTAGGACAGCAAAGACAAGTTTTGACGTCACAAACAACGTTAAAAAAAACAGAGGCAGGCCGAGGTTGTTTTCAACTTAATCTCACCTTAATCTGCAAATAACAACTGAAAAAAAGTATGCATATGTTTTTGTGGGTCTATATCTGCTTCTTTATCGGTGTGTCTTTACCTCTTTATGCCTGAGTACAAACTAGTCTCACTCTATTCTTGTGACAGAATACATTAAGGTCCTGAACGAGTCAAAGAGAGTAAGCAGAAAACTTGCTACTTGCTCTATTAAAATGGTGTGTGATGTGTCTGTATCTATTGGTGATCAAGTCCTATATACTTACAGTATTTATTCTCCTTTTTTATATGATCGACTAATTGGGGGTAGTAATAAGGGTAAAAAACAACCCCACCCCACCCCACATTGTGTTTATTTCAGAGACACTTCAACAACTATTTTGTATAAGCCAATATGTGGTAGCAAGTGACAACTTCCCTGTGCTGATGTAGTCAAAGGACTTTCTAGTCAAAGTGCATGATTACCATTGTACTCTTGGTAGAATTGCTGTGGTTACAATTAATGTCCAATGTATTTCATAATTTCGTTAGTACTCATTCTAACATCTTGTACGTAGTTTTTCATACATTGATCCAGTCTCTATACCGATGGAAATGATGATAGTAAAATGAAGATTACTGCTCCTTTTTCTGTCCTTTGCGACAGAATCCATGGCCTATTATTTCGTATTCCCTACTAACACTCTTTTTATGGGGTTTTGTTTTGATACACAATTCTTACAGAATAGTTCTCAATAAGTTCAGGTACAAATATTTATTAGGAAAACAAAAATTACGTTTGATATTACTAAGTGTTTATGGGTATTGTAACACGTGTTTTTGCTTTCCAATGTTATGACAAGAACAGATTTCTAAAATTCTCTGGAATCAAAATACTGCAACAATAAAGAAACCAGGGAGTCCCAATTATATAAAGAATTTTGCTGTGGTCATATAAAACAATGTCAAAAATATTTGGGCTGTCAACAAAATAAAAAAAACTACTTTTAAATTCATTCATGGTTAACTCACATTGTTGAAATCTGGCCTTCCATTCTTGTGCATAGCAACTCCTTTAAATTGCTGCATTGAGCTTTGGTCAAAATAACATAACCATGCATTTGCACCAGTCTAAAATAATGATAGTAGGTATTAAAACATATGTAACGCAGGAGTGTAGCGGTCTACTGGACTTTCGTTGAGAATACACTGAAGAATGATGTGAGAAATCGAGGGTTGACAAAACCTATTGTATCATTTATATCAAAATACAGCATACTAAACAACCTAAAAACATTTAACTCCCTCCAGTACGTTTAATAACATAACGAGTGAATAATATATATAGTCAAAGGTTGTCCTGATTTGTCAGCATCTACTGTAATGCTTAACACAATTCAATGTCATTCCTCGCTCGCTCTCTCTTGCTTGCACTCTCTTGCTTCCTCTCTCTCTCTCTCTCTCTCTCTCTCTCTCTCTCTCTCTCTCTATATATATATATATATATATATATANCATTCCTCGCTCTCTCTCTCTTGCTTGCACTCTCTTGCTTCCTCTCTCTCTCTCTCTCTCTCTCTCTCTCTCTCTCTCTCTCTCTATATATATATATATATATATATATATATATACATACATATAAATATATATTTATATTTATATATATACATATATATATATTTATATATATATATTTATTTATTTATTTATATCACCGTTAACGTGGAACAAAATGCTTCTCCACAATAACTCCAGCCTGGTGCAAAAAGCTCCCCATTCCAGTAAACTGGTTTAGCTGAAACCACCAGTAGGTAGACAGCCGAAATTTTGGAATGAAGCTGTGATAGTAGCAAAACAATTCGAGTTTCTGAATGAAATTGTGATGAAAGTTCATATATAGTTTTCTCCAGGTCGTGGCCAAATATGCTTCTACTGGTGTAAGAACTTTGACAGTATTTCTATTCATATTGTGGGAATTTTCTGGTTCCAACTGATTTTTAACTAACTCTCCAATTCTAACGGTTCTAGCACCTAATACGGAGTGATTTAGACTTTCCACCTTCAAACTCCTTTCATTTTTCAGCTTTAAAAAGGTCACTTAAAAAAAATAAATAATGTAAAAATATACGACATTATTCTAATTGTGCCACACGCTTGTCTTTATATACCTTCCATGTTTCCCAGGGATTACTTGATGAGAAGTTGAAATACTGAAATGAACCTAGATGAATGGAGAATTTTTTCAGTAAAAACACGTTATGCAATTGTTTTGACTGGTTATCATGTTATCATTGGACTTAATGACTGTAAAGATAAGCTGGGTGTCGAGAATTCCTTCACTTACCATTCAGCAACTGAAATAATATTTTGTTCTGCTATGGTACTCAAGTTTTGCAGGTATGTTTGTAATCGCTTTTTCAAAAGTCAGTCAGCATCATACTTTGGATCTGTTCTTCGGGTTTCTATTTCTGTGCTTTGTTATGAAGGGGTTTTTTAAGCTGGCATCCGTATATTGGTTAGGTATTGTGGTTGCCAGCTTTTTAAAAAATTACAACAGCGCAAAATAACAACACAAAATAACAATTCAAGAAAAGAAACTATTGATCCAAAACATAGCGTTAATATCTAAAATGAAGACTTTTTCACACTTACCAGTCGAAGAACTTTTCTATTTCTTCCTGTTTGACTTACTTTTGACATATAGAGGAATCTGGCTTTTTTTTCTTGATTTCTCAAGAAGACTCGCGTAAATTTTATTCTGTTTCCCTAGATAAAACCTTCTTACTTATATTAGATATCTGTTTTTCTTCAGACTTTTTTTTGCGATTCCAATCATCAGATCCTATTGAATTGAATGCTACAATGCACCTTAATACATAATGCTAACGTTGGATAAAATCATTATTTAACATTTAATTCTTTAAAAGTCTTTAATTCAGTGCAGAAGTGCTGCATTGGTCAAGAAAAATATCTAAAAATTGAACCTATCCTGTTTTTAAGCAATAAATTTCGTTTTGAAATTTTATTACTTAGAAGGTTCAAGACAGCTTCCTCTTCTATTAAACAAATTTTTTTACCTTTTCTAATGGCTAGGCACATCACCTCATAGTAGTTTCCTAATACCTGTATCCCTTTACTCACCTGCCATTCTAAAAAAAGGGCAAGTTCAAGCATTTCTTTTACTGATAGACAAGTCATTGCTTTGATAAAGTAGAAGCAAGAGAAAGCACGACGCAACGAAAAATTGTAAAGAAATTGGAAGGAGATGTGTAATAACCCCAGAAAAAATGACAGTTTATTGTCCAATACTACAGTCCAAAACTTTGTAGCATCAAGAACGAGAAGGATTCCGATACCGGGAAACTTGGGACACCCAACACGTGACTGGATAGTTTGTGACCTATTACTCGTTACAAATTGAACTCATTACAAGCAGTAATGCATATTATTTGTCACCAAATCTATCCATAACTAATAATTTCTGTAAAGACTTAACCATCTGACTAATTTTTCCGTAACGAGTTTCGGGTAACGAAATTGTTGGTCACGAACTGGCTGTCACGAGTTGTCCTATACCCTGTGCGAAACCCCTAAAGGGTCTGTCACCGTGGGAATTGATAGAAAGATGCTGCAAATGGATTATGTGAACAACATCTTTTTATTGATTGCTACCTCTATCAATTATTATTATCTACGCCAACTCAATCATGCACTACTTATTTTGTGCCAGGTAAGCTGTCCACGAAAAAAACTGACTATTTTGGTATCCTGTAGTGTCTTCCTTCGTGTATCCTCCACCAAATAAAAAAAAATACTTACAACTCTATTATTACATTTAAACGAAGCAGTAAAAACGTATCTTTGTTGGTATTACGAATTGTATATGCATGAATAAATATTGATAAACAGCGTCGTATACACTATTTAAGATTAAGGTCAAAACGAGGAAAATTTCCCCATAGGGGTTTTAACCAGGAAATAAAGCTGACATTTAAATTGGAACTAAATTACTTACCATAGTTTCATTGTAGGCATTAAGACCAAACCCAACCCAAGAAAGGTTGCTTTGTTTATAGCTTATTTGAACATCCATTTTGCCAGTTACATTTTCACGTTTATACTTGACAAAGTATGGACAATCGCTGCTGTCTTTACAGTCTTCGTTAGGTTTGAGGCAAAACTTATCCACATCACATCCGCTGTCATTAATCTACAAAATAATAATCATTAGACACTATAATAATCATTAGGCACTAATTAAAAGTGTAAACGCCTGCCTCTGTCTGGTCTTTGAGTTACCATTGCCAGTATTCGTGTCATGTCTGGCTTTGGATCCATTAATCCTTTCGAGAAGGAGCCTGGACTTGGTGAAATGGTCAATCAAAATATGTTTAACACTTTTTTATTCGTCATTCACCTCTTTCATCGGAGGCAAAACAGCAATATGTCGGAAAAGGAAAAGAAAAAAAGTTGACCATGAAAACAGAAAATTCAATAAAGCTTGGGCAGAAGAATTTGTGTTTAATGAATGTCCATCAGCGGGGCAGCCAAAGTAATTGGGTATGTCAAGCAACTGTCCCTGTTTTTTAGAAATATATTGGAACATCACACCCAGGTGCATAGCTAATTCAACAACACATTTCAACCCGGCTCCAACGCCAGAAAAATGAATTGTCAAGACTCCATAGGTCTGCAATGCAAGGAAAGGCCATGATATGCTCACTTTTGGCTGAGAATCAGAGTGCAACAATAGCATCATACAACTTTTTCTGGACACTCGCTTAGAACATAAAACCTTACTCATCCTGCAAAAGTAAAGACATGTAAGGAAGATGCCGAGGAGGCACTAATACAAAATAAGACAAAGACAACAGAAATTGTGCAGTTGGTAAAACCTATCGAATGACACAACTGAATTAAGATGCCAAAAATCAGCAAAAGTGCTTTTTTTGAAGTACTACAGCAACGAATAAACGAGGCCGGATACTACAGCAACCCAGTAGATGAATCAAATAATAAAGCAAGTGATGCCTAGCTTGTAATCTTTATTAGGTCACTTTATTTCTATTTGTTATTATCTATCAAAAGAAGCGTGAAAATACACCGATTGGGCTTGCATTTTCTTTATATTGGTTGTGATTATTAGAATAACAAGAAACATCTATCAAGTATTTTTCATGTTAATTAAACTATTATGGTCTTCACGCTAAAAACTGTTTATATATCCTCACACAAAAGTAGTACAGTTGAAGTGGGCCTTTTTTCATCATTTATTCTAGCGTCAACGGAGTTATAAGTTTGAAACATGCTTTTGGGTCTTGGGAGTATTTTGATCCAATCTTCGACTAATTTTTTTTAAATAAATGGATAATTGAACGAGTAACGGGAATTATACTTGAACATATATGGTAAGTTGCCCGCTCAGGGGATTCTTGGTTACAGTGCAGTTGCACTAACCATTAAGCCACGGCTCCTCTCTACTTTTTCTTTAGTATAAGCTACAAATTGCTCACATCAAACTGCTAAAATACCAGTACTGTTGACCCTTTCTTCAATAATCCATGTTTTCTGAGATAAGACAATGATTAAAAATAAATTTCTAGGTTAGGGTTACTTTGTCTTCAACCAACCAAGGTTGAGATCTACGTCACTATCACAACAAAACATGGGAATCTGGCAGCAACAACAAATGTTTGGAGGGTAGTACAAATGTCGAAGTTCACTTCCAATTTCTTCTAAGCTTTTTTCAACTTTTAGGTATTTTTTTAATAATGGTGACCAGGTAGAATTTACTATACTATAACCTAATCCATCCCACAAAATAATGTAACTTGTTTCCTGTACAACTTCAATCTTGCAGTTATACAATTTTCTCTTTGACTTAAAAACCATGCTCTTTTTGTTGCCAATATACTGTTATTTTTTCTGACATTTTTCCCTTGAGTACAAGATACAAATTGTTCACATCAAAGATTGAGCTTTTTATTTAGCTTTAGGGTCGGTATCTTGTTTACTTCTTGGGTATCTTGTTTTCTTGTTGTTTATTACACTGAACATTACAAACTCTCGGTTGGCATTGATACAGGGTCAACATCTAGAACATTAGTTTTCATTAACATCCAAAAATACTAACATGTAATTCATAAAAAAATATATTAATCTCAAGATTGACAATATCTGATATAATTATTTCATACCAGCCCTTCAGCAACTAGTACAGAACTCAGTATGAAAATCAATAGTGCTGCCATATTGAAAGTCTTGTGTAGATGCTGTCTGATCTGCAAAAAAAGTATTCAAACAATACAGCAAAATCACATCAACAAGAAGTTATAAACAAATACTATTGCATTGTTTCACATTGTCCCTCTTTTTAAACTAAATCGTTTACTTTCTTATATGCAGTATCTATGATCGATATGTCATCTCTAGCGTTAATGATAAAGATATCGTTACAAGAAATATACAGACAAGGAACATAAATTTTTTAAGAAAAACACAATAATGAATGAAATGTGATTACTTTTGCTCTTCCAAAAGTCACTTCTTTACCTTACCAAGCAGAAACTTATCTCTTCAAATACTTTAAACTACCCTGAGGCCATTTTTTTCAAATTTCCAGTAAATTGTATAACAAACCTCCTACGACATGCCTTAATGTAAGTTGGACAGATTATATGCCTAACAAAGAACGATAAGGAAATCTTCAAAAAGTGTAATCAGAGCAAGAAGAATGCGTCCCGCCGGCCATCTGTTCCGAAGTAATGAACCAGCCTTAACTCTGATGTTTTGGAAACCAAGGCGTGTCCAAAAACGGCGAGGGAGATCAACAACAATCTTCCCCACCATCCTGCTCAAATTAAAACACCAGACGAGCTCAAACGTGCCATGCCAGAAAGAGAGGTGTGGCAGAGTCTAGAGAAGAAACATGACATATCCGACGGATGATGACGATGATAATGATGACGACGATGATGATATGTCATTACGGTATCATTCAACACCATTTTAAAAAATCATAAAAGAAGCGGTTAAAACTTATGTCAGTTCCCATTTGGTATCTGCTAATGGGTCCAACTATATAGTCTGAATTATTTTATCAAAACAGGTTTAAGTATTATATAAAATCACAATACAGAAACACAGGTGGAAAACTGAGCTATGATTCATACAAGTGCGCTGTAAAGATCATCTGCTCAACTAACTGGGCTGTCGGTACTTAATTGTGCTGATGAATAGCTTTCTTGTAGGTGACATTAATATATCGCTCCTTCCTTTTCAATCTTTAACACACTATGTCTCATGAACGCCAGTTTCAATAGATCTTTTGCCCTAAGTATTATTCTTCCTTTTATTTCCCATCATAAGTACAACTTTTAGGTGTTGCTTCGCGGGTAAACGCTGATATGAATTGTACTTAGCTTCCTTGTTCTTCTTTCTAACTCATCAAATGTTTCCCCTGTTTGTCTTCCTTCATCAATCTTCTATTCAATGTCGTCGGTAGAACGTTCCTCCTCACTACTTTATTGAAAAGTAGTGTATTTCTTTCTGTTCTATTAAAGAAAGTAACTGTTTCCCTTTCTCAGGTACAAAAGAACTTTTTCCAAGAAAATATTCTATCCATTTGTAAATTGTAACCTGACCACGAATGATGAATTCTTCCACTGTCTTCTAAACTGCTTCCTTCTCTGATCTGAATCTCCTGAAATGAATCCAAAGTCGATTCTCCAATCTCTGGCTCTCAGCATTTTAGAATACTTTGAGGCCTTTTTGGATCGCTGGACTGGGTCAGTTTTAAAAGTCTTTCTCCTGCGATATGTAATTGGGATGGGACGTCTGTCTGGAGAGAGCTGGAAGGGATAGCGCTCTTGAATGAAAGATGTTCTGGCAAACTGATCTTCTCAAGAATGAAATCTGGATAGCTAAGTGGGGAGAGGATGCGGCCACAGTAGCCATTGACACTGGTTCGACACCAGCTCAATGCAGAACTACTTTTTACTCTTTTACGTCTTACAATATTTCCAGTGAAAAACATAAAACGTTTCGACAAAGAAGTACCTGGTCTTTTAGGCCTACCTTCCAGAAAATAATTGTAACAAAATAATTGTAGGAGAGGCCTGCCCTAGACAAGCAGAAAAGCTACTGGACCACTATAACTGAATGAAAATTTCTGTCATGTTAATATCTATCCTCGCTACTTTCCTATATAACTGCTATTATAACCATATGCCTTTTATAACTTATGTTAATATTCTTATTACTTCCACTACAATTTTCTGGAGGACAGAAAATTAAGATGATGGCTACTATTGTGTTTCCTACTGAACACCAATAAAATTCCAATGAACTTATGTATTCATCACTGACAACTCTTACCACTCCTTTTTCTGTATGATAATCAATCATCTACTTGATCCTACATGCCATCAAATTTGCTAGACTCAAATATACTCTCCTAAGTTGTCCTACAATTATTAACCTCCCTACTACTTTAAAACACTCCACCTTCGGGAAAGCCACACTTTCTCAGTGAACGATGCATAATCGCCAATTTGGTCCAAACAGTATCTTTGCTGAAATAGCTGCAAAGCAACTTTTAATTGTATCCGTTAGTTTCTAATGATATAGAGATAGACATAGAAAAATTAATGAGATTCTGTTTACCGTCATGAACCTTAAAATAGACAAAGGCAAACATTGCTGGAAGATTGGAAATTATGGCTATTTAATTTTGTCCTTATGAAGAGCTGAACTAGTGGGAGTATCGTATTACACGTCAAAAAATTCATGTTTGTGACTAATGAGTCTTGTATGTTCTAGAACTTTATGTTAACCTAACGAAAAGGAAGTTCTCCATTAGATTGTGGGCTAAGAGAGGCAGTATATATGTATTGTGATCTAATGTGTATTAAGTGCTTTCTATCCCTCTTTTTTTACTTCTGTTTACTCTTTTATGGCATTTTATTTGTGGGATTTTTTAAAACTAGATGACACGACTGTTTTATTCGATAGGTCTTCGGTTGTACCTAACAGAGATTTTGTGATGGACTACAGTGCTCAAGCCACTACAAGGGTATTGAGCGTCGCACAGCACATTGTCGCTGAGGAAACCCTACGGATATATACAGATAGATAGATAGATAGATAGATAGATAGATAGATAGATAGATAGATAGATAGATAGATAGATAGATAGAAGAATGGATAGATGGATGTATAGACAAAGAGATAGATGTATGTATTACTGTATGAATGGGTGTATGAATGGAAAATTTGATAATAATATTTGTTCAGGTGATAGTAATGACTTTGTGTCTGAATTCTTTTAATAACACCTTAAAAGATGCACTGAAAATAGATAGATAGATTGATAGATAGATAGATAGATAGATAGATAGATAGATAGATAGATAGATAGATAGATAGATAGATAGATAGATAGATAGATAGATAGATAGAAGAATGGATAGATGGATGGATAGACAAAGAGATAGACGTATGTATTAATGTATGAAGGGATGAATGAATGGAAACTTTGTTAAT
>RDPX01000072.1:2682966-2706904 GCA_003991215.1 Morbakka virulenta
AAATTCGACACTCGGCTTTCTCAGAAGAAATCTTAAACACTGTCCGGAGCAATGCAGAAAGGCAGCCTACCTTAGCCTTGTAAGATCTACACTAGAATACAGCTCTGTAGTATGGGACCCTCACCTACTAAAAGACATCAACAAGCTGGAAAAAGTACAACGTCAGTCTGCTCGATTCATCAAGGGAGACTACTCATCTAGAGACACTGGATGTATCACAAGGATGCTACACCATCTTCAATTACCACCTCTTCAAGATCGGAGGAAGGCAAACAGACTGATACTTTTCTACAAAGTGGTCGAGGGGCTGGTACTAGCACTACAACCCCATGATTTCCTGACTCCAGAACGTACAAACCGACGGAGAATTACATCAACAAAATTCAAGGACTACCATAGCACAAACTTTGTTGAAAAACAAGTTACAAATAACACCAGGTGCTACAAGAACATCACATGTAAAACCGATTTATATAAACAATCTTTTTTTCCAAAAACTATTGTAGACTGGAACCACCTGGATGACAGTGTCATGCATGTGCAAACAGTAGGCTGCTTCAGAGCAGCTGTTCATAAACAGGACTAATTTATCCTGCGCTCTCTCCCCCGTTGAGTTAATGCCGCAAGGCCCTTCAACGTATTTATACAGATACAGATACAGATACAAAAATAGCCGATCAAAAAGACAAGTCTTGCTAACAAGATATGTCAAGTCTTATCTTATCCAAAATTTCGCGTATATATTGATAAGAAAAAATGTCTTTAAGAGATAGAAACCACGTCAGTTTTCCTTTGACAAAACGTCCTGATTAACCTCTCTTATCGGTAGCCAAAGGTGGATTTCGATAAAAGTCAGTTAGCACCAGTAGCAAACAAATAAAAAATTGTTCTATATTCTACTCCTGTTACACCGTTTTGCATATATAAATGCGATACTACATTGGAAAGATTCAGAGCTTTTTACTGATATAACTTTCCTCTTAACAGCATGGAAGTTTCAAATAGTGTTAGTTCATAATATTGTTCAAAAACAAGTAAAATATAAACGTTGTAGTGATTATAGCTTCTGTAGTATTTTACGCCCTTTTTGGCGCTTTACAAAGCCAACGAAAAGGGTGGAAAGTAACAACGTGTTTTGATCAAAAGATACTAAAAATAGTTCACATAGAAAATTTTGAAAGAAATTGCGACAAGGTACTGATTAATACATACCTGAGTTATAGGATTTGATAGAACAGTTTTGATCTAGCAGGAACTAACGTATCTTAAAATCCCAGTTTCTACTCGGCAACCAAACGAGAGTAATGTGATGCACGACTGATTTGGGGAATTCCAATCAATTGTTTAAATACATCTTGTAAGAAATGCTGATTGAAAAGAAAAGAAAACTGGGTAGTTTACAGTCATTTTACTTTTGTACGTAAGAATATGGTATTTGAGTTGAAGCATTATATTTTTTCAAAAGAACAATGCTTATTACAATTATCTAAATCAGCTGCTGTTCACTCAACCACGGCCAGATTCCAATACCTCTTGGAAACCACATACCTTGGTAGAAAAGGGGCGCAGAGATCACTTTTTCCCCGTAAGAAGTTTTACCCCTGAGAATTATGTATCCTTTTCTGGCCTGCCTCTCACCTGCCAAAAGGTTAAGCTAAAACGTTTGGTTCATACTGATAACATTAGTGTCTGTTGTATTACATTGGCTAGTAAATTTTGTATGGTAATTTTCTCTCCTTACTACACTTGTTTTCACTACACTAGAGGTAACGCCATGTCATCGTGCTAAATCACACAAAAATTACACTCAAGTCTGGTGCCAAAGTAATTGACCACGATTCGATCCAGACAAGTAACCAAAAACGGGCAAGAAAGGAAACGCCCCACTTCAACAATTTTTGTGGGTTTTCTTTTCTCTTCAGGTGCCATGCCGTACAGCTTGTACGACCATGAACTTTCACTGTTCTTTATCTCGGCATATGTGGATCATTTCGCAGCTCCTATTCAGCTACAACCAATCTCTTATATTGTCCTATCGCTTTTTTCTTTGTCTCTCTCTGTCTCTGCTGCCTTCCAATCTCTCAGTTTTCATTAACTTTTCCATGTTTTCTGCCCTAATTATACCATCGAAAAAAACTCATTTTTTGTTTCTTGATACCGCTGCGCAACTCTCCATCTGTTCTCTCTAACCTCAATATTTTTACTTAACTATCAGTTCAATTTATTTTTTCATTCTCCTGTAGCAACAAAGCTCAAAACTGTCGGTTTTTCTTTCTTTTTCTTTCTCTACTCAGCATGAAACTTTGTCAACCATGGGCTGCTTTGACTAACCTTTATTTTCTTAATTTATTATGGAATTATATGGCTTAATCTACAATTTAAGTCCTTACAACATTTTCAATTTTTTCGAAATGACGTAACCAGCATCGTAAAACGTTGCATTTTCATGACTAAAAACCATTGTAATTCCTTAAGTCTAAATTCGATTTCAACATAGGTTTGCCTTCACCTTGAAATGCGCTTTCAAATGATATAGAAAGTTGTGATTTAATGTTATAAGCTATGATTAATGATGGCGTCATTCCCTCCAAATGGCGGTCGAAACACTAAGTAGCTTTTAAAAATTACTTTGTCATTACCTGTGATTATTCACGATTGGTATTGACACTTCATTAAAGCAAAGAAAGCTCTGTTGTTGTTTATTCACAATCCACTGTTTTTATCACTATTCCTTCACATTATTATTTTTCATTTTAATTGGTATTGTGGAATTTTCATTCTTACTCTGCGCGGAGGCGGTAACGCCCCAGACCGAAGAACAGCAGTAACCAAATGACATTACCTTGCCCAAAAATACAAACATCAATCGTAAACAGGGTGTGTTTTACATGTGATATTCTTTACAATTTACGTTACTCATTCCAGCTACTGAAAAAAATATTTCAGTAAACAGGACAAAAGCCCAGATTAATAAGATAATACAGGATTTCAGGCTTTAATTCTCTGTCAATTGATACTTGAGCCTATTTTCCATTTCTACACCAAGATGAGAATATTGCAAGAAACAAGAATAAAATTGATGACTAAATAGTGAATTGTAAAAAATTAACCAGTAAAATGTGAAATGGCGTGTGTGAAAAGATTTTCCACGATTGTATTTGAATAACACACATATATAAAAACTGTGATTTGTTTTGAAGCAAACCAATTGGTTGGTTTCATATTGTAGAATTGTTGCTATATCCAAGTTGCAATATTACACAGATGTATTCAAAATCGTTCTCTTTTATGAAAGGCAGTGCCAAGAACAGTAGGCAAATTGCACTAAGTGGAAGGTACGCCTCAACATTGTATTTTCTTTTTTGATTTTAATGCTCAACATACACTCCAAAGTCTTAAAGCAGTTACTTCTTTTCATATAAAATATCTGTAATCTATTGATTTAAAATTTAATAATTTTGTCAATTACTGATGCTAAAGCTCGATGAATATGAGACAATTTTCGTTACAATGATGACTATATTTATTTCTGTAACCCATCTCTTTTCAAAAATGTTCAGGTCTGGAATCTTGGGCGTATTATCATATTGCTATCTGAGTTCTTGATATAATTCAAAATTATGACAGCATCTGGTTTAGAGCCGTTGTTTAGTACTGCAAGGTACATTGGACATAGAAATTTGTTTGATTTCTTCCAGTGAACTGAAGAGAAAGGAGGTTGAAAATTCATTAAGAGTCACTGTATGGAATAGATTCAAAGAGAATGGTTTGAAATAAAGCAATATAGATATTTCTTTCAAAGAAAGTGTAAATAAGTTTGTTTAAGCATTCACAAAAAATTGCAGTTTCAAGAAACCAAGGGAAAGGCCTACAACAACTGCAGAGCAATCTTTGAAAACAATAACAATTGCTTTCAAGAGAAATATGGTCTTATAAGTCATTCTTCAGATCTAAATAAGGACTTGATCACTCGTTGCATCAATGACTGTGAAGTGTCATCATCAAGAAAGAAAGTAAGAGGACGCCAGGAGCAAGGAAGAAATGGAAAAGAGAAATGTTTTATTTGTAGAAGGAAACGATCAAGTTTAAATGATACAACCAAAGAGGACTAAGCCGATGCTCAGTCAACAACCCAGCTAAAAAAATTCTAGAAAAAAAAGCGGTATACTTTCCAGGTGAAGGACGTAGCTCTCATGATATCCCGCGTAGGTCAGAGTTACAACTAAGTATTGAAACCCACAGCATAAGTACCGTTAACGTCTATTACCACCGAGCAAGTTACTTGAAGTTTACACATTCAGCGAAGCCGAAAACAAAATCAGCTGATGCTTTAGACCCCAGAGAAGAACACGGATTTCAATCTTTTTAACAAGTCCAAGGTCATTCGTGATAAGCAAGCCTTTCGTATGAATGAGCTTCTCAAGGTCATTTCATTAATATTGAAGACATGTGTTAAACAGAACCTGTTATCCGAATACAAACGTTAAAACGAAGGCTCGCTGATGAGTTTGCTTGTGCCAAATCTTCACAACAGTGGCGAATTCCATATTGTGTCCCTCAGGATATTAAATACATTTCATGATCTTTTGCATACACCAACAGTTCTCGTGTCTGTTTCCCTAATTCAACAGTTTGCTTCACCTGCTCCTCGAGACTAGTCTGTTTGAGTACTACCTCCAAAGCATAGATGTGGCCCATGGAAGGACCATTGGCCTTGAATGTGAAAATTCCTTTTTCCAGTTCTGGAAGCCAAATCGGATAAATACCTCTTCTCGCTTCTTATCCAAAGCTAAAAGTTCCTGATTTTCAGCAGAAAAACTGGTGTGGCGAAGCACTGCATCATTGCACTTTTGGCAGTGGAGAGGGGAAACAGTTAAAAGTACTTTGAATTAAATACACTGTTTTGAATTCAAAAAGGATTTGCGGGTAAAGGGAAACAAGATCGGTTCGTAGATTTGTCAGGTAACTCGGGAATGTATTGATTTCCTGCAAAGAACTTTGCTCCCAAAAGCTGGATTCCTGCAGCAGATGTTGATGGTTGACGTACTAATGATTGAAATACAGCAGCAGATGTTAATGGCTAACTTGCTGACCCTTGAATTTTAGCATCGGACGATGTTGGCTGACTAGGTGGTGGCTGAATTGCTGCAACAGATGCTGGTGCTTCATTCCCACTAAAAATGACAGGGTTGTCTTCTGGTTACTTATTCCAATTTTGGTTAAAAATGGTATTAAATAAATTCTCACATAAATATACAAGTTAGAATGTTCTGTCAGTTGTCCAAAACTTAGGATGAACAGTCACAATAACTCGCAAAGTTTCTACGCTGCCTTACATTCCCCAACATCCATACTTTTTCCTTTTCCAAATCATTAATGCCTCTCAACATTCAGTAAATATCTTTTCCCCCTATTTCGTGTGATTTCTAAATGTAAACAGTCAAGTGTACCTATCCAATCACAGCAATAATTCCATCACAACACCTCAAGAGTGCTTCGTATAGTACCTTTTATAAAAAGGAATCTTTTTAACCATATCATTACCACCCAAGTTCAGATTACGGGCAAAGCAATGAATCACAAAAGTTCGCTGTTTTTTCTTTGTATCACCAATCCCATCTTGACTCTTACTCTATTGCTTATTCCACCACAACAGTGGCAGCGAACATTCTCTAATGACAAAGAAACCATAAGCATTACATCTTCAATTACTTTTACAACAAGATCTCATTTAAAGCTCTCTAATTAGTTCTCATACTTTCCAACTAGGTCTGCCTGTCTGTACACAAGAACACATGGATTAAACTTTGGAAATTTAGCTGGAAGTACCTTAAGCCTAGTCTTTTTTAGAGTGGTAATTTTTAGGGAATACGGAAGTGGAGCCCTTCTTGTTGAAATTTTTCCTGGTTTTGATGGAGTTCAGCCCCCAAACAATTTTGCATTGATCGTCGTTTAAAAAATTACTCAATTGTCTTAAATAAATTTAAATATGTCTTGTTTGGAAAGACCTTGACTTTGGGCATACGTCAATTGTTGACGCTATTATCTTTATCCCCTTTTCAAGCTGTTTCTATTCCTTTCGGGCCACATTGCTTGTAACAAATCTCATTTTTGAGTCCCCTTTGTGAAGGATTGCCTTGACACCAACACCGTCATAATAAGATTCGTCGATACCTTTAAAATTTCCTTAAGGTTCGTGAAACCAAATTCGTGGTTTTAAAACCATTGTTTGCGTGTTTCCTGCCTTTTTTCTCGAAATTCGATCCAAATTTTTGTGTAATAGGTAACTTGTAGCAAAAAGTTATCTGTAGTTTTTAACTCAAAAGTTTTATTTATAATTGTTGCAAGAATATAGTAGATATACAGCATATACAATAGTGGATTAATAGTTGTTATTTAAACCAGTTTCTAGTATAACTTATCACTTATAATTACATCAAAGCACGGAATTTATTATTTCCGTTGCGTGTACGAAACATCAATTTCGATGAAATAAAATATGTCTGTGCGAGCTTCTGAAAATAAATGACTCAATAACACATTTTTCACAACAGCTTTCTGCACCGATTGATTCAGATTTCGTGTAAATAGAAAAGCAAAACGAAAAGACAGGGCCAGAATGAGAAAAAAAGACACGAGACGTTCGCAAAAAGAAAAACACCTCGCTAATGATTATGACGGAGTGTCACATTTGTTAAAAATAAAACAATTCAACTCAAATTTCACATCTGTTTTTCACCGTGCTTTTCTCTTCTGCTCAACACCCTGCTCAAGTTAATCACTAACACCTAATTACTAGCTGTCATGCATTATTATCTCATTCCCATTTAGGTTCATTTTTAATATGTAAAATAAACAACAATACAACACCTTTACAATTACCCTACTGGTTGCAAAATAGAACAACACAGCTAAGTGTCAGACGAACAGTTGGTGATTGTTCAACTGCAATTAGGGTTGGTTGCACTTTTTGTGTAGCATAAAAATTTTTGGTGCTTTTGTATCTTAAATAATGATAATTTAGCATAAAGTATACTTGTCCTATATTATTTGTATAAGGGTGCAAATTTAGTATAACGTAATGATGGTGTAATTCCAAGTATAATCATGATTGTAATTCATTCTGAGTTGGAATAAAAGTGATTCGTGGTAAATATGTTTACTTACCTGTGTTTTAATTGACTTCTGCCATTACTGAATGTTCTTGCACGAAGAGTAATAGCGTTTTTCCAGTATATTAAAATGTTCACTGTTGTGCCCTAATTTGTAATAATTTGCCCCAATTTGTAATACCTGCCCCAATTTGTAATAAACTCTGCCCTAATTTGTAATACCTGCCCTGATTTGTAATAAAGTTTGCCCTAATTTGTAATACCTGCCCTAATTTGTAATAACCCTTGCCCCAATTTGTAATAAAAAAGCTGCCCTAATTTGTAATACCGTTTTGCCCCAATTTGTAATAAAAAAGCTGCCCTGATTTGTAATAACATTTTGCCCTGATTTGTAATAACATGTTTTTTTCTCCCTACAACCTATCTAAATGCACTAAATATTTGTTCTTTTGCCCAAAATATTTTCAAAAGGTGTAAAATCCCGATTTTTTTGAGTCTTGGAAATTCGGATGTGCTACTAGGATTTCAAGCTCGTGGAAATTTTAGCGGAGCCTTAAACAAATGTTACATGCACCTGGAAATTTCACATGTCCTCGGTTCACATTTTGAAGCTGTTATATTTTGAAATATATCAACGAACACTTATTTTGCAAAAATTGTTCGTCGGCTGCTTTTGTGTTATTTTTAGAAATTTATTTCCGGTTGTATTGTAAAAGTTGGTCTTCTATGGAATTTCTTTAAATTCGATATTTTGTACAAAACAATAAAAATTCGAACTTTGTTATTTCCGGTTTCTTTGTTCACATAGCTCTCCAGGGTATATTCTAAAAATTTGAACATTACGCTCCTATTATATTAGGAATCTTGTACATTAATAGTAGTTTTGTTGTGATTTTCTTGATAAGAGTTTATACTGCTGTCAAAAAAAAGATGAAGATGAGAGTTTTGATTTTTGCGTTTGTATTCAATATTGTTGCGTTTGTCCTTGTTGATTGCTTTATACACCCTGTTGGTGAGGAAGAATATGATATTTTGTTAAAACTCGCTAATGGCAAGTTTTCCAAGCCAGTGAAAGAAAGAACCAGAAACGAAAAGTCAGCTNTGCACCGATTGATTCAGATTTCGTGTAAATAGAAAAGCAAAACGAAAAGACAGGGCCAGAATGAGAAAAAAAGACACGAGACGTTCGCAAAAAGAAAAACACCTCGCTAATGATTATGACGGAGTGTCACATTTGTTAAAAATAAAACAATTCAACTCAAATTTCACATCTGTTTTTCACCGTGCTTTTCTCTTCTGCTCAACACCCTGCTCAAGTTAATCACTAACACCTAATTACTAGCTGTCATGCATTATTATCTCATTCCCATTTAGGTTCATTTTTAATATGTAAAATAAACAACAATACAACACCTTTACAATTACCCTACTGGTTGCAAAATAGAACAACACAGCTAAGTGTCAGACGAACAGTTGGTGATTGTTCAACTGCAATTAGGGTTGGTTGCACTTTTTGTGTAGCATAAAAATTTTTGGTGCTTTTGTATCTTAAATAATGATAATTTAGCATAAAGTATACTTGTCCTATATTATTTGTATAAGGGTGCAAATTTAGTATAACGTAATGATGGTGTAATTCCAAGTATAATCATGATTGTAATTCATTCTGAGTTGGAATAAAAGTGATTCGTGGTAAATATGTTTACTTACCTGTGTTTTAATTGACTTCTGCCATTACTGAATGTTCTTGCACGAAGAGTAATAGCGTTTTTCCAGTATATTAAAATGTTCACTTGCACAACAGTATTCACATAGCCAATGAGGAGAGGGTAAATTTGGGGTTACAGGAAAGAAAAGTGTGTCACAAAAGGCGTTAAAAAAGAAGATAGCAAAACATGAGCAATTTACAACTCAGAAAGAAGCAGTAAGCTTTTGAAGGTGAAAGAACGAAAATCAACAGAAATTTCTACAATTAAAAGTCACGACAAATGTAAATAAGTAACAAAAAGTGTCTTATGAGTATTTTATTTCCTGTCAAAATTGCATCCTCTCTGATTGTCCAGACCAAACTGAACTCTGTGGAAAAACTTGTGTTTTCTTAGAAACAACGCCCCGTCAAAAGATTCTTTCAAGGAAATACCTGATTTCGTGCCATGCAATGCATGCATGCAAAGCCCAAATTTCAGATATGCGTCTGATGTCAAAAAAACACTCAAGTCAATTGAAAATCTAATCCAAGAAATACAGTTTACTATTCTAATTAGTTTTTTAAAAGCCAAGCGAGTTATTTTGTGTATCAGCCGTTTAAACACTAGCTCGATCAGCACTTGCAGTGGTAACCTTGTCACTTGTTTTCGTAAGTACAAATTAGTCAGCACCAGACTTAAGAAGTGCTTGGTGGCGTTTCAGTCAAAGGCCAGCGATATCACCAGAGATTACAAAATTATCTGAACGGCGTGTTTACTGCTTACATAACTCTAAGAAAACCAAAAAAAATGTCCTGTTCTGATCGTTTTAGATACTAATTGTTTTTCAAATTTAATTATGATTTCTGGGAACTTTCCGTAGTAATTCAGATGTTTAATTCTTGTCTGCACTCATTGTTTCGCGTAAATACTTGATATATTCGCATCAGTAAAAACGTGGACATGGTGACAATATATTTTTGCAACCACACCAACGACATTGCCCTGGTAACAGCCCCTTGTTCATTTTCCTAATAAATTAACACTGGCTGCATGCAAAAGCGGTCAATCATAATGCACGTGTGTGAAACTATGTGCATAAATTTGCCCTGCTTCCTTTCCCATTTGAGCGTGCCCATTAAATTGCTGGTACCAAATCAAACTTTCCACATCTGAAATGCAATACATGAATAATTATCTGTCCGGCACTTCACAAACCTGAAATTACAAAGGGCAATATCATGGTCTGTGTTGTGTCGACGTTGTCAAAAAAACCGCTTTTGACAATGCTGAAACAGTTTCGTCTTCAACTCGTGCATTTTTTAGGGGTTTTTTTACAATTAATCTTACGGTAAACACACGGCATAATAAAGATCGTTTATTGTTGATTTTAAAGGAACTGATTTGTTTGGGTTTGATCACACTAAATCCATGATTTTTCTAAATTGAAAACCCAATGCTTTCCCTTGACTCAACCAGTTTAATCCCAATCAAAAGATTAAACCCGAGCAAAAATATGATCTTCAGGCAGTTTTAGATTGTAGCATATGACAGGAGGCATTAATAATTCAATTTGATTCACCCTAACTCTAACATAAAGTTTCATCTCATATTTTTATGTAATAAGGTATGTTCAATACCAAAAAGAACAATTAAAAAAACCCAATCTTGACCAACGGCGCAAATGCAAAAACCCTTCTCACCTGTTTCTTCCAATAGTAAATCCCTCTTGGGCCACAATAACTCCTCTTTCAGTTTGATACGCCCAACTTGGTCTGAACAGAAACAAAAGTGGAAAATTCCACAACTGTGTTTTGTTGCTTTTCGATTTTTGGTTGCATTAAAAATTAGCATGTCATGGTTAAAATGAGCAACCGAGATGTGGAACAAGTCAAGTGTGATGTTTGCGCAGAAGGAGTCTGCACTTGTAATGTTGTGACGACAGGTTTCATTTCAACGAATTT
This sequence comes from Morbakka virulenta, assembly GCA_003991215.1. Lineage (NCBI taxonomy): Eukaryota > Metazoa > Cnidaria > Cubozoa > Carybdeida > Carukiidae > Morbakka > Morbakka virulenta. The sequence goes on from RDPX01000072.1 coordinate 2,693,728, forward strand.
GGATTCAGCCCGATGCCCAGCAGGAAAAATGAGCACGGAGCGAGACCTCTCAGACCCCTTTATCTCTCTGTCCTGAATAAATGTGGGACTGTTAATAATTATGGATTAATTTATCCTGTCCACTTACGGTTTTCGTGTAACTTTACTTTCACAAATTAATATGCTGGAGTATTTGCAACTCGTTTAGAAGTGGTAAGGAAATGTCAGTAACCCAATTGCCAATTACAGTAGAATACAATTATTACTTCAACCAAATAAAATTCAAACTTATTCGACTGTAAAGTAAAAATTGACTTTAAGTAAATCTCAGGCAACGAACGAACCAATGAAAGGGAAGCAACCCGTTCTGTTCATATTTTTTTTTTGTACCCCTGAGGTATTTTTTTTTTAATTGTGTCGGGTATTGATTCTCTGTCAGGTTAGGTGGATTTATTGGTATTTCTTGTCAATTTAATTAAAATTAGCATTCACACTATGATTAAGGCCCACAGTTAGGCTTTTTCCGTAACATCTATAACAACTTCTGTAACATAACGCTGAACAGAACAAGCACACCCTGTAGCAGATCAGCTTGTGTTAATAATTGTCTTTCTTTTTGCATTCCTGCTTGAGAAAAGAGCTTCTTCATTTCAATTGTGGCAACTTTCTCTATGAGTGTTTCTAAGACAGCTCTTACTTCTTTTCTTTCATTAGTTTTTTCACACGAGTATAAGAGAAATTGAAAACCTAAAGTTCAAAGCCGCGACTCTATCTACCATGATAAAATTTTCTCCGTACTTCATTCCATTTTTATGATAAATTAAACGAAAAACACCACGTACTTATCTTTACTGATCATATATTCTGAGCGGAAAACCCCTCCAGTATTTCTTCGTACTTCATCCCATTGAGATACATTTTGTTGAGGTACTTAATAGATGACATTACTGAAAACACATCAACTTCGGTTTTCTAAAAGCAAGAAATTTGCTCTGAACTCAGGAACAGAGACAAAAAAACATTCTTTAACTTGTATTACATTTTCATTCGTCTGCATCCACGAGGGAAATTCAACGTGGCTAAATAGGTCAATGAATAAACTTTAACAATCAATTACTTTAAGGGTTGCAACAGTCAATCAGAATAAATAAATACTGTTCTCTTTTTACACATACGGAGGAACAAAACCGGGATCCACAGCTTTGTGCAAAAGATCAACGAAGATCAATACAGGGTGTATTTCGTTTACAAGGCCGACGGCAAAAAGGGGCTGCAGGGGTACGTGTATCCTGGGTTTTTTCCTGACAATTTATTTAGTATTGTTTAGCATTAACATGAAACACACGCAGATAGCCTCTGCAACCGGCGGTAAATTCTTGCTTTGAAAGTTTTACCTGCACTTCATTAGGAATTCTTGGCATTTCTTTGTTTTCCTCTGCAAGCATAAGGAGGAATTCTCTCTCTCTCTCTTCTCTCTCTCTCTCTCTCTCTCTCTCTCTCTCTCTCTCTCTCTCTCTCTCTCTCTCTCTCTCTTTCTCAAGCGATACAAAACTTATAGGAGAGCTTATGAATATCATCTAACGTCGAGGACCTCTTAAGGGAAAAAAACCCTAAAGTACTAGTTACCATATTGTTGCATGTTGTATCTTTTTATCTGATTTGTGATTCCTCATGGTTTGAGCACGGCATAAAATTTACTTTTCCCATAACGTTTGTAAAAATATGATACTTCAATTGTATTTTTGAGCTCACACAAGTGAATCGTATTTCCTTTCTTTCTTTCTTCTAGAAATGATTAAGTCTATGGACGCTATATTTTCACCGAGTGTGGTAGCGGAAAACCAGAGAAGGCCAGAAATTTCAAAGACAGAGATATGACATGGTATGAGGGGAAAAGAGGTTTCAAAGAACTGTGTTAAATTCGTGTAAGATATGTATGAACAGTGTCAAGGCGTATTTCAGTGTGTAAGAGGACGGAGACAACCCTACTATGTGGCAATGGAGCTTCACCAAGCCTCTGCATCGAGGTCTTTACTATTTTCAATTGTAATAGACCAGCTTACTGGGGAGATAAGATGACCGAGCCCACCTGACATGATATCTGCGGGGGATGTGGTGTTGGTAAATACCGGGAAAGAGGAAAGAGGAAAGAGAAAATGAAATGAAAAATGTGGAGAGACGCATTGGAGAAGAGAGGCTTAAAATAGAAGATCAAAGACTGAGCATTTAGTGATTAACAAAATGACTGACAAAGCATCCATGCCGTTGGCTGGTGTAGTAGTACCGGAGTATGGATATTTCAAATACCTCGGATCGACATGAAAAGCGGCGTGGGAAATAGCATTGAAATTAAAAAAAGCAGACAATCCTGGTTTCCATACCCTCAGCTTGCACTGTACTTCAAATCCTGCGACAACAGGTCGTAGGCACCCCATGATAACCTTACATCGAGCAGACAATGTAAAAATATTTCTTGGGGGAATAGAAAGCCATTAGTTTTTTCCGTCAACACTGTTACTTACCCTTTCCATAAGTGCCTTACCTAAAAAATGTACATTCCTGAGGGTAGAATCATTGAAAATTGTCTTATGATACGATCTCAAAACCACTATAATTTAAAAAACAGTCAGATTTTTTCTGAATCCTAATCCCCTCCCTCCCTCCTTCACTTACTGGACAAGTGAACTCTTCTGGAACATCAGTCCAAATTTGACAAAAGCATCTTTTCAGTAATCAAGTGACTAAAAATCCATCTGGCACCTTTCATAAGTTTTTGAAAGCTTTGNAAATTAATAATGCTACCTGTGTTATTAATGTCATTGGAAATTAAGGAAAGGAAATATTATGTAAAGACCAAAGAACACCAATGTAATTATGATAATTTCTTCAATATACATTTCTGGTTTTTACCCATCATCAACAGAAACTCTAAAAGTAAAACAAATATCAAAGTTAAACATAAAAATACACAAATATATATATATATATATATATATAGACACACACACTTATCACACATATTCACATAATGACAAGTTACTACCGTATCGCCTTCTGAAATATATTAGACTCTTGGTATGCTGTAAAGATGGGTGAGTATGATTTATGAATAGAAACAGATGATGATTGTTGAGACCATAAAGAAATGTAATTGATCAACGTGGGAAATGGTGTGAAAATACAGGGAAGAGAAAGTCGTGCGAAAAAAGGAAAAAATGAACGTTAGGGGAAAATGATGTAGTTAAACTGCCTAAATTTTCTCTTTTAAACTTTTTCCCTCATTTCTTGGACTGGGGCAATGTCCTTCAGAGGGACGTAGTTGTGCGAGTGAGAAATTTCTTGGTCGGAAGCTCCTGAAATCTACCAATGGCCTTTTTGTATAGGTGTATACTGTTTGTGCGTTTGGGTATAGAACCCGGAATCTTATTGTTACAATGCAAGTGCACTTACGAGCAAGCCACAGCTGCCTTTTCAATCTGAACCTGACTCTCAACAGAAAGGGTCTTGTGTGTTGGAGTGGAGAAGGCACACCAGGATGTTTTACTAACAATTCAAGATGAGATAATTAAAGATGATCTTGGATTTCCCCTGACACACATCTGGTCACGTTTCTCCTGACTTAAAAAGTGAATAGAAATTCTATTTGATTACGGAAAATTGTTTATTGGATCATGCAACGGTTTTTTGTTTAGTCACACGTACACCAGAACCGAGGGGGTTTTTTATGTATCTTATCTATGATGTGTAGCTTCTGAAATATATCCCAGCTAAAATACCTTTTGATTGCCCTACTATGTCAATTTGACATCATATTGTTAGTCATTTTTCGTTCTTATATCATTAGTTGTTTACATTAGCTTCTTGTATCGTTCAGTATCAAATCATTGTTTTTACCTACTGTTTACTAGGGGCGCCATGTCACAACCAAGTTCATTTTCCGAGAGGTTTTGATTTTTGTCGTCACAGTTCATTCTTGCATCCCGTTTTCTCTTGGTGTTACAGGCAATTTTAGTTGTGCCATAGGTAGTACGCAAGGTTCTCAATTTAAGGCGTTCTTACATTAGGGTTTGCTTTCATATATCTATTACCAACTACCCTGACAGCTGAACAAAACCAACAACAACAACAAAAACAAATATTCAAATGTTCCAAAAAAGGTTCGCAGTGCGATGATGCTGCTCTGTATGTTAAATCTGACTTCAAGGCCTAATTTCAAGCTCTCATTATCAACACTTCACTTTTTTACACAATTTAACTTTGCATTGTGGAAGCAGCTATGTGAAAGTTGCTTTCAAACTAGCTGGTAGAAAAGTCTTTAGTCAGGGTTAACTTTGATAATGACTCCATACTGTGAAGAAAGGACAGGAGGTAAGGGGGAGTACTTAAACCAAGAGATGAGTTAACCTTAAAATTAAAAATTCATATGAGGGAGGAAAGCATTCACTAGCCAAAGGTTCCACACTCTAATCGTCCGGGCTAAAAAGCCTACATTGTATAAAAAATTTTTACAAAGAAAATGAACAACTGTATGAGGATAAAGACGTTCAGAAATGAGAAACACGGAAAACAAGAAACTGTGGTGGTACCACCGAAGAAAGATCAATAGAACATTTCTCATGATAATGCCTAAAGAAAAAAATTGCACTTCGTGAGAAAAAACTAAAATATGGAATAGTGTTAACAATAGCTTCTATGTTTGAAAAAAAAATCCAATTGATTTTATACTTTAACGTACCTTGCTGTTCCATACAAGGTCGATCAAGTATCGTAATCCTTAATTGCACCAGCATTCCAAATAAACAGCCATTTCCCATTGCACAAGCAAAATTCATCAAATGGATCAGAGACCTGGAGACAAACTCTTTTCGAAATTAAACTTGAACACATAAAAAAGTACCTTATGTTGCTGGCCGGACGTTTTAGCATTACAATTGGCACCACTGTTTCCAAGATCTCTGTGGCTCGTTATGCTTACTCAGAAAATGCATGGCAATTCAACATGATGGAAAATGTTATACATGGTGCCAAGTCCAATACTGAGATTGGGCTTTAATGGACATTAAAAATCATAAATTTTCTCTTTAACATTCCCTGGCCCTCACTTCACCAATCTTCGTTAAGGTCATATAGTACAGAAGAGGCTCCCATTTTCAAAACAAAAAAACGTACCTATAAAATGCAGGAGAAAATTTGAAAGCATTTGATGTCTCACGCTAGGCTTTTACTCAGACGGTTTTAAAAAATTGAGCTGACTATTATCAGGGAATTGTGCTCGCATTCACATCCAAATTCTTCGCTTTGACGTTCCGTTTGGTACAATGATCAACCTGAATCTAAACAGAGGGATCCTGGGAATATTGTCAGTGGTCAGTCAAAAATTCTTACCTAGGCACAGTGGTCATTACGTAGGTGGTCTTCCGTGTTGTCTTACTGGAATAAGTAAGACAACATAAAATACTTATCATATCTAAATCATGGTAAATCATCAATCAAAAGTAAAAGAACCTCTTTGACAACAAATAAATTGTAAAAACTTCTTTTGAAATATACTATAACAACAGCAATCTAATATACTATAATGATAGCGACTTCAGTCCGTCGTCAACTACTACTTAGCAACATTTAGATAAAGAACGTGACCATGTGCAATCAGCTCCAATGGAAAATGCCTCCAAACTATATTCTTGTCACCTTTGCGGGGTGCCTTTGTTTACCAATAACTAGTTGTTAGATAAGTGTATATTTATGTACGTACACCTACATAAAGATAACAAGCAATGAATGGTGATAAAAATGTTTCCTTCTGGAGCTACTACATTAGATCAAGTTCAATCACTTATTCCTTCCTAACTGAAAAATACTTGTACTGATCAGAAGAAATCAATACATCGTTAAATGTTATTGCTTTCATGTCCGGAATAGACGTCTCTCTCGGACTATACTTTTTTCAAAGAAGTACCTACCAGGGCAACCTTATTGACTCCGTATTAATTTCTGAACCTAAAGCACCGTAAAAAAAGTCACAAAGCATTATTTTGTTTATCCTTCTGTGTACTTTTCTCCGCACATACACGCCATCGTGCAAGGAAAGCTCCACGTCAGCATATAAAAATAATACACATGCATGAGCGTAATAACTACACGTGCAAGTTATTGGTTTCTACCAGATTACATTATTTACTTAATAGAAAATGGTAACATTTTTAATCTTTAAGGAAAAAATTTATAGAAGAATTGTTGTAGTTTATTTTTAAAAAATTAAGTTTGTTTAACCAAAAAATGTGGCTTATGAAATACCCTCGTTTGTTGCAGTCTCTCCCTTTAGTTAATTTCAAACAGTTGTCCAATTCCCTCGTTTTTTGCCGCTCGGCACTTATTTACTTTCAGACATTTTTCAACCCCCCATTTTATTGGGTCCTTCCTATTCCGGACTCAAGATTAGTATTTTCCAAAATAGCATAGTTTCAAATACCACACAAGAATCATAATGCACTTGGGCATGCAAAACAAAGCTTGCTCCAAAATGTTCTATAACTTACAAGATGTGTGCATACATCTTCAAGAACTATAGAATCTCAGAATTCTTTCTACGGCATGTTCATAAGCGAAACCTTTACTCTCAATGACCTAGTTTAAAAAGTGCGATATATGATCACTGGACGAAAAAGAACCCACATTTTTACTGGGTTCAAATGTAAACGAAATTTTAATCCCAATCAGCCCTGAAGAAACGACCATAATACACTACACAGTGCTATAGAGAAGTTAAAAAGCTTGCTGAACTGTATTTAAATGTAAATCAAGGGCTGCTTGTAGGCGAGGTCTGTAGAATCACTTTCTCTCAAGCTTCTTTAAGAGGAAACATTAGAAATTTTAGCAAAATAGAAATGTCTAAGCAGTCAATATTGAACATTTATCATCATAATCTTATCACCAGCCTACTGGATGAGTCCCTTTGAGGATTTTTTTTCTCGCTTAACTTGTTCAGTAGCAGTCCCAAATCAGCTTTAATCAACATCCATTGACATTGTTCTTGTAATAAAGTTTTTGGATTCTCAAGAAAATTTTAGAAGTCCATGTATAGTATATTTCCGTTGATTCTTGAACTGTTGCCATGCCACATTTTGAACGATTTCCGTGCTTTTCCTTCACCGGGAAAATACACTGTTCTGTGTATTCAATGCAAACCACTGGTCGGGCAAAGCCAAATTAAATTCTTCACACTTTCAAGACTAACAGCTCCCCAAATTAAACACCATCCAACGTAGCTCCCCAGACACTGAAGCTATGCCATAGTGTAATTTCGCAGAAAAAGGCTACTCTCTCGATAACATGCTGGTTTTGTGCATCTAGGCTTTAAAAACATTAGAAGAATAGATTTGAAAACTTTACTCTGTCAAAAAAGGAGACAATGATGCATCTTGACCGAAACCAGAATACAATAGCAGACATCTGCTTTCAGGTATCATCATGGGTCAAAGAACACCCAACAAATAAGAAAGAAAATTGCAAGTAAATAAAGATTAAACGACTGGGTGAACCGAAAATAGAGAAAATCACTTTACAGGTAGAAAGCAAAATAAAATTGAAGAAAAGGGGTACAAGCAAATATTAGTCATCCATGACAACTTAATAAGATATTCAAAATTTTATCCAAAAAATCCTAAAACTGTCTTGTCTAACACTCCCCAAGGTGTTACTATCCACGAGGAATATGGGGCTTACCTCTCGTAAACAAAGAAAAAATCAACCAGCAAGATTTCCTGTGTACCAAAAAAATTGACTTCGAAAAATTTTCAGCTCCAAGTTGACTGGACACCAAAATGCTAGAGATCACACAATAAATACAGCATTTAAAAATAAGTAAAAGTATCTCGATTGAAAGAGATTAAAAATGTAACAATTACATTTTTATCAACCGATATATTTTTTTCAGAATACAATCCAAATAGTCGCATACATATAGATGTCTACTTTATACAAAACCAACAAAAGTATTTTACAGTTAAATACATGAGTGGAAGAAAAGGCGGTTCAAAGTAAAGTTCGAATTAGTAGTCAAAACAATGCCTCAGGGATATAGCGAGTAAGGCAAACTTTACAGTAACCATTTGTGATTGATTTTCTCTTTCCTTTGAATTATTAATATTCTGAGACTCAATTAATAAGATATTAACCTTTGTAATTCGAGGTGTAAGCTGAATGCAAGTCAATAAGTCTCAAAATTACACGTTATCTGAATGCGAATTCGGAAGTAAGCTGCCATTTATTTGTTTGTTTATTTACTGATTTATTTACTTTCAGTTATTCTACTCAAGACTCATTTCACCCTCGTGAAATGAGTCTTGAAAAAATCAATGAGAAAAGCTGGTATTACACTCAAATGTATCCGTTTGAAAGGCACATGGACAGGATGTCCTACATACGAGTCAAAAACCTACATTCCTATATGTAGACATATACTATTTAAATCACCTTAAACTAAGACCTGTTAATTTGTAAAATATCAAAGCTATTTACTTATCTAACAAGGGCACTTATTTTAAAACATATCAGAAAACTATTCAAGAAAAGTGGCCCTTGTACTTCGTAAATATGCTTTAGGTAATCGTACTGATAACTTTCGCTTTCCAATCATTCAGGCTCGTAGTGAAGTATTGGAAGAGTGAAAATTATGAAATCCCATCGCATTTGGTGGTAGAGTTTTCCGTAATTCGAAGAGTGAACCATCAGTAACAAGCCTGCCATATCATCTATCGTGTGCCTTGAAAGGAATCTTTAAGGTATTTCTGTACGTTTGGTGCATTTCAGTATTACAAAGATCTCAGCTGTCAGAAAAAGGAATAAATCACATCTCAAAATCTCCAAAAAATGACGCTGCTATAGAACCTACTCACTGTTCTATTTTCAAACAAGATGTGAAAAACGGTAAGTAATTAATGATTGACTGGATTGTTTGAATATTGTTTAAATTGTATGAATACGTAGGCCACAATATCGCCTGTCAAAACATATCACACAGGTGTCGCTCACGAAAACTTAACTTCCGTCCCACTCTCTAACTGGGTTGAAGGGCCAATATTTATCCTGCAAATATTGGATATGTGTGCTGCCCCTTACCTCATCTTCCTATTACAGAATAAATACAAGTGGCGAATGTCCTTGTTTTATATCGCTGAAAAATTAAAGAGTACAACGAAAGCAACCAAATTACTTACAAGATGCAACACGAACAGTTATTAACTACCGTTTGCAATAAAACAAGGCCACGTTATACAGACTCTTCATTCAATTCCATATTATCGATGGCATTTACAATGAAACGAAAATTATTTACAAAAATTCAATATTGGTGAATAACTAACAAAGAATGCCTTTGACAAATGGGTAAAAATTTCATTAATTTCTCGGGTTAGACACCCTTACCGTACTAAGTTGACTTCAGTAAGAAAAATGAAAAAACAAAACTGTCTTAAGAGCAACATAAAAACTAACCATAATTACAATGATTCATTCAAATAAGGAATGAAAAATCCAATATATGTAATATGGTAATATTCATCTATCATATAGCCCTCCCATTTCCCTTTCAAATATCGTAATGCTCAGAAAATATAATGAATATCACGTAGTAATTAACATCCCATACTATAAATGGGGTTCATAAAAATGAGTTTATGTCATTTACTACAGATATATATTTAAAGTTTACACGAGATACTAACAATATTACAGAAATATACAGCTAACTTGACAAATAAGATTCTCTCTATATCCGTCTTTCAAAAAGCCATTTATTGCTTTGCAAAAACGGTTAGTCAGCTTAACCATGCATACCATGTTTTCGACTCTCCATCAACTCCTGCATCTATTTTCATAAATTCCATACAAACCAAATAATCAAGATTTCCCTAAAATTCCTCTCTATGTGCAAAAGGTCATTCTCAGTAAGATAAGGCATGAAACCGTATTCTATTTTAAGTTGCAGGGTCATACATTGTGGACGCTCGCACGGAAGACCATGATAATATGCTGTCAAATGTGTAGTTATGTGGACGTCCATATAAAAAAAACGAGCACAAATAACGCCAAATACAAACTATGTAAGTGACAGCGATGATTAAAAATAAATTTTAACATTTGATATGGATATCTCATTACAATTTTGGAAACTTTTGTATACTGAATCACTCTTAAAAAGTGTAACAATAGAGTGTAACAATCAAAGGAAAAACAAACGAGTGAAAAAGTGTCAATTTTATTCAATACTTCTTCAGTTTATGTACCTTTCCATTCCTCTCGCAATTATTTTCAAAATCGGAGATTTCATTTTGGTGGGGTGGGGGGTGAGGGAATGGGCTGAGAAATTAATTAGACGTCCAAAATGTATTGATGTGCGTTGGATGGTTTCTGAATTCTGAATGCAGGAAGACAAATGGTCCTTTTTACAGAAATCTTTTTGACGTCATAAATGTATTCCGCCTTCATATAAAATATATTTATAAGCCATTCAAATATTTTGCCTACGGTTATCTAGTAAATTGTATTTCATAAACGACAACGATCAACGGACTAAACTGAAAAGATGTAATCTAGGGTCCACTAAAAATGACGCGATACTACTCATAGCCAATGGCAAATTATTCACAAGACCATTGCAGTGATCATTGCATATGTTACTGTTCAAACGAAAAAAAAAACAAAAACATTTAATAATATCCTTACAAACAAACTATTCCGGTTTTTGTTTTGGGGGTTTTTATGCCAGGTAAACTGTTTATTTCTGTATTTGCTTATCTTTAAATCTTAAGAGTATAAAAAACGATACATATTAATGTCATACCTGACAAATTGGTACCTGACGTCCCCTGCATAGAGGTCTTTTAGGACCTCGGATATCATAATGGGGTAACGCAGGGAGATCCCTACGCACACGGGGCAAGTGGCGCATGTTTGTAAATCCCACGGTGCCCGCTACGTAGTGGATTAACAGTATTTAAACAAGATATATAAATTACCTTATTAAATTTGCATGTACTGAAGAATAGGTATGTTCTATAATTGATGTGTACACCTATGTTCTTTTCAAAATGATAGGACCAACCTTTGCCTGGTTAGCAGACGTTTAACTAGTTAGCAGTAGAAGCATGACGGGAAAAAAATGGCTTTACCACTTTTTTTATTCTTTGCGTGCGTACATTTGTTGTGCTGCAAGTTGAAATATTATCACCTGGAAATTTTGCCATGTAGATGTCAGGATATGCTTTTCTAAACTAAAAAAAAAATTATGGGTCGTCAGCTCGAATTAATTCCACTGAAAATTCGTATAAATGGATGAGTCTAAAGTAAGGATTAGAGATTGAATATACCAACAATATGTTCGAATAAATGGATGGGTCTAAAATAAGGATTACAGATTGAATATACCAACAATAAAATAGTACCAAGATTCACAGAAGAATTGTAGTCAATGACTTTGAAATAATTAAAAACTTAATAAATAATTTAAAAAGTACTGTTTTTGTACTGTTCGTGGTACTGGATTGTTAAGGTCATTGGGTTTTTGGTCCTCTTAGGAAAGGGAAAATTGAGGCAGAGGGCTTTCTGACCACTAGCCTGGGTGATTCCGACCTATTTCTACCTTTTCCTCGGTCTTGTAAATACTGCCACAGGCATTACCAAGAAACGCCTACTACTAACCTTGCAAATCGACCCCACCCAGATCCTCCATGATTTTTCATTGAATTTATTGTGGGTACGCCCTGGTTTAAAGCTTGCTTAAGGAACCTAGGGACTGGTTGAAGCAATAAAGGCTTGGGGAAAAATTGGTATAAGTATATAAGTACGAGTAAATGTTGTTTGCTTGGCTGGTTAGTATGCTAGTATCTGGATCGGTGTATAGATAGACAGAGTGGAGAAAAAATACGTAATAAGATGGGTGGCAAGAGACCTGAACCGGTTAAAAACAATAAAGTAAAAGTATGACAGTCAGTCAAAATGCATAAAAAAATAACACTCACAGAAAGTACACGAGTACCTTAAGGATCTAATAACATCCTTTCTCAGTAGCTAAAAAACAGAGGTATAATGGTAATTACTTACCAATTTTAGCTTTTTCTTGCGTTCTTTTTCATTCATGACATCATTGTTAATTATTGAATTGAGCAAGTTGGCAATGGCTGCTTGGGTAGCTTCTTGTCCCTCACTTTTATATTGTTCCACAGTGACTTGTTTACAGTAAGTAACTGGTCCACTCCATCGTTTACTGTGGGGCATCATAATTTCCCTCTGTAATCGAATATACACACAGAAATGTATAAAAGAGGATAGCATGTGTTGGGTACCAAAAGGGTTTCCGTGGGAAAAAAATTAATAATTTATTCTGACTGGTACAGGATTAATGATGAAATAAACATGTTTGAAAAAATGACACAAAGTACTTCAATAAAAATGACTATATGGGCTGCACTTTTCTCCAGCCAGATTTTATTATTATTATTATTATTATTATTGAGTGGTGGAGCAATACGAGCCCATGGGGGACTCAGGGGTAGAAACCCCAGCAAACCCATCCGACTACCAGCCCGATAAGGGTAAACTGGGTGCATGCATCACACCCAAGTGTGTGCGATATTGATGTACATAAAAAAACCAAACAGCACATGACATTATTATTATTATTATTATTATTATTATTGTTGTTGTTGTTGTTGTTATGTATTTTTATCGGTATGTCCCATAGGATTGTGATCTCGTCGTTCTCTGTGACTGAGTTGGGCTGATGCTCGTACAATTTGTCAGCTGTCTTGATTTTGTATTCCCTTCAGATCTTCCAATGTACGTAAGCTGCCGCCTTATTGTCTTTCGATGTACTTTATCTTTGCTAGCTCTGGGCAGCCCTAAATGATGTGCTCAATGGTCTCCTCATATTTTCCACAGATCTTACACTGTGGGTCTGTTCCATCCTTGATGATTCAGTGGTGGTAGGATCTTGTGGTCAAACTCTGGTCTTGTGTAGCGATGATCAGGCCTTCAGTCTCAGCTTTCAGTACGATGGATTTAAGCCACTTGTTGGTCTTTTCTTGGTCTACAATATACCTCTTTGATTCCTTAGGATACTTTCCATGCATTGCCTTTTCTTCCCAGACTTTTGCATTTGTAGATGACCGGGGCATTTTGCTTTCTGTCTGACTTCGCG
>RDPX01000072.1:2716157-2823155 GCA_003991215.1 Morbakka virulenta
AATAGCTTATTATTATTATTATTATTATTATTATTATTATTATTATTATTATTATTTATTATTATTATTATTATTAGTAGTAGTAGTAGTAGTAGTAGTAGTAGTAGTAGTAGTAGTAGTAGTAGTAGTAGTAGTAGTAGTAGTAGTAATATTATTGTTATTATTATTATTGTTGTTGTTGTTGTTCAGCGTTCCCTTACCAGTGATGGTAATTTTCGGTTAATTCCTGGAACACAGGCAAAATCCATGGACTTTGGTTTAGTATTGGTCACCACTACTCTAAGGATATTTGCATCTCCTATCAGGTAAACATTCTGTTAACAGCTCTGTGTAGAATTCTATTTTATTTTATTTAGTAAGTTGCAAAAGTTCTTTTCAATTGAACCCATAGCTCCAATGACTATTGGTATAATCTTGACTTCTCTTAAGTTTCAGTTTTAAGTTTCTCTTAAATCCTGATACACCTAAATATGTTCCTTTTCTATTTTATTTAATTCTTGTGTCAAAGGTGCAGGGTATCCCAACCACCAATCACGCTGGTCGGTTATGCTGTCTGCTCAGTAATGATCTACTCGTATTAAGGAAATCCAATAATGACCTATTCTTCTGTCACTATCACACTTTCATTTTATTATTGTACCACCTGTCTCCATGGGTTACCTAGGTTTTGAACTGTCGTACAGTCGACAATTCGAGCCACCTTGTTATATCTCCTGCCTTTAGCTTAAACATCGTATTTGTGCTAGCAGTTGACATTCAGATACAATGTGCCCACTTGTTCCATGCACTTTTTCAAATAGTTTAAATTCTGTTAATATATTTTCTTTGTAAATGGTTTGTGCATAATTTGTTCCCACACTTGTCCTTGCGCTGAATATATATTCCCAGCTATCTCTTTCTTCAGTCCAGCATACTTTATAGTACCCCGTTTCTTATCCAAATTTAAATCATTTGTCTAACACCAGCTGCAATTTTTTAGAGATTTGTCTATCCATTCATTCTCATGCTGTTCTTAATTCTGATGTTTGCATAACTTGGGTTCATAGATTTCATTTAATCTTAATATTCTTTTTTTCAAATGGTTCTTATTTCTTGGGAATTGTTTTTCAGAAATCAGCCATGATGATGATAATGATGATGGTATTATTACTATTATTATTATTATTATTATTATCATCATTGTCATCATCATCTCTGCTTCATGATTTTCCTGTTATGTTCACCATTAGTGCCAGATCAAGTGCGGGTTCTTGGGCTTTAAAGGATTATCTCTTGATGCTTACTTGACTGACAATATTTTCTGATGGTGTGGGCTGATCCTAGCAAGGCAATTTTCACTAATGTTCCTACAATAACACTGGGTTCAAAATTTGTTTACTTTCTTCAATCTGATAAAAAGAAATAAAAAAACGGTGTTAATTAAAGCCCTTTTAAAATCTACTCACTGATTAAAAATCAAAGGTCAGGTTTTTGAGTCTTATTTATTTATTATGGCATCGCTAAGGAATGTGATAATTAAATTCATTCATAATCATTACAGACATTTCATGTCAAAGAAAGAAACCAACAAACAAACTATTTACAATCCACTTCACATGGACGGAAACAAAATTTTCCTTATCCAGCTAANTTATTATGGCATCGCTAAAGAATGTGATAAATAAATTCATTCATAATCATTACAGACATTTCATGTCAAAGAAAGAAACCAACAAACAAACTATTTACAATCCACTTCACATGGACGGAAACAAAATTTTCCTTATCCAGCTAAACCAGTTTGAAAAAAAAGGCATCCTTACTTGTTGCAGTTCAGTTAAGAATGGTATTTCTTGATTTCCAAGGGTAACTGCTAATTGATGGTCAACCTGAGATTGCAGTCCACCAGGGGGCTACGTGGAAAAAACAATAAGGTTGAAATCAATAATGCTATCAATAACTCAATAATACAATGCTGCAAAGCCATCTAAACAGAATAAAACGTCTTTAAGGGTAGAGTTGTGCTTTTTGTCTCCTTTAGCTATTATTTCTATCCTTCGGATTGAAACGCCATAATAAAGGTAGCTCCAAATTTTTTGAAGTTTGTTTTTTATACGTTTTAGCGGCAGAAGTAGTGGTTTTCCCTTAGTCATAGAATTTTTCGATAAAATGGTATCATTTTTTTATATGACGATAAGGTAACCTCTGGAAGTTGCGGCATCTTTAACTAGACCAAGGAATGAGAAGGTTTTTACTCAGCAAAATAAAAGTAATGACTGGATCATAAATATCAGTTGTGTGATATTACAATAAGAACTGTAATCTGGTATATTTTGATCTTTGAAACAATGAGGCACAAAAATAGGTGTTTTTGTTGTGTTATCAGGTGCAAGTGGATTTGATCTGAGTCTTCAGGTGATCGGTAAAGGCAAACAACGAACATATGATAATATACATATGATAACACAGGGCAATCTTTACAAAAATCAATGACCAAAATTGCTGTAACTCTAAAAAAACCCTCTTCCTGTCCCTCGCAAATCTCCTAAATGTCTTCACACACACCGTATTCTACACCTAAAACCAATTTGTCCCCAAACTTTTACATCTTACAAAGGTGCTATTGGGGGTGACAGATATGCAAGCACCCTATCTACCTTGGCGTCTTCTAAACTAATAATCTAATATGCTGACCTAGAACACCTGACTAAAATTACTTTTAATAAGCCAATGCAATTAGCACCCTGGCACTACGCTTCGTCTTAAAATGTCACAACATGTGTCTTTAAATCCATTTTCATCAGATCTCATACTTTTAAAAAAATATAGCTCATAAGAATATCGAAGTTAATTTGTAAATAAAATTACAATTAAGTAAACTACAAATATAACCCAAGAAAATTCAAATTCTAAAATATTTTTCAATTCCTGTTTTCGTCTTTCAATTTTGTAACAAACTAAAAACATTAGCTCTCGAAGCTTTTCGTCGAGCTCCTTCTGTAATAGCTAATTCAAATTTGAGATTTGTTTGGTATGCGCTTTCGCAAACATATCCCCTATTCCTGATTTTCTTGAATTGCATTTAATAAGACGTTAGTTAAGAAAAATTTTAAGGTGTATATATTCTTATTCGATTAAAAAACATGATTTTCTTATTTAGAACTGTCGGTAACACGTGGCCGTCGGGTCTTTTGCATTACTGTGGAGGGGCTATGTGCCTGCTGAAGGTAAATGTTTCAGAATACTTTAAAAACTTCATAAAACACTCAGGCTTTCCCTAATTTTTATCTGGACAAATTTTTTTCCCCGATTATACAGAGGATCTCTCATCATAGGGTACCTTAGTGCGTCCCTAAGATGAGAGTGAGCTCCGTAGTCGCACCTCCACGCCATGTTAATGTGGGTGTTTCTTCGGGTACATGGGGCAGGGTGATGACAAAAGCGGCACGGGAGCGAGTGGCCAGTGCGATATCAAAACTAGTTCTCGACATCCTCACTCGAGAGGAGTCGCAGACTAGACTGATCCGGCCGGAGAGCCGTAAAACCTCCTAGGAGAAGGAAAACTTTGATTCAAAACCAGGGCAGATGGAGCTCTTGAGCGTGCGCAGCACTGCAATCGTCTAAGGAAAGAAACCCCGAAACCCCAACAGAAAATCAACTCCCTTCAGTCTTGATTATTGTGCATTGGGCCAATCACTCGATCTCGGAAAAAAACCTGATTACAGAAACCACAAGTACTCAAACGAATCCACAACCCCTTGGAGAGGCAATGGTTCCTGACCCCGAATGGGAAGGAAACATGACGCGCTTGAGTGAAAGCCGAGAGGAAGCTTAAGAGCCGATTACACCACTTGCCAACCCAAGGACCAAATTCTCCATTGGTAACTGGAACGTCAGAACCATGTACGCCACTGGAAAAGCCGCTAAGATCGCCAGGGAGATGCATAAAGCACAAATCGAAATTCTGGGGATCAGTGAGAGTAGATGGACTGATTTTGGCAAGACAAAGCTCACTACTGGCGAGACCGTCCCGTACTGATGTAGAGACGATGATGTCCACATGCTGGGAGTTGCCATCATGATGTCAGAAAGTGCAACTGCAGTACTCATAGACTGGTCGCCAGTCAGCGATAGGATTATAAAAGCACGATTCTTCTCTAAACACATCAAGCTGACAGTTTTCCATACGTACTCACCAACCAATGAGGCTGACGACGCTGACAAAGACAACTTTTATGAAAAGCTCACTGAGACTGTAGAACAAACACATAAACATGACATGCTAGTCATAAGAGGAGACTTCAATGCCAAAGTCGGTAGTGACCCAGAGCCCCATTATGAAGTGATGGGAAGTCATGGTACAGGAGAACGGAATGAGAATGGCGAGAGAATCTGTGAATTTTGCACCTTGAATGATTTAGGTATCACAGGAACACTCTTCTCACACAAGATGATCCACAAACTGACATGGCTGTCACCAGACGGTAACACAACCAACCAGATCGACCACACTATATCGAGAAGAAAATTCAGATCATCAATCCTACACACCAGAGTCTACAGGGACGCAGATATGGTAGCGACCACTACCTGGTGAAGACCACTATCAGAGTGAAAATGCCAGGATGGAGAAATTATACAATGACACTGCAAAAGAGGTGCAGGGGCACAAGAAGAAGAAAGGTAAACCCTGAATCAGTCAGGAAGCCTAGTAACTTATCGACCAGAGGAAAGAGATGCACCTCGAGGTCGAAGGAACTAGATCAGAGAGACTGAAGAAGGAATACAGAACAGAATACAGAGAAAAAGACAAAGTGGTGAAGTGACAGATGAGGAGATAAGAAAGAGTGGCAGTAGAGCATCGCAAAAGAAACAGAGGAGGCAGCAAACTGCCACCATATGAAGACTTTATACGGTGTGACTAAAATACTTTGTAACAAAAGACCACGACAAAGTGCTTCCATCAAAGATAAGAATGGGAATATCATCACCAACAGCGAAGACAGGAGAAAACGATATCAGGTGCATTTCTGTGAGACTCTCAACCGTGACGAACCCCGTAACAGAGGAAGACACGAAAGAATATGAAATTGTGACATCAGAACGGACCCACCCACACTTGCGGAAGTCCGAAACCCCATAGGGAAGCTGAAGAATGGCAAAACGGTTGGGGAAGATCTCATACAGGCAGAGCTGTTGAAAGCAGACATATTTTACAGCAGGGAAGGTGAAACTGGTCTTAGATGAAGTCTGGAGACAGGAGAGGACACCGAGAGGATGGAGGAGAGGCCTCATAGTCAAGCTTCCGAAAAAGGAAGACCTGAAGAACTGTAAGAACTGGCGTCGCATTACTCTGTTCCCAGTCGTTAGCAAAATACTGGGACGAATCCTAGCTGACAGGATTAAGAGTGGTGTAGACAGGAGACTAAGGAAGGAGCAGGCAAGCTACATAACAGGGCGAAGCACCATTCACCACATCTTCATTTTGTGAAACATCATTGAGCAGTCCAACGAATGGCAAGCTCCACTGTATATCAACTTCGTCGATTTTAAAAAAGCTTTTGACTCGGTACACAGAAAGAGCCTTTGGACTATAATGAAGATGTATGGCATACCCAAGAAGATCATTGCACCAGTGAAAGCCTTATATGACAACTTTGAAGCGCCGTCATTGACAAGAACGACACCACAGGCTGGCTCAAGATCAAGACTAGGGTCAAACAGGGGTGCAATATGTCTGGATTCCTTTTCCTACTCGTCATTGACTGAATCATGAGAAAGACTGCGGGAAATAGAGAATGGCATCAGGTGGAAGTTCACAACGAAGCTAGACGACCTTGACTTTGCCGACGACATCGCACTGCTATCATCAACAAAACAGCAGATACAGCAGAAGACTGATCGACTGGTAGAGAATGGAGAGCGCACAGGCCGAAAGGTAAATACTGAGAAATGCAATGAACGCCTGAAATCATGACCACATCACAATGAATGGAGAACCAGTGGAAGACGTTGATAGATTTGTATACCTAGGAGCGTACGTCTCCAACGTCGGATGTGGTACTGTGGACCTGAAAAACAAACTAGC
This sequence comes from Morbakka virulenta, assembly GCA_003991215.1. Classification (NCBI taxonomy): domain Eukaryota; kingdom Metazoa; phylum Cnidaria; class Cubozoa; order Carybdeida; family Carukiidae; genus Morbakka; species Morbakka virulenta. Next base: position 2,722,225 of record RDPX01000072.1, read on the forward strand.
TAAAGCACGAGCTGGGTTTGTCTGTCTCCAGAACATCTGGAAGTCTAACAACATCAGCTATAACACAAAGATGAGGCTGTTCAGAACTCTGATAACAATCGTCCTGATGTGTGGTTCCGAAACATGGAAGATGACCAAAGGAGACGACAAGAAACTGGACGTCTTCCAGATTAAATGCCTGAGACGAATTCTTACGATACGGTGGCAGGAGCACACAACAAAAAAAGTTGTAGTGGAGAGAGCCAGGATGAAGAGCATGAGCAGTGGAGTGAGAAGAAGTAGGTGGAAATACACCGGCCACATCCTGAGGAAAGATCCCAACGACGACAGTGTGACAGCCTTGACCTGGGCCCCTGAAGTGAGGAGAAAGCGTGGGAGGCCAAAAACCACCTGGAGGACTGTCGAGAAGGAGAGACAGACTGGTGGATGGAGATCCTGGAATGAGGTGCGCACCACAGCCATCGACAGGGCAGCGTGGAAACAGAGTGTAGAGGGCTTATATGCCACATGGCACGAAGCGGATAGGTAAGGTAAGGATACAGAGGATCCAGCCATATAAACTATTTCAAAATTTTGAACTAAGTGAAAATATGTTTTCTGATTAAAAACAACCATTTCAGATGCCATTGTTTTGATGATAATATGAAAACAACGTAGAAATTTATATCCAGTCTGATAACAAAACTGTAAGCTCTTGCTGTCAGATTTTGAAAAAAGCAGCCAATTGATTTCTTTACATCGTTACTGTGGCACTCATTGCGAGTATCAAAGTAACAATACAGCGTTTGACAAACAGCCCTTTTACATGTCTTAGGGGGTTTAAACTGGAATAAGGATAGCGTAAACTCACATTTAAAAATTACGGAAGATGAGTTGAAGATGGAAGGTATTGAAGAACTGTTAACAGAGCAGGAAAATCCTGAAAAATAAAGGAGATATCTAAGTTGAGGATTAGTTTATTGTTGAAATAAACGATGTTTGCGGGACAGATCCTTGTTGATAAGTTCCAGACAGTCATGATTGTGGTCATGAACGCACTTGGTCTTTTGCAAGACAGAACCTATGGGACAGTTAATATGAGGTCAAAGTACTATGTCCACGCTATAGTATTATTTATGTAACCTGTGGTTGATGCAATATAAGACATTACCTACGTCACCATATTCGGATGCAATTTATTTTATGTTGCATGAAAATCAGCTGACATCATGAGTCAGCCAAACAGTATATAAGAGCGAAAACTTTATAGTTTGTGTGAGATATTCAAGGATTGAGCCTTCGTTTAGCAACTTCCAGAGATAAACTTTCTCCACAGAAACCAAACAAAAGTTGACTAGTACTAAAGCATCTTTTTAAATAGCCTTTCATTTTTCAGCATTTGCTTTCCTTTAAACAGTGAGCATAATCTAGTATTAGTAGACTTTTGGCTATTAACATGCAGTTATCATCCCTGGAAAATGTTTAAACTTCGAAACCTGCTCTGAAAACAGTGAGAAATTCTGGGTTAAGGAAATAAAAAGCAATGACAAGAAATAAAGCCTTTTTATTGCAAGTTATTCAAGTTAAGCTGCAGCTTACAAAACCTGGATTTCGCTCAATGGGTGTGAATATTTACAATGACGTGCCCATTGCACTAAAAGCTGAGGGTTTCATGAAATTAAGGAAACTGTCAATCGATTATTTCATTGTGTAAATACTAATTGTTTGTATTGATTATACATATTTTCATTTCTATTTTAGAATATTATTGTATATTTTGATACAGGTGGTATACTAATAGTAGTGTAAGAAACACTGAATTGTTTATATTCTGTATAAATATTTCTAATAAATGAAGAAATAAATTCCAGTAACAATACTCTAAAAGGTATCCATTTTTGAAATAAATGTAAGTGATTAAATTCTGCCAACATTAAAGTGTTGCAATTTCTTAAAATTACCTTACTTTTTACAAGAAAACACCCTGAATTATCTCATTGCAAAATATTATATACCTAGGGCAGTTTTCTGCATTATAATTAGGACATCAAAGAAATGGGTTTACATCATCCTCTTCCGACCATTACATGGAAAATGCAAAGAAGTCTGATTCTAAGCATACTTGAATACGATACACCTACTAACCTTAAAGATCTCTTCGTTGTTCTCGAGCAAGAACAGGACCAACCGGATACCAGTCAACTCATCCGAAGCTGTGGCATTTTTATTGTTAATAATCATTGGCTGAAAATTGTGAACAACCTAAAAGAAAAAAACTGACTTCTTGTGACAGCTGCTGGTCGCCTAAGGAAAAAACTCTCCCTTAAAAGATATCTTGCCAGCAAGTAAAACTTTTTACTCAGAACAACAACAGACTTCTAAATTCAGATACTCCTTATACAAGTGGTATGACCTACGTGCGTTGGCCGTCAGTAACAACTACAAAATAAGACTCTTCAAGAAAATATACCACCCCTTTGTATGTATAGATACAATTCAACTAAGTTTGATATAGACAGATGGATAGATAGATAGATAGATAGATAGATAGATAGATGGATAGATAGCTAGATAGATAGATAGATAGATAGATAGATAGATAGATNACAACAGACTTCTAAATTCAGATACTCCTTATACAAGTGGTATGACCTACGTGCGTTGGCCGTCAGTAACAACTACAAAATAAGACTCTTCAAGAAAATATACCACCCCTTTGTATGTATAGATACAATTCAACTAAGTTTGATATAGACAGATGGATAGATAAATAGATAGATAGATAGATAGATAGATGGATAGATAGATAGATAGATAGATAGATAGATAGATAGATAGATAGATAGATAGATAGATAGATAGATAGATAGATAGATAGATAGATAGATAGATAGATAGGTAGTGAGTGAGTCAAGAAGAAGTCAGTCAGCCAGCCAGCTAGTTCGTTGGTTTGAACAAAAGGCTCTTCCTTGGAATGTCCTTACCCCATAACCTTACAAATCTTACCATCGCCTCTATCCATCAATTATCCATATTTCTGATGGTTTCAACAAACTTATCGAAAATAGAGAGTAATACGAAATGCTTTTCGACGACGTTTCGTAAACCTCCAAAGCCGGTATTGGGTTCACTGCAATTATTTATCTGGCGGATTTTTTATCATTTCGGAAGAAAATTTCTTAAATTTTCCCGAATTGTAAAGAATGAAATGCCGGAAAATGACGTCTTCAAAAAAACTAGTGAAAGAAAACAGCAGCAGTAAGTGATATAATAACATATGTCGTAAAAATGCTTATTATGTTGTTGTTAGACTAGTATCGCAGAGCAAAAGCGAAACAGGAGCAGCCTTGAGGTCTCTGCGGGAGTGTTCTGTATTGGGCCAAACAAACAAATTTAATTGCACAAAAGATTTGGGTAAATGGACTTTATATTCAATGCAGGCAAAAGATTGAACCAAAATAAGACCAAAATCGACAAAACTTGACGATAGGCAACTATCTCAATCCTTTTTCGGCTGATACATGGAAAGGTGCAGCGACAAAACGTGGGAGGGTGCAAAAATTCTTTCCTTTTTTTCGTTCAGCTGTTTACGGCAAGGTTTGCTGACGTAAGTAAAATGTAAAATTTGACACAGTTTTGGGCAAATAACACTTATTATGATAACATTATACTGCAAGCAGTTCCTTAACGAATCCAACGGCTTCCTGACCTTGACTATTTTTCATGATCCAGCTAAATTTCAGTGAGAGTATATCTAATCCTGTAGTCGCAATAGAATTTTGCAGCTTCAAGCGCACTTCATTCCCGATTAAGAAAGAACTACCAACTTCATAGTGTTAAAACCTTGTTACAAATAGCGAGATGAGTTTTCCATCGATCAGTATCGGTTATGGGACAGCATCCTAGTTGTCTGTGGAGATGCAACTTTCGTACCTGTAGAGACCTATGCAGTAGTGACTGTCTGTAGCACAGGCCACATCCGCACCTAGTCACTGGTCTTTCGAAGTTGCTGCGCTCCTTTCTGCAAAGTTGCTTTCCTGCGGCAGCATGATATCGAAAGAAAATGCAGCTTCTGATGATATAAAGTTTATGCAGGCCAGTTTTAACAATCTTGAGGATTCAAAAAAAAAGGAGTGAATGGTGCTTATTGACGAGCTACATATTAAACCCTCTTTCCGTTATCATAGTGAGATTCTCTTTGGTATGCTACCAACAAAGCTGAACACTTGCCAACAGCTATGCCAAGCGTGATTTACTTGTTTGATTACCCCAAATTTTGTGCAAAATGTTGCCTGGGTATAAATTAGTCTGATTATTTTTGTCTAAACCGAGTTAGTTCAGCGATTCGTCATGGGAATAGAGTGTGAAGGTACAACTGTTGCTATTATTCCTGATAATAACCGTGCTAATTAATCATTTTCAAAAGGTTTCTGCCATGCTTTGATTAAATGTTGCAAATGTTGAAATTTACGTGTAACGATTGGATACCATAAAGTCAAGGCAATGACTTCCAGATTATGGAATTACTAAAGTTAAGAAATGGTTTGATGTTATATCTTCGTACAAATTGGAGGAAGGAAACAATGCCAAATTGTCTAGTTTCACTGATGTCTCTCAGTTCGCTAAACTAATTAAGTGACAGAAGGTGTCTACATATCCTATAGCTTTCTCCGGTCAAACCATACAGTAACAGCCTTAAATACATACCCTCAGCTACGAAATTTTAATGGTACAATAAACTTCCTTGAAGAATATATAAAATTTTACAAGCTCTTAAATGGTAAAAAAAATATTTTCTACAGATATTCGTTGTAGGGATACAGACAGAACCGTAATTTCATCTGTTTATGATTTAAGGTTTGACTTCTTGATTGAACTGACAAACATGGCAGAGGCAATGTTACCAGTACAGCACAATGAAGAGAGGTGTCAACTTGGCAAAGTCATTGCAATGACTCTTTCCTACATATGTTTTGTATTTATTGAACTTTCAAGGTATTTACTTGTTATTTTGTTATTTATACTGCCATTTTGTTATTTTTAAACGGTTCACAATAAACCCACTTGAACAAATGCTTAGTAAACTGTGTCAGGGTTCAGGAGGGCGCGTGTTTTATAAATGTACAAACAAGTACTGGAAAGGTTAAAAATTCAGGAGGCAAAATTATGTCATCTGTTGATAGTTGATGTTGATCACATATATGGTGTGGCAAGGCATTATTATGAAACCTGTGTTTAGGTTTCACATTATCACAAATCAGGTATTCTGTACTTATGACTGGTTACAAATGTGAGGTTCCTTAATCAGTGTACTATTAGACTGGAATTTATTTGGGGGGTATAAGGAGTAAAGTTAGAAAGGGTGTAGAAAGTGACATATCATAAAAAGGCCAGTTGGCATACCTTCAAAGCAATGGCTTCTGTCTTGAGTATTTTTAACGATGCAATGGAATCCAAGAGACTTTTAGCCTTTACCTTAACCTCAGACCCCTTAACTATTTAACTGCTTACCCCATATCTATGGAAAAAAGCCCCCCAAAAATAATTGTTTGAAAAAGCGTTGAGAGCTGTTTTCGGGGAGCAACCAATAAGAGTCCATGACGAATTATGGAACAAAAAACATTTGTTTTACAAGGATGACGGAAGAAATGACAACGATAAGCACTTAAGCTGCATTTTAAAAGGATCTTTGCAGTGAAAGAACAACGTTTTGCGTGGTATTTAACATAAACTCGTTAAGTATTTGGTAATTTGTTTTCCTTTAAGGTGCCTATTGTTATCTCGAAACTACTTATTAAAACGAATAAGGTTTCTAAAAACTCAGTAGTTGTTATGTACGTGTCTAATCGATTTATTGAATGCTTTTTGTTGAATAACAAAAAAATTGCCGAAGGAACACTAAATACGAATGTGATTACTTGCTATACTGTTTAAGCTTAAGCATAAATACAGAATTCTGACAGATTGAATTTAGCTTTTGCTACGACAGTTCAGATAATCTTTTGCGTTACGGCTCCGCCTTGCTTAAGTGCAGCCAGTAAGAATATCAAAATGCCTCTGCTAAAATAGGAGGAAATGCAATAGAATGGCAACCTTTTATCACAAGCTTTTTTCAATGTGAAGTGTGGAACATTATTTACATACGTGACAAAAGCGGAAATGGATGTTGATTCGTTAAAGCCTTGGGTCGTTTGTTGAGTAGTAGCAACGTACGGCTTACGCTTAACTAAAGAAAATACACTAAAACCAATTCGTAAAAGTACCACTTATCTTCTCTTTCGATAAAATCCCCAAGTATTGCTGTTTATACAGCCACCTTCTTTCGCTGATTTTTCTTTGAAACTCGGCACAACTGTGGGCCTTGAGGATTCCACGTGACAATCACCAACTTAGAAAGAGCCCATACGTTTGTAGGAGACATTTTGACATAGATGGTTACACTAAGCCTTCAAATGATACCCCTGTTTTATTTCAAAAAAGATTACAATGGGAGGTAATTTCAAGCTTGTTTCTTCGAGGATTGTGACAGTGGCATGACAGAGATGTTCCAGAGCACGATTACCAGTGGTGAGCATCAAAGATGGAAAAACAGAAAATAATAGTTTTCCAAGTTTTGCAGAGTTGATTTTCAAAACTATTTTGCAAAATATCGCATCAGAAATAAATGAAAATATAAAGAAAAATGACACATGGTCTTAGGCAATACTTTTAAAAGCCTATGTTAAAAATCAAAGATCTAGAAACAGATACATTTGGATTTCAAAACCTCTGTCTAAAGAAACATCCAAAAGGCTAGTGAATATTAATTCCTGATCATGTGACACTTGAACATTTGATTTTGATGAGGTGAATGGCGAAATTCCAAGAGAAACAGAAAGAAGCTTTACCATCTAAGAGAGAAAGGCCTATTTCATTAAATATAGAATTACAATTGTTCTCTAGATACTATTCCATAGTTAATTAAGTGTAAGTTCGCGGTAACCTTTTAGAGCTCACGTAATTAGTTGTAAAATATAATGTTTTGAAAAAACGAGACACCTTGAAAAATTGTCTTACAATCTTTAGCATAGAAAAAGAAGCAAGATTATTGTGTATTCAGATTAGGTGTGTTTTCACACTTGAATTCTTATAAGTTATTGTTCAATTCAAAACATACATTAGTTAAATGAAGGGAAAATCGTATAGAGAAATGTAGGTGCTTTTACCTGGATTACTGTTACAAGCATAGATAGAATAATACTCGGACAATTTAGAGTATAATGGGTGTATTTATCTTGGCTGCTGTTACAACCGTAGATGAAACAATACTTATGCATTTTATTCAAATACAAATTTTGGATAGATTGCACTCAGTGTATTTTCTCAAGTATAGCACAGCGTTAACTGTACGTTGCTAACATTTAAATAAGAACCCAAGACGTTAACCAATCACTTTCCATTATGCTTGGATCACGTATATAGAACTGGATTAAGAAGCTAATATGATAATAAAAAGTAAGAAACTCAATATTAATATGAAACAGAACTTCCAAGGTCTTTAACTCTAACCGAATCTTTATTGATTAAACGCTACAGGAAGATTTATTACAAACCAGGAACTTTCATCTTACTTGACAACGTAAATTTTCTGAGTACATTGTCTGCAGGTAACAATCAGACATTACCCTAAACCCATAAACAATAAATCGTCAAAATAACCATACATAAAAAACACAAAAATACGGCCTGTATGATACTGGTACAAAAGAGAGAATTTGTCCAAGTGACACAATTGGAAAACCTCGTGGCATAACCGAATCATTACTTGCATTTTACAACCTCCAATCAGTGAAATAGAACTTCACTGCGGTCACACGTGAAAAGTAGGTGTGTAGCGGATCGGTTACTCTGTCTAGAAATCTATTGATCTGTTCCCTTGAAAGAAAAATTGTACAAGCTTTTGAAGCTTAAATTCATGGCTTTTAATATCGGAAATTGTTCTGCAATTGGGCACGTAAGACTGTTCCCAAGGAAGTGAATTTTAGTGGCTAATTAAGGCAGGAAATGCAACAATGCAAAATGTTTTGTGAATCTTTCATTTAGCGCCTTTTCTTCTAATAAAAAATCTGCCAAAAAATTCGAATCAAAAATTTAGTTAAGCCCACATTATATGGCCAATGAATAAGAAAATAAATAAATTGAATTGAAAAACAAGTTGCGAGCGAGGGTAATACTTTCACAACATACATATCAAAGGGCCACTTCTATGTGGAGAGTTACATCGCAAAATATATAATTAAAGCAATAACTTACAAAGTCTTCGTTTGAGATGTCAAGGCTCAGATGTAATTCGCCGTTCCTCGAAACCTTGTCCATAAAACGGAGCAAAACTTTAAGTTGCTTTCGATTCGAAGTAGGTATCATTAAAGAACACAACTGTAGCACCTTGATGCATTTGGACTTTTCAAGTGGAATAAAATCTACAATAAAATAAACGAGAAGTAATGGTACAATTTACATTGACGAACTCAAGCAGCTGAGACGACAATGTTATAGACTGCGATACTGCGTTTCAATTCGTTTTAACACAAGAAGACATGGAGTAAAATTTTGTGTTACTAGTTTAATGGTGAACAACACACGCCACCATGGCAGAGTTCATCTGAAGGGCTATATTGTCTGTTATCCGTGACAACTGACTCGCGGGTGTCTTCATATCCTTTTTCATCCCTAAACTGATCCCATATTAGAGCAAGCTCAAGCCTATCTTTCTTGTGCCACCACTTGCTGCTCAAACATTTCGAAGAAAAGACCTGACTTAAGTAGATGGGATAAGTACCTTGGCTCACCTTGAAAAAAACGTGGCCCTTTTACGCTTTGGGGAATATACAAAATATAAGATTCCCTGTGTAAGTTTGCTGTGTTGCATGTGCCATATTTGTGTGTCATTTGAAGAAAGGCAGTCTTAGCAATGTGATTCTAACTTTGAGAAAGGAAACTTTCCAATAATGAAATCACATCTACTTTTTCAATTAGTAAAAATTAGAAAAAAAAGAGGTGTGGTGTGGAGATTGGTGAAGGTGTTCCCTTACCGTGACGGACAGACTTTATTCTGCTGCGATTTTCATACTTGTAGTTCCAGAATTCGCCTTGGTATTGGGTGGTTATTTTGAAAGTTCATATTTGATTTATTAGTATTAGTAGTTCGTTTATACTTAGTTTGATTTATTCACGTTCATCGAGGTACTTCTACTTGAAAACCGACTATTCTTATCAGAAATCGCATGAAAGCTACAATGACCGAATGTGTTTCGTTTTGCTGTACTGATCTATGTTATTTTCTTTTATTTAAATGGTTTATTGCTGTGGACTTGATGGGGTAAGTATAACCATTCCGGAAGTACAATAAATTTAATGAATTATCATTAACATCATCGTTATCTACTTTTAGAAGACACCTTTTTGTTGTTTTGTATCTAAAAGGGCTTGTTTTGTTTGTTATAAAATTATTTGGACTTGTCCAAGACCTAATCTTGATATACTGTCACCTGGTCCTTTGTTGTACATCCGTCAATTCACGGATGCTGAAAGGCAACTTATCAAACGCAAAATACTTGTCTACGTTGACGACACCACAACTTACTTAAAAATATAAAAAATAAAAAATTTAAGTACGGTTGATGGAGTACTTTTCAGAATTCGATTACCTATTAATTGGCTATAAGGAAATGATTTAATCCTAAATCTCAAACTGGATAAAACTGAAGTTATGATTTTGGAAAACCAAATCGTTTATCGAAGGCAGAAAATAGCATTACTATTGAACGTAATTCTTCCAAAGTCAACGTTACTGAATCCTTCGACTAACTTGGCTAACTTGGCGTCAAAGTAGGTTTATCATTAAATCTGCACCAACACGTCCAATCAATTTACACGACATAACTTACAACAATCCTATCGTCGAAATAAATCTTTACGGGAACGCCGGAAAAGCACTGCCAATATTGATGACTGGTTGGTCTCGTCAATCGATCAGATGCACAAAATGAAAGTCAACAAGTTCTTTCGTGAATGCATATATAGAGAGCTAGTCAATTTCAAAATTTATTTTTGCGACAATTCGGCACAACAAAATAACAGTTTTTCTGTACGTCTACCTGGAAATTGATATCAGGCTCGAATCGACAAATAAGAAGCTTCCGATTCAGCTTCGACTTAAAGACAGCAAGTTCTTATCAAAAAATAAAATAATTTTAAATTTTTCTACATCATTTCAATTTTTGTAAATTAGTTTATTTTATTTTTATATTATATTTCAAAAGTTAAACCAAACTTTTACAGCTACTTACATTCCAGGCCATTTTTATCTCCGTTATTAAAGGTTTATATTTAATTTTTGTTTTCTCGTCCCCTCTTGAATTTTAGCTTTTCACTCTACACCTTCAGCCTTTTTATTTTAAAACTGATTACAATGATCCTGTATGAAGATTATTAGATAAAGTTAAATTAATTACTGAAAGTCGTCAACGAGGTACGTTAGAAACTGCTTACAACACACTTTGCTGAATAAAACTGCAGGCAGATGTAGAAATTTTTCTTTTAATCACCTGTCAGATATGTGCTAATATGGTTACCAAATGAATTGACTAGTGTGTAGATAACAAATTCAGGTATATAAGATTCTAACCAGTCTCGACAAAGTTTAAACATTTCTTCTGAAGTTTTAGCTAAAAAACCGTAGGGGTTTCCTGTGAATAACGAATTCAAAAAACTGCAGCTTAACCCCACCTGCTGCCTTCTGTAACAACTTGAAGAAATGGTAGGTCATCAATGGTTCCTCTAATGTTTTTTCATAGTGGTCCTTGATAGCAAGGAAAATGTCGTTTTCAAATCCATCATAGTTTGGCAAGTCGTATTCCAATTGCTCGGTATCTGGAGGCCCTGAAAGGGTGAATAAATTGGTATATTTACAAAAACATTTAAGATTGGATATACAAGTCAGGGTTGCATTATTCTCAAGGAAGATTTCGTCCTGATTGCTTAGGTCAGTGTCTCAGAAGGGATGGAGGGAAGATTGTGTATATGTTCTGATTACAAAACTAAATAAGTTTTCGTAATGAAATTATTCTATATTAAACGATTTGGAGCATGCGTTTTGTACTTTTACGTAAATCACTGTCAAAATTATGGTAAAAGTCAAATATATATCAAAATTATTTTCATCTTAGACAAAAAACTCAACTAATCAAAATGAATAATGATATGCTCTAGCTGACCCCTGACTAATATATGATATTCGTTTTGAATTAAAAGGAGAAAGCTGCTGATTACGGCTGGTAACTTTTAAAATCATGAATAATTCCAACCCAGCATAGCTTTATTTTATACAGCCTTCAATCCTCTGCAAGCCATCGCTCATTAAGGTGTTTTGTGGTACAGAACACAGTTTTCTGGTTTCAACAATGCTTTATTCCATTTAGGCAAACTGTATCTGAGTATCTTCCAATGAAAGACACAAGTTAAAATATTTCCATGAGTGAAATTGAAATAACCGTACACGTAATATAAAGTAAGTAAAAATTTTTTTTTAATATTCTCAATTTGAAAGTAAGAAATCTCTATATATTTGCATTTTAATATGATAAAAATACTGGCAAATAATAAATACAGCATGTTTTAGTTTCAGAAAACAGCACCAATAACATAGAGAAAAATTTAAGTAATGACAAATTTACCTTTTAAAATACAAGACAATATATAGCCATACTATTGTACCAAAACTTATACTTACATGAAATTAAACACTTCATAGCTGAAATCAACCATCCAGCCACCTCTTTAACAGCTGTAATAAAGTTAGAATGGAAGTAAAAAAACATAATTAAGAAATAAAGTGTACACACACTTCATACAGATTTTTTTTTATTTGTTTTTGCGGGGGGAGGGGTTGTTTTAACGTCATTTTCCCCAGTAATTGGGGCTCAAACGCGGCCCTATATAGGAACTTGGATTTGGCAGTGAGAAATTTCTTGGCCGAATGTCCTTCCTGACGCCAACCAGTGATATTTTCTTTTGTGAAGTTCCAAAGTTGCCCGCTCGGGGTACCGTACCCGGAACCTATTGGTTACGGTGAAGTTGCACAAACCATTAATCCAAGGCTCCTCTAAACTCTTCATACATAGTTGTGAATTCAAATTATTTTGGAAACCGATCTTCAATGTTCAGGGCTGATTTCTGTTACTTGTTTCAAAACCATCCAATTCAAAAATGCTGGGCAGGTATTCAGAACCCTGGTTTACTACAGCACTTTGAGTCTGTTTGTGGAAGGGTAACCGCTACTAAAATCTATTTTATCAGGAAAAGATGATGTACTCAGTAGAGTATACGGGTAGACAACTAGCACTCCTTTTGATGAAGACCAAAAGGTCACTATCTTACTTTCTTTTACAGGCTAGGAGGTGTACAATATTTTTGTTGACCTCCCCAACACCAACCACACACACTTGAGAATGATGAACCTATGGGATTGACCCAAACGAGATACCCGCACGAAAGTTAAACAAACACTTTTTTGAATGTGCAGAAATTACAAATCTCTGAATAAGTTAACTCAACTCGATGTATTTCTAGTTCGGTAAATTAATGGTTTTGATTTGACAGACAGCTCGAATGGATGCCTTCAGTGTTGTCGACTATTCTCAATTTTACAATCAAATTCCTCTCGACCCGTCTGGTATACCAAAAACTGCCAATTCCGCAACATTTTACTCTGATAGTGGGTCACAGCAGAGCACTGACTACAATTATTTTCTAAAGGCTTGTTGAGTTGACCATCCTTACACTACTGCGTATCCTCCTCAAGGGAACTCATTTTGTGAATGCTGTAATGGTATTATTCAACTCGAATTTAATATTTTTAGCAGAGTATAATGCTAACTAAGACTTTAGCACTGACCCCCCCCCCCCCATTTCTATACTGGTATCTATGAATATGGTTATTCTTTACAGTCATCGACTGGATTCACATCTTACGAGCCACTGTTTCTAAGCACGGAGTCCATTCTATAAAGTTGATCGTAATCTACCTACAACATCACCATAACAACCTCAGACTGGAGACAGCGTTCTGGTTTCGAACCGTTTGCTTGTTAGGAAATTTCATTCCACCAAACAACAAAGATTCGTGACTGCCCAGTTGGCTCCTCAAGTTGTTGAAACCGAGCTTTTTAGACTGGAAAAAGAGAAAAGGTTTATTATTTGAAATTTATCCACTTATCGGCAAAAACAACACAACCAGCTGGAAACAGGCGATCAACTATGTATTTTTCTGATTAAATTACTAATTACCATATGTAGTAACTTTTATTCGTTTTAACTTCCATTCTTACTCTTGTCGTTACTAGAAGATTTTCTGTTGCTTTTAAAGCATTGCATGTTGTTAACTGGAGGACCGTGGAGAGATGTTTCCGTGATACCATTCTCGCGTGATATATTATGTCAAGTATTTGTATTGTGTGTAAGTCAATAATGAGGTTTTTAGTCTATTATTATAGTCTATTATTCATATAGATAATGTTCCATTTCACAGCCTCAGTAAACTCTGAATCAATTGTATTCGTAAAGTACTGAGAATATAAAAATGGAAATGGTTTTGTGGATACTTACTCCAATTGGCCAATATTACGAAGGTATCTGACAAGGCATTTAGGCTCATCACCGGCCTTCAATGTTGCTTTGTCGTATTAAGCATACCTGATGAAGTATTTGTGACAGTCACCGAATTGCAGGGAAATCCTTCAATCAGATTGACCACCTGCTCATCAATGACACCTGGAGAAGATTCCCCTGAGACGTGAAAGTGAAGAGAGGGGCTGGTGTTGGAAGTGAACACAACCTTGTCGTGGCAAACGTCAAGTTGAAACTCAAAAAAACAGACAAGCACAAGTTCAAAAGAATAAGTTTTGACGTTCATAAGCTGAAAGAACAAACAGCAAAAAAACAGCTTTTCCACTGAGGTAAACAACATATTTCAAGCCCCTTACGAACGTGAAGAAGAAGAAGATGAGAACAAAGGGAATGTTGATGTAACTTGGAAAAAATGGAAGATATTTTGAAAAAGTCCGGTGAAACTTGCCTTTGGTACAGGGTGGCAGCAAACAAGAAAGAATGGTCAAGCCATGGGGCAGTTGATGCCATGGGGCAGTTGATGCCATGGAGGAGAGGAGGTGTGCGAAGGGGAAGGGAATGGATGGAAAATCGGCAAAACTAAATGAAACGTTTTGCCTGGAAAGTAGAGAGGCTCTTAAAAGTTAGAACTTAAGTGAGGAGAGACAAGAGGGAATACATAAAAACTTAGGCAACAAAAGCAGAAAATGCTTCGCAAAACGGGGAGCAAGACGTACTTTACAAGATAATAAAACAAATTTGTGGCAAATCTCAATTCGATGAAACGGGGCCAGAAAAAGACAAAAACGGTAAACTGCTAACTTCGGGCAACAAAAAAGCGGAAAGATGGATAGAAATTTTTAGTAAATTGTTGAATAGACCTTAATTGGAAGAACCGCTACCTATTAAACGAGCAAAAATTGATTAAGGCAAAAACTGTTTAGTGCCTACTAAACAGGAAATTAAACATACAATAAAAACTATCAAGAACAAAATATCCCCAGGAGGTAACAGACTAAATACGAAACTGTTTAAGTCACACCCTGATGTAATAGCGCAACAACTCTTCATCTGGCAAAAAGGGAAGATACCTTAAGATAGAACAAAAGGTAACATCATGAAGATAACGAAAAAAGACTCTTAAATGACTGCAATAATTTCGAGGGGAAATCTCAAAAAAATATCATAAACTGGATCTCATATGCTGTTTATAGGTCACACTTTTCCCCTGGGAAGTACCATTGACCAATACACAGAATGGGAGCGCAAACTTTATAGATTTCCAAAAGGCCTTCAGCAGCATTCCCGGGGAGAGTCAGCCTTTGGCAAATAACATAGCTTTATGGAATTCCAGTCAAAATCGTACCATTCATCAAGAGATTTTACAACAATTTCACCTCCACTGTTGGCGACCACAATCCCATCTTCAAGACCAAGATCTTCTTCTGATTGGGATCTGGTTGATGCCCTTCACCTCACCTACCTTTGACATAGCACATATGGAGCCACAGCTAGGAAAACATGTATCTTAGCAGCATCATTCGAGTTCAAGGAGGCACTTAAAGTGGTTGCAAAAACAGACTCAACATTTTCAAACCATGAATGTTTGAAAATGTTCTCAATACTCGACAAAAACCCCCTGAAACTGTCAAATAGCTGTGTGGTATCAACTCCTCTGTATGGGTCAGAGAGCATACAACCAAGTGTAACATTCATAAACTTTCATCTTTTCACACTACCTATTTGCCCAAAATTCCATGAATCTTTTCACCTAATAAAATCTCCNAAAATCCTTCAACAACAGAAGACACTACATAGGTCACACTTTTCCCCTGGGAAGTACCATTGACCAATACACAGAATGGGAGCGCAAACTTTATAGATTTCCAAAAGGCCTTCAGCAGCATTCCCGGGGAGAGTCAGCCTTTGGCAAATAACATAGCTTTATGGAATTCCAGTCAAAATCGTACCATTCATCAAGAGATTTTACAACAATTTCACCTCCACTGTTGGCGACCACAATCCCATCTTCAAGACCAAGATCTTCTTCTGATTGGGATCTGGTTGATGCCCTTCACCTCACCTACCTTTGACATAGCACATATGGAGCCACAGCTAGGAAAACATGTATCTTAGCAGCATCATTCGAGTTCAAGGAGGCACTTAAAGTGGTTGCAAAAACAGACTCAACATTTTCAAACCATGAATGTTTGAAAATGTTCTCAATACTCGACAAAAACCCCCTGAAACTGTCAAATAGCTGTGTGGTATCAACTCCTCTGTATGGGTCAGAGAGCATACAACCAAGTGTAACATTCATAAACTTTCATCTTTTCACACTACCTATTTGCCCAAAATTCCATGAATCTTTTCACCTAATAAAATCTCCCATCACAACCCCCTTTAACAACCCCACAATGAAGACCTAGAAACCTAAATTCTTTTGAAGGAGATGGAGGTGTATCAAACATGTCCTGCTAACGGAGCATGACCCTATCACTAGAGCTGCTCTTTGCCAGATGCCCAAGGGAAGGAGGAAGTGTGGGTGACCTAGACAGTCCAGGAAGAAAAAACAGAATAGCACAAAACCTGGACATAATTCTACAGGCAGCCCGGCTACAGATTACAAAATATTCAAATGCCAGATCTCAGTTTGCTGCAACTTCTACCTAGGTCTTCTTACAAATATGTAATGTTTACCTCAACCCTCATCTCTCGCCTTTTCGCATAGCAACTGCCATTCTCAGGTGAGCATGAAAACAAAAAGAGGATGGCCAACAACCACACAGTTGCAATGGTATATTGGACACTGACATTCTAGCAAGTAATACTACTGTGTAGAAAGCCCAGTGGCCTTTATTAAATACACAGTAGTCACCATCTAATAACCCGCCGCCTAATAGCCCGCTGGACTCAGAAACATGTTTTCTTACTATATATTTTAACCACTTAATAACCAGGTCTTTTTAGCAACTTTCATTTGACTTCGCCTAATAGACCGGTTTCATTCTCGCTAAAAAATAAATAAATAAAAGAACAGGAAGCCAAGTTCAAACAAAAAGCTGGAATGAGTCCAATCCCTTGTTGATCATGTTCCGATAACAAAAGTGCAACAATTATCAAAAATCAAAATCAACAATTATCAAAATCAAAATCAACAATTATCAAAACCTAATGACAATAATTTAGGATATTCATCCATTGTTACCATTTGNACCTAATAAAATCTCCCATCACAACCCCCTTTAACAACCCCACAATGAAGACCTAGAAACCTAAATTCTTTTGAAGGAGATGGAGGTGTATCAAACATGTCCTGCTAACGGAGCATGACCCTATCACTAGAGCTGCTCTTTGCCAGATGCCCAAGGGAAGGAGGAAGTGTGGGTGACCTAGACAGTCCAGGAAGAAAAAACAGAATAGCACAAAACCTGGACATAATTCTACAGGCAGCCCGGCTACAGATTACAGCCAAGTTCAAACAAAAAGCTGGAATGAGTCCAATCCCTTGTTGATCATGTTCCGATAACAAAAGTGCAACAATTATCAAAAATCAAAATCAACAATTATCAAAATCAAAATCAACAATTATCAAAACCTAATGACAATAATTTAGGATATTCATCCATTGTTACCATTTGCTAATGGTCTTGGGAATTATATTATTTATTAAATTTAGAAAATTTGTTATGGAATTTGATAATTACTTTGGCATATACAAGGATTTTATTATGTCCTCCCATAGGATTTTTTCACTTGTAAATTAAATATAAATTTTGAACATTTTGCTTGATGCTTTTATACAGTAGACTGATGGTGAACGAGTAGTTCAAAATATATTTTTATGCTTTTACCACATTGCAGTTCACTTTTGACTTGATAAAAGTCCAACATGTTCAACTTTCATCATGCGGCCGAGCTTTACGTCTTTGATGTGACAAGTGCATGTTTTGATCTGTGTGTGGGACAGATCACCGCCAATCACGGGTAGCACGTGAAAAATTGCATGTTTCTTACGGTCAGCTGTAAAAATGTGTCAATTAAATTTAATTTTGCTGCTCATTTGACTCGCTGATTGAAAAGGAAGAATACGAAAATGTAAAAATGCCCAGAAAAGATCTAGAAAATAGGGAGAAGTTGAGAACGTTCTAATGCATAAAAGAAGTAGAAAGTTGAATTTTACTGAGATTGGAACAAATTTTGGTATTGACAGAAAAACCGTGATCAGTTGAAAGAAAGTGCCTCAAGTAGGAACTTAGGCCAGAAAAGAAAGGGGCACTTCAAGGAGGAAGACGTTGATGAGGTTTTGTTTATTTGGATTAAGTCTAAGCTAAACCAAGACGCTCGACTGAATTTACCTCTTTTGAAGGCTAAAGCGACAGAGCTATCGCGGGGAATGGGAATGAATTTGTTCCCACAGAAGGATGGCTTAACAGGTTCAAGGAGCGGTACAGCCTGAAGCCTGAAAAAGATCACGGAGAAAAGCAATCCTTGGTCATTGCAACAGACGAGCATGTCCTTCCTCCTCTGTTGGAAAAGTATGACAAAAATGACATCTTTAATGCCGACGAGACTGGACTTTACTACAAGGGACTACCAGACAGAGGCTATGCACCTGTAATTGAGAAGCTCAGTGGCGGGAAAAAAGCAAAGGAGTGCATTACCGTTCTCGTCTGTGCGAACATGTCTGGGACAGAAAAAAGAAAATTATTGGTGATTGGAAAATCTAAGCACCCGCGACGCTTCCCAAAAGATGTTTCCTCAATGCCAGTCACCTACACAAACTCGTCTAATGCATGGATGACAGGACGAATATTTGAGGAGCACTTGGGGCAATGGAACAGAAATCTGAAGTGTAAGGGGAGAAAAATCTTACTGCTTCTCGACAACTGCGATGCACACCCCTCGACTATGACATCCTCAAACATTGAAACCTTCTTCCTCCCTCCTAATACAACAGCCTCCGTCCAACCAATGGACATGGGTATCATTCGAAATCTCAAAGAACACTACAGAAAAAGGATTAATGAGCGAATAATCACAGAGCTTGATGCAGATGAGTCAAAAAGGGCAGTTGAAGCCATCAAACACAAACAAATAACTCTCCTTGAAGCTATCTGTATGCTCAATGAAGCATGGCTTGAAGTCAAGGAGCAGACGATTAAAAATTGCTTTGCAAAAGCTGGCTTCAAAACACAAAGCGAGGAAACGTCAGTTACGGAAGATGAGCCTGTAATCAAGACCCCAGAGAATCTCTCCCAAGAAGAGTTTGAAGATCTTGTCAATCAGGATGAACATGTGGAAATATGTGGGACACTCACCGATTGTGAAATTACACTTGAAGAGAAGAAGAAAAAAATTAACAACAAAGAAAGTGAAGATGAAGAGGTCACTCTGTCTGAGCCAACAAAGGAGGAGCTGTTGACAGATATGAACACGGCGTAGATTTATTATTTATCCCAGGGTAAAATCATCTTCTGCCACATTTCAAAAAGTTGAAAAAGAAGCTATTTTCACAATCCATCGGAAGAAAAAGCAGTTAACCATTGATGAGATGTTTCACAATAAATAAAACCAGCAAAAATTTTGAGTGACAGAATTGAAAAAAATTAACATGGTCCAAGGGTAAAAGGATGGTCTCTAAGAATAAAAAACAAAAATGAACAAATGAAAAAAACCAACAGAAAAGCAGCTAGGGAGGGATAGTATCTTTTGGTGTATGCAAAACTGACACCAACTGGTTCCCACCTGCTGTAAAGAAATAAAATATAAAAAATAAAGCAATAAAAAAAAACAGAGCAAAAAAGTTCCTTGCAGCATGCGTAAATGAATTATAGTAAATATCAATGATCCTGGAATATTTCCTTTTTTTTACTGTTCAATGGATCCAGTCTTAGATTAAAATACGTCAAATAGCCCGCTCTGGCTATTTGGCTATTAGTCAATTTCACAAATATAGTGGGCTCAACTTGAAACCTACTTAAATGCCACTCAACTTGATCACTTATTAAAGTTGTTAAGCATATAATGTGTCTTCCAATACTCTTTTGGTTGCTGTGGTTGACACCAAGAGGGCGCTAACATTACAGATGGCTATTGTACCTTGTACTGTCTTAATGGCATTTAATTGTGACTTCAATGGCTTCCTCGCATTACCATTGTCTGCTTGTCAAGGCATGTTAAAGTAATCCCTTTCAGTTGTTCTTGGCAAAATTTGAATGTATCTGCTGCTATTAAGATTTGATCATTGGATGGCAATTGCAAACTTATCTCTTTAGTGATATATTTAATAGTTATACTATCCCAATACAAAATGACTTACAATGACTCATAGCAAAGGTATTTCATTTACATTCAATACCAAAGTCATCCTAATGATGGCACAAGTTAAAGAAGTGTTTACAGTTTTTGTACTGTGTTGCACAAGCATCAGAAGTAATGGACCAGAACCCAATTTTTCATATTCAGTATTTTAGCAACTACCTATCATAAGATTTCAAAATTGGCAAACTTTCTCATCACCACAGTACTGTACTATTTGGAAAGTTCCAAGGAATTTGTTGATGGTAACTTACAAATTGCTGACCTACTTTGACACAGAAATATCACCTCCAAAAATCTGTTTGGAAACTAAGAGTATGGCATTTTTTGTTTTCCAGTTTTAAATAATTTCATTCAATACTTAGATGAATCAATTATGGGCATCTAAGTCAACCCATGTTCTGCATTACAGTAATTTTTATTTATCTGAACTATAACATATTAGGGTCTTGCCTTTTGCAAAATAGTTTGTAACTTGGCACTTGGAAGGCATATTAATTCAAACAATCTTTTGTCAAAATAATAAAGTAATATTATCACAGAATAACAGATAAAAGTTTTAAAATGCACAATATGCTTATATCCTGCCTAACCATCAATATTTTTTTTGCATTGCATTATGTTTCAGTTCCTAATGTTGTATGTATATCCCTATCAACCCATTTGTAGTTTTCTAATGAAGACCAAGCTAATCAAGAGGACTTTTCATCCCCTTACAATGAAAAGAGTTGACAGGTACCCATACAGATGAATTTTGTTAAATGTTTATTGCTGAAGGAGTTTTTACATTAGTGTTATCCAATTAAATGATTACAGTACACTATAAATCCTACCTTACATTTTTATTGCTAAATCTAGAGGGTATTTATATAAAGAGTTTGTTATTGTGTTGTTTCTACTTTTTATATGACAATGGCCATTATTACACTTTATGAATAAAAATCTGACTAAATAAACACCCTTCCTAAATATGAGCACTGACACCTACTTTCCATAGATGTAAGAGGATTATCATGTCACGAGTTGTAAGCTTTTCTGAGCTATGTTTCAAGAGATACTTCTCCAGTTGCCAGGCTCTAATGATAGGAGAAGTATCTCTAAAAATATAGCTCAGAAAAAGCTTGGGGCTCATGACATGATAAAGCTCTTACATCTATGGCTTCCTCTAAAACTGCAAAGTTCAAAATTTTCAATACACGTTTCACTTCTTGTTTCAATCTTTATGTTATTTTTTTACCCTTTTGGCAGTATTCTACTTTTTGCTGCCAACAAAATTTAATTCAATTAAATTTGATTGACTGTATCTATTTATTTATTGTATTACAATCTGTCATGAAGAAAACATGCTATCAGATGTGTCTCACTGGCATAAATAACCCATGGTCATGGATTGAGAGAAATCTCATCTTATGCATCATTATCAGTCACCATAAAAATGCATCCTGCCATTAACTGTCAATTAATCATAAATATGAAACAATAAACATTCCTAAAATTAATTTGACCATGTGCCTAACAAACATCGAAAAGTACACTTTCATTTAAAGTCATCAAATTCTGATAAAAATATTCAAACTTACCATCATTGTGGGTTGTCTCAAAATTGTTTTTTATATCAAGCCCATTGATCAGTGCAAAATTTAGCAGGCTGTCCATACTTTCAACACTTAACAGGTTCTTTAAACTAAGAATGAAAAAAGAGGTTATTGGCTAACTTACTGATGTATTACTGATGAACAAGAACATGAAATTTTAAGCATTATTAGTAGAAAATAAGAAAATGTTTTTGAAAATTTTTGAAAATGGAATAGATGTCCTCTTTAGAGAAACCCCACATATCTTAATAAACATTTTATGCTGTGTTACTGTGACATTTGCATCATCAAATCAAATAAAAAAATATGTATAGTAAAATAGCTATTTTATTCCACTCATTTGTTAAAAAATAAAGGCAAATGTTTATCAAGCATCAACAAAAGCAACTCTTAAAGAAAGCAGAGTTTTGGTGTGGGCAAAATATTGATTTGAAATTCCTGTTAATCTATTAGCCTTGGACTGTGGGTTTTAGTGCAGTTGCACTATAACTAAGAGGTTCCAGATTTGATTTCATATGTGAATAAAGATTTTAGAACTTCACAAAAGAAAAAGCCATTGGTTGGCAACAAGAATGGTATCCAGCCAGGAAATTCCTGATTGCCAGAAGTGGTGAAAGGTACTGCCTTAGCCCATAGTAAAAAATATGTTAAAACCAAAAAAATCCTGTAACCTGATTTTAAAATACTAGAATATTAAATATCTACAATTTTATTGTGTGGGTCATCATTGACATGGATCACAAGCTACACTACTTCTGCATTAATGTTGTCTTGAAGGATATTCCTGTTTCATGAACATCTGAATATAGATGTTTGAAAGATGATCCTGTTTCAAGAATTGTTATAAAGTTTACTTTGTGGATTTACTTTGGTGTTGTTTAACTTGTGGATTGCTGAAGGCAAACAAGAACATTGTGTCAAGGTAATAAGAAGATTAGATTACTGGTCTGGTCCATCTGCTGCTGAAGGTCATTTGGACATAACCTTTGCATAAAGTATCCTCCCCTGGTGTTGAGAATTTATTAATAACATGTTTATAAATACACAAATTTATCCTAACATAACTATCCTTAACAATGTGATAAAGTAATCTATTAAATCAGAAATGTTGTTTGATAAAAAGAAAAAAGAAAAGTTGTACTTTGTTAAACTGTGCCTTCTCATTTTAGGTCATAAAAAATAAAATTAAAAGGGCAATGAAAAAATGTAGTTAATTACCTAGTTAAAGTAGCTCTCTTCCAGACATACTCTAAATCTTCTGAACCTGGTATTGGTGTGGCTTTCTTCAATTCTGTTAGTTTATTGTAAATTATATGATCAGATGCAAAATTATCAATTCCAGACATCCTATTATTTTGTCTTGAATTGGATATTTTTCCCTCAATGGCAGATTCAAATCCTAATTTTGGTCTCTTGGGTGGACTACATAATGACAAGGTACGTGACCGAAGCCTATTTCTTAATCCTTTATTTCTTTTAAGGATGGGTTTATCAATATCTTTAGAATTTGGTGTTGTTGGCACTTCAGTTTCCTCTGGTTTGGATATTTTACTATCCTTTAAATTTTTGGGAAGTTCAGTAGTGCCAAAAAATCTGGACCTACCTATATTAATAGACATGCTCCTGGCCAAATGAAAGTCTGGTGAAAATGGTGAGACATAACACCCATTAACAAATGCATAAGATCCATCTTTATTACTAGGCATTTCAATTTCTTGTACTTTTCCAGTTTTATAAGAAAGAGTACCATTCTCTAGTGAAGGTTTTCCAGCCTTGGTACTATTTTGCACTGTATTCTTAACACCAATAACAACAGAATTTAGTTCATTGGACAATGGAGTTATTGGAGTTTTATCTTTATTTTCCTCCAACTTTTTTGTGACAGTCTTAAGTAATGAAGAGTTCTCATTTGGGTCACCACTAAGAGAATTCCTATTCTTTGAATTAGAGGGAAGTAAATTTTTGACAGTTCCTGTTGGTCCAAGTATTTTGCTGAGGGATTTTTGTGAAGGAACCATTCCTCTTGGGCTTTTGTTTGACCTTGGAGTAAGTCCATTATTGTTGTTTTCTTTAAGAATTCTATACAGATGATTATCATCATGAAAGATTCTTGAACTTTTTCTACAAACGTCTTCTAAGATGTGACACTGTAAAAACTTCTGGAGCAAAAGTACTGCTTGTGTCCTTGTTGTCGTAGGTGAAACATTTTCCTTTAGATGTGGTAAGATAACATTTACAGCCTCTGTTCCACTAAAGCAATCATGGTATATCCTCATCTTCCACCTCTTCTTTTTCAGTTCAATCTTTTCCTTAAAAGCATTTACTAGCTCATTCCACTACAATAAAAGAAAATTGTTAAAAGTAGTTATGCAGTTATCAACAGTACCATTTTTTGGTTTAAGTTAAAAAATGATTGTTTTTAAGTTAACACATTTCTGTAAACTGGTGAAAAGATGCCTATAATATTGCTTAGCTAAAATTATCCAGTTACTGTATGCTTAAACCTACCAGACTGCCATATGGCACTGCAACATTGAGCAATACAAGTATTCCTTCTTGCCAAGACGTATCAAAGCCTAGGTCCACCTGGATGATACTACAGTTGACTCAGCAACCACTGGGGCCTTCAATTTGGCCCAGGAAAATGACCAAGTCTGATAAACAGCACTGCTGCACAATTCATTCACCATGCCAATACCAGGGATCTGGATTTACCAACATACTCTTTAGATTCAGATACCAATGCGAAATGGCAGGAGAATAAACCAAATTAAAAATCAGTGATAGGACAAAAGTTTATGTACTAACTTAATAGACATACAGAAATCAAATAAGTACTTAATGTGTTCTCTGTTACTTACGTTAATTCTCAATGTTTCCTCCACAAGAACACAAAACCAAAATAAACCGGATAAAATGACTACTTCCTAATATGCTAAGGAAAGGAAATCTTATTTAAAATGTGAACTTCACTGACGAAGAACAACGACCCCAACATCTAAGTTTTCTAAGTGTGGATAGAAAGCTTTGGAAATCATTGGTTCAGCAAAAGATGTGAATACAACGAACAAGTACAAGAAGGTATTCTCTATAACAAAAATCTTTAAGGTTAAAATAAGTTGGAAACTCCACTGTCTGACTAAATAGCTTTTTAGGCATGTTGTATAAAGTAAAAAACAGGGGGTAGGTTAATACTTCTAGTCTGGAGTACAGTATTGTGTATGCGAAAGAAAATTTCTTCAGTACATACTCAAGAAATAAAGAAGCTGGGGCAAAGAAGAGGCAAACTAATACGGTTGGTGGTGGCTTTTGCTTAAATCAAGTGGCTCTGTTACGATTAGTAATAGTAATCGGAACTAAGTGAAAGAGTATTAATCTTCATTAGCAATGAATAAGCGCCAAGTCGGCGTGTCCTCGTCTTAACCTAACCAGTATAGGTAATAATAATTCTGATATCATGTGGTCAGCAACTGCCAAGGTAAGAACACTATCTATTTACATAACTGTTAGCAGTGAGATGACGCCAGAGTTAAAATAGGACGACTATAATTGTTTATGTTATTACATATTAGCCTCACAGCAGTGGCACAATGGTGNGGTGGCTTTTGCTTAAATCAAGTGGCTCTGTTACGATTAGTAATAGTAATCGGAACTAAGTGAAAGAGTATTAATCTTCATTAGCAATGAATAAGCGCCAAGTCGGCGTGTCCTCGTCTTAACCTAACCAGTATAGGTAATAATAATTCTGATATCATGTGGTCAGCAACTGCCAAGGTAAGAACACTATCTATTTACATAACTGTTAGCAGTGAGATGACGCCAGAGTTAAAATAGGACGACTATAATTGTTTATGTTATTACATATTAGCCTCACAGCAGTGGCACAATGGTGTCTGCTATCTCAAAAATGACACGCTCTCTTGCTTTATATAATGAAATAGCTGCCGGAGAATAAAAACTTCATAGTTAACCACTTTTCGTCCATTTTAACCGTATGGCACATATTAAACACCAATTCAAGAACATTTGAAATCCAGTCAACTTACCATTCTTGTGGCTTTGAAAGGTGAGTGTTTACGATATTGTTTGGGCGATAGTACTGAGCTTGCCAAAGGAGATGATAGACCATCCTGACGTTTTGGAGTTCTTGGACTACCGTCCTGTACTTGCGACCTATATGTCATAAGCACTGCATTATTATTATGATCTGCCATGGTATCCATTGTATAACTTAAATTTCGTGGTTCAAGAACAAATCCCTATCATAATCTGTCAACTAATCCAATAAATCAAATGGCTGCCATTTTCATCCAGTGGTTGTAAAAATGACAAAAATAAGACTGTCTTGAAACCCACCCGTAGAATGTTCAAGACTGCAAAAATGCCAGTGTGGCTTTGCTTTACTATATTTTACTGGACTTAAAATAACTGATCCAGAAACTATTGAACTTCAGCAAACCGTAAATATCGAATTTTGATCTTTTGTACATCGGCGCTTTAAAATTAGAAGATGGTTATTGGGTAAGACGATTCGTGCACAGGCCCCATTTACAGTGCAGACAACGCTGTGCCTGCGTCCTGTTGCTTTCTTCGATCGTTCACGTGGTTCCAAATCCTCCCCCTGCCTTTCTTGTAGGTGGGAGCTCATATCATGCTGGTAGTCTTGTCACAAAATCTGATGTATTTGACTCAAAGTCCGGCGTTAAAGCGTATTGGTGGTTCTCATCTTGTCAGTATCTTACTTGCGATGTGGGTCCCAAAAAAAAATAGTCAGTCCTTTTTTTATGAGGAAACCGTCAGATGCTTCGACAGGGAAAGCCAAGGGTGCATTTTGGCTTTTCCCTGACATTGTTGATGTGGTTAGACTACTTTAGATGTCTGACAACAGAATACCAAGGTATGGGTTTGTAGATACTCTATGCAATATAGTGTATCCAGGATGTACATGAAATAGGGAATGAGGGTACAGGCCAGTTGCATGTTGTTACACTTTCTTGTATTGAAGGGCATCCCCCATCTATCTCTCCAGAAACTCTAGGCACTTTAGGTTTGCTTGTAGGGTGTGGTAGTCAATGAATAGCTTGACCTCTCCGTAAATAAGACGGTCATCAGTAAAGAATCTGACCTGTAATTCGATTGTTTCCTCAAGCCTTCAAACAACTGGTCAACATACCGTAAGTGCTAAAAATACTGTAGATGCCAACTTCTCCAGGAAGAATGGTACTACATTAGTTCAATCATCCAAAAATGTCTTGACAGCAAATTCTTCTGGTGTCTTAAGGGACCATTAAATAGGACAACACCAGGGCAACTCTTCTCAAGAATTTGGAGAAACTGCACAGTGACAGCTGGGTCAAGGGAAGAGCTTCCTTGGATTATTCAATACAATCTTTGTTAAGCACACCTCTCGATCTTCCCCCACATGAAAGCACTCGATTCCCTTTTATTCCCCTCTTTACGCATTTTTCTGAGAGATGTGGTCAAACAATGTAGGGTTTTCTTGGTTACCTGATTATTTCTCATTGACTTTGTCGTCCTCAGGTTGATTTTCAATCCATGTCTGGAGACCTTTCCCTTAGAGACCTCTGACCAGGCTCTTGTTTCGTGACATTTTGGCAATATCCTAAAATAATCTGCACTTGTTGACACAAGCCCTACAATTCTTTTGGATCCTCTTTTGTTTTCAACAAATTATTCCTGCAACTAAGTACAAATTAAATTTAGCACACTGTTTTGGTATAGATAGCAAACACCTTCTTGTAGAAAGTATAGTGTAAAGCAAATTTTCCTTCCCTGGTGACAGCACAATTTTTAGGGAGATAAGGTCTTAGCTTCTTGCTATCTTTCTAGGTCATTCAATGGATTTGTGGTGGTGGTGATCCCTTTACCTCCAACGGTTTGTGTCTGTGGTACAAGCAGTTAAACCATCAAGGGAAAACCCTCTCAATCCCCCTGAGATAGATCCAGGTTTTTACTGTCAAGCTTGATTTGAGAACTTTGGTGCTGTAAGCCTTGTCTGATCTTGTTTCCTCATCTTGCAATCTCGAACGAAAAAAACAAATGCTTTAGTTGCTATCACTGTCGACTTGTGAAAAGCAAAAGTGCTAGTGACTGCGAAGGTTCCTAGAGGCTATGATGATAAATTAGAAAAGGTCTCTTCTGTTACCAACAATAATTTTTACATTTTTAGTAGCTTTTTCATTAAGGCAGATAGAAGGTAGAAATACAGAAATACTGTATTTATTCATGTATTAAAAATTCTGCCATTTATGTTCAATTACATAGGAGTTAACATATAGTGAATGGTGTGCATTGGTTGAATCTACTGCAATGCTCGAACAGTGTCATGCAAAGTAGTTCCCCAGTTGGCCACTCCAATTATGCTAGTTAGAAAGGAAAATTGAAAATATCGCTTTTGAATTTATTGTAGCAAGCTCAATTTACTTAAAGCAGGGGACACAAAACTATTTTCCAAAATAAATGATTTATTAGACAAGGGGATTATCTTATGTGTTTTAGACCTATTGGCAAATAAAATGCCTATAGAGGATAGTGAGAAAAGAGCATTTGTAATTTCGGATAGATTTTGCACATTTTGCTGCATGCCTTTTATAGCTTTAAATGAAGTTGCTACATTTTGGAACACAATTAAAATTTGTTCAGGTTTAAGTAATGATATATATTTTTGATATTTTGATTATATTATCATACCACCCAGCAGTTAGCAAAAACAAATCGACGGACTCCTTTTAGCTAACATGTTTAAGCATCTAAATGTTGCTTTGATTCCAATAAAGTCACACATGAGTATTAATCCAAAGCCACCCTAACCTAACCTTTGCATCATTTTCTTTTTTTTATTCCCTTTATTGAAAAAGAAACCATGTTTTCAAAGGACAACAAACACCTGAATTATTTCTGCAGCTTAAAGAACCATCTCGACGATGCCCCATTTCTACGTACTCGCAGTTTTCAAGCATTTTGTACTACAAAAAGGTGCACCAGAGAAAGGTCTTGGTGGAATTTTAACCCAAAACAACTTCAAAGGTAAATAATCCATAACTATATATGAATGTCAATTGGTCATTTTCAGACTGTGAAAAGCATTTCTTTGAAATTGAGAAAGAAGAACTTGCAATTTGTCTTAGTTGTTAAGTATTCGGTGTGTACCGATGTGTTCATCATTGTATTTTAATCACAGATATAGTGCTTTAAAATAACTTCACTCTGTTAGCCTGCAAGGAAATTAACTGAATAGGTCATGACAGTACAAGAGTAGTCATTAACAAGCCAGTATCTCAATAAATTAGAGATTTTGCCAAAATGCTGCAAATATAGTTGACAATAACAAAGAAAAAGCATCTCTCTGTTCAATCCAAGTGAAAGAACCATTTATATTATGGGTCATTGAGTCATAAACCTAAAATTTCATGCAGTTTTTGGTAGTTATCGTTGACCATTTTTCAAAGAGTGCACAGTTCTCCATCCCCTGAACAAAAAAAAGTTGCACAATAGCAGAAATTGTGGTTCCAAAAGTGCTTAGTAGATGTGGAATACTTAGAATGGTGTTATCATACCTTAAGGGTAATTTGAAAGTAACTTAATGAAAGAAATTTGAAATTTCAAGGGCACACATAGTTCACAGAATTCTGCCTATCATCCACGACGTCATAGGCTTGACGAGCGTAACAGTCACACTCATTTAACTGAAAAAGAGACTTATGGGTGGGTCGTATTTCTTTCACTTTAACTCCCGATAAACAATCATGAAGGAGAACCTTTCCTACATTCAGTGTATTTACGGTTCAAAATTTCTTTGGTTGGCTTATTTTTGGGACTGTTGTCCACGGTCGACTTTTTCAGGATGCCATATCTCTATTCTTCCCATTTTTATGATGTTCCGCTTTAAGTCACAAATTTTAGTCAACAGCCCACTCAATAAGGTATAATTCCAGTGCAAATTTGTAAGTAAATTTATCTATGGGCACTGAACTTGTATCATTTTGGTATTTGGTAACTGAGAATTTATAATGGGAATGTATAAATTTATTTTGAAAAAGCATGTCTTAAAAAAGTACGGCTTAGCGACTACAAACTACATTGTATTGGATACATTTAGTAGCCTTGCGCAAGCATTCAGTGTAAACACCAGCGGTAGTAGTAAGGGGCGCTATTCGTTTGTTTCATATGCAGGTGTAAAAAATCGCCTAGACATACATTCAAACTTCACAGAAATTTCTTTTACAAATCCATTTTCTTGAATGTAAAAACTTCCAAAAGAATTGCAAATGTTTTTCATGAGTTTGCTATCAACATTGGAACTTTGATGAGGAAGTAAATACAAAGGGACTCAGTGTATCCATTTCCAATGCTCTTACATTGGAGCATTTAGAGCTTTCAAAGTAACAGCTTCGGAAGATTTTTAAAGGTGTATCGCTTATCAGCCATATGGCTTAATATTCATTACTGTCCCTGGTCTCACATACAATATAGTGACACAAGTTGCATTGTTACAGTAATAATAAATTTTGACAAAAGCGATGTTTTTATGGTTGAGCTTCAGCTTTTGTTTGTTCCCATATTTCGTAGTTTTGCGTGAATGAATCAATGTGATTTTATGTAATTTTATTTATATACATAAAATGTATGTATATGTACCATAGGTTTATATGTGTATTTATATATAAATATATGTATATATGTATATATATGTATATTTATGTATATATATATATATATATATGCATTACAGATAAATTACCATCAATGATTAACAAACGCATATCTGAGTTATCATGTAATGAGGAAGAATTTAATAAAGTTAAAGATATTTACGAAAAGTCTCTGGTTGAAAGTGGTTTCCAACATAACCTTACATTTAGTCGAGCCACTAATAATGTAAAAGTACGCAAGCAACGTTTGAGAAACGTAATATGGTTTAACCCACCCTTTAGCAGAATGTGAAATCTAATATTGGTAAAACTTTCTTAAGTTTAATCAACAAACATTTCCAAAAAGATAACAAATTGCATAAGATATTTAATCGCAACACCCTTAAGTTAAGCTACTCATGTACGCCTAACATGTCACGCATAATTAAAAAGCATAACAACAAAATTATTAATAATGAGTTTAAAGAAGAAACAAGACCTTGCAACTGCAGGAATAAGGAGAACTGTCCTCTCNAATCTAATATTGGTAAAACTTTCTTAAGTTTAATCAACAAACATTTCCAAAAAGATAACAAATTGCATAAGATATTTAATCGCAACACCCTTAAGTTAAGCTACTCATGTACGCCTAACATGTCACGCATAATTAAAAAGCATAACAACAAAATTATTAATAATGAGTTTAAAGAAGAAACAAGACCTTGCAACTGCAGGAATAAGGAGAACTGTCCTCTCAATGGTAGTTGTTTATCAACAAACATTGTGTACAAAGCTAAAGTAGTTACTCAAGATAATTTATTTACATATCATGGCAAATCAGAAAGCGAATTTAAATATCGATGCAACAACCACACTAAATCGTTCCGTAATCGCTCCTACCAAAATGATACCGAACTTTCTAAGTTAGTATGGAAACTAAAGGACAATAAAGCACCGTTTAAATTCAATTGGTCGATAGCTGTTAAAACATCCCCCTATGTTTGTGGTATTAGACGTTGTGACTTGTGCTTTTGCGAAAAAATATGCATAATAAAATCAGACTCAGAGCAGGATTTGAATAAACGCCACGAACTGATTAGTAAATGTCGCCACCGTAATAAATACAGTATCGGTAATGTCAAGTAGATCCCGTATGCATAACGCCTATTATCCTTTGAACATTTTTACACACTCCCACGCGGGGTATGCGACATTGTTTGTCAGTGTGCTATATGTAATAGATGTCGTGCATAGCCATTGTTTGCCAGAGTATGTATTATGGTTTGTAACTTAATGTATACCCTTGAGTATGCTTTTATTCATTTATTCATTTAGAAAATATAAATGAATAATTTATTCTCTTGAGTGTACCATAATTACCTTGCATCTTTATAATACACGAAATTTTGTTGTAATTCATTGCAGTTTGAAGATTGTTAAGAAAACATGAAACTAGTAGTAACTGCTAAATTTGTCTAGCTATTTTGTATACTTTACTCGATTAAATATATTTATATATATATAAATATATATATACCATTTATGTACCATATTTCCTTTTCCACATATTTGTTGTTGAGCACTCTTGAGATTTGTGTCATTGTCCGTTTTGCGATGCTTACTATTCTTATAGTGGTCTATAGCACTCTGACTCATTATAAAATATTTAGCTTCTGAGAAGAGATAGTTAATAGAAATGACTAAAATCAGCATTTACTGTTACTAAAATAAGATAATTTTTTTCTTAAATTGAATGTTAAAGAGTCGTGTTTTGTGCAATTTTGTCGTGAAGTACTTTAACTGCTTGAGTGGGATGTTTTGGATTTATGGCAATTGTGGACTTTTATGGCAGAGGGTTTGCGTATTTTTTTGTTGTGACACGTAAGTTTGAGATGTCGTTCGTGAGTTCTTTGATTTAGAATGTTTTGACCAAGGTCCAGCTTTTGCATTAAGGTAATTTTAAGTGTTTTGGGTACCAATATTATCATTCCAAAAATTCGACTTACACATCAGAAAATACGGTATCATCAAAAGCCTCTAGAATTTACTTCTTACTTATTCGAATTTTGGAAGGGCAAAAAAGTTTTCTTGCAAAGCAAATATATCCAAATTTGAAAATATGCGAGGGTAAGTGCTAAACTTTCTTTAATTCTTCCTAACCAATTTGCTGCGATTTGTGGAATTCTCTTGAAAAATATGCAGCTGAGTCCAGTTTATTTTCCTTAGAAAATTGTGACAAGACTCCCCAAACAGCGTAACTGCTCGCATTCAATTCAGTTACACAAGGTATTTAAAAGGTGAAATCACATAAGCAGACTCGCTTACTAATCATTTCTTTATAATGAGTAAAATGTTTACAAGCCTCTCCCGACAAAAATGACAGACTTTCGCTTAATGGCTGACAAACCTCAGAAACCTGACGATAAAATTTGGATAAAATTTAAAGAAATAAAACAATCATATTTGTTTCTACTTGGACCTTGGCCTTTGATATTTACTAAGTCGCTTTCAATCATGGTCGAGTTTGGATCCCCTTCCTGGAGAGTTTGATAAATGTCTATAAAAAGACCTGTAGTGATATTCTCGGTCCATTTAAACATTGAAGAACCTGCTCAATGTTATTGAAATGCTTTCCAAAAGATTTACTTAATATCAAAAATGTTGTTTAACTATGCCAGCATTTTATTTAAAGTCGGACCAAACAAATTAATATCAATTAGTTGAGACTACAATGCTTTTGTGCTGCATAAGTTACACAGAATAACGTTGAGCTTAAACTTATGGCTGGGAAATGATAATGCTTCCTTTTTCGTTAGACTTAGGCAGTACCATAGGTCACTATGCTCATGCCGCATCGAGAGTGATCCAGTATGTAGCACCTTGCTTTTTATCTATAGTGTTTGGAAGTTCGTTGAGCAAGGGCTCGATAGAATGTACAAGGACGCAATAATGCGGGGGAATGCGCACCTTACACCTGCAGAGAAGAAAGAGGAAGCACAGGACGAGTTCAGGGATGTGGTTGTAGAGAAACCAAAACAAGGAAAGCAAGAACAACAACAAACTGTGACTGCATGGCTTCCAAGTGGTCCCTTTGTAAAAGAAAAGATAATTAAAAAGTATAGAAATGAAGAATCACTATGAAACAAGGGAAAGTAGAAAGCTCAGTAGAGGGAAGTGGAAAATTAGGCTCCGAAATGTCATCACTTACTTTTTTATTCACACGAAAGGCAGTCAATATGATTTTCGAAGAATTGATTGTGTTTTATTTATGCAATGAGGCGTTACATATTAAGTGCCAGGGTAGGCTTTTTGGATTTGCAGCAGAAATTTCTGTGTAATTAGAAATCAGATACAATAATTTGTTTTGCTTTCTTTTTGTAAGATCTTTACTGATTGTAAGGTTCTGTTTAATTTGGAGAGTGTATTCCCATTCAACTCAGATTTAGCTGTAGAATGCTAAAATGTTTTAAATTTTCCAATGTATTTTCTCGAAAGTATGGTCACTGAGTCATTATTTACATTCAGTAGTTTAAGTTAAAATATGAAGTCCAGGTTAAGGATCATGCGAAGGTGTATAGCAAATAAGTCAGAGGCTTGGCAATTAGCAGTGGTTGAAAATAATAAAAAAATATTTGCAATGAATACAGGAAATTTCTAAACTTACGCCTACCCAAGTATAAGCCCATGAGCTTACAAGTGAATTTATTTCAAATTCGCTATAACAGAAACAACAAAAAAACCCGTTGGTTTCATTTCTCAGGGGGTTTTTTGTGTGTTTGTATTGTATTTACAATAGTGTTTCAGCTTTCTCTCTATTCAGTGTTTAAAATGCTTCGGTCTGAAACGAAATAATGACAAGGTATTTCAATTCCACCTTCTCGCAACCACATTCCTTCAGCAGCTGGTCTTCCTTCAATTGCGCTTGGTGCTTCAGTTGACGATATGGTTTCAGCTTTACGTTCTGGCGCAAGGTTTTGAGGTAAGGCTTTTGGTAAATGTCCAACAGTTGAGCATATATTGGTTTCGCCAGATTTCTTAACAATGATGGCATTTTTTTCCAAACTGTGTGGATTATTGGGGTCTAAAATCCTACTTCTCCATTGGTCTTACTTACTTTCCACGCTATCAGAAGCAATCTTCGCCAACATCATAACTCAAATATATCAATTCTTGCCTTTCCGCATTACGAACTGTCAAGCTTTTGCTTTCATACAGTAAATACCACTGGAAAAGTCATGGACTTAACTATTCGGATTTCGATGTCCAATAAGTGTAACAAGGACTATGAAAAATCAACTGGTTCCAGCATTTGAAAAGTTAATTAAATAACTTGATTTTAGTTTAAATATTTTAATAGAGGATCCTTTTTCCTGATCACATTTTCCTCAGCAAACTTGACAGAATCTTTCAGAGCACTTTTTGAACTCCGGCAGTTACAGGATTTTGTTGACAGTTGTTGACGAGAGTTTAAGTTATTGCCATCTTTCTGGTATTCTCATAGGAAATTGTTAGAGCGACAGGAAAAAATCAGCCTCTTTTCCAAGCCACTTCAGCTTTCCACAATAATGTAAGCATTTTATCATCTCCCTCCTTCTTGGACATCAATACCTCATCTTTGATGCAGCACGACCTAGGAGCGTGCTGACTAAGCTGACTTCGGGTGTTTTCTTAAAAAGCTAAAAGAGCTTCAAAGTCAAGGCAGGTTTGGGGGAGTAATCCTTTTTGTAAATTAATATTTTGACATCACATTGAAAATACGACGGAAACAGGAGAAAGGAAAGGGACAGTGTAAACTTTTTTTCTGTAACAAGAAGTTAAAAGGTATGTTAGCCACACGTTTTGTTTGAAAACAAAGGCATTTACATACACTAAATATAGGAAAACAAAAAGGATGGTTTCTTACGAACAGAGGTTTGTAACTGGAAAATAGCATTAACAAGTTTGGAAGACCATCAAAAGTCAAATTGTCATCTTGCTGAATTAATGCTTAAATTCATTTTTAAATTTATTAAATTATTTAATCCAATTCTTACACTACGTAAATTAAAAACTATATTATCTGCCTTGAAACCAAAAGTTGACCATAAAGTGAGAAGCGGAATAGTTTATCGCATGTGTCCACGATGTGAATCATGCTAAGTAGGCTGGAGTTCCGACCACATGTGTGCCCGCTTCGAACATCAGAAGAAACCATCTAAACCTGTTGGCAAACACCTGAGATCGTGTGTCAGTCTGGAAGAAGTTATGGTGAATGACATCGAAATTTAGGCTGCTACTACCCGAAGTGAACAATTATGGATTAACCCTAGAAGCTATTTGGCAAGAACTTATTTAGTCATAAATTAACGTGAAAGAGGGGTTTAAAACTCGAAAGCTTACGACCATGATGTAACCAATCTGATTGATCACAAACTGTCTTTGATCTGCATTTTCTGATCATTGATGTATTTACTACACTGTTTCTTTTCTTTTATTCGTAGGAATAAAGAATATTTACAAAAAATTATGAATTGCTGCTGATGATGATGCTAGTGCATTGACATAAATTAAACTACTCATTGTCATGGATACTACTTTCAAAGTTATTATTCGTCAATATGGTAACATTTACGAAATGACAAGAAAAAGTTACGAAGTCAAAATGGAGACCATTAATTGTATAATCAAAATTATGGAAGCAGGTTTTAGAATTAGGAGTAGCTCAATATGACAATAATTCAAATTTCATGTAGCTTTTGACGTTAAAGAGCTAAGACTTCCCACAATTAAAACTACAGTTGCAGAGGAATAACTGAAAAATACTCGAAAGATGGTGTACAAAACGGGATGATAGTGCTTATTCAAAAATCAGATAATATGGATCTTGGTTTGCTAACTCATCTATAGCCTGTAATAAGCATTGAGATTTATGAACTAGAAAAAATTAGAACTATGTTTGATGTTGTCTTGGTAGAAGCCATAGATGTACCGGCTTTATTATGTCGTGAATTGTAAGCTTTTGAAAACTACGTTATGAGAAATACGCTTTCCGTCGTAAGGCTACTGTAAGTAACTAGGTGCAGTTCCTCTATACTTTGACAGTGCAGACCTACGAGGTGGCAGGGGTAAAATTGTTCTGAGGAGTGGTGCCATACCTATCTTGTGTCTGTTATGTATCTTTCTCTTTTATATCCATAGTTTCCACTTCTGGGTATGCGGGCCTGGAGGCCTTGGGGAGTGAATGATCCTACCCTACAATGCATAGTTCCAGGTCTCCCTTGGGCAAGGTGAAGTACCTGCTTAGTCTACCTGACCTGGGTAACGGTGAAGCACTGGGCAGAGCTTGAGGATGCTGGCGGAAGAGCCTGACATATGGCCAACGGTAGCACTCATAAGGGTAGTAGGCAAGTACTTGTGTTTAACCGAGGAAATGGCTATCACCTTACTGCACCCACTGTCTTGTGGGATAGGTTCAGATGGACCAAAGGCTAGAGTTTCAGCTGGAACAAACTGGATGTGGAAGGCAATGGAAAACCACTACATTATTTCTCCCAAGAATATCATGCTAATGCACAGAAACTTATTCAACACTAACTGCGTGAATGGGGTTAGGCATACTAACACCTCGCTCGGTAGGAACTTCCATGTTCGACAGGTGGAATCCGACATTCGTCCAGAGACTGTCAGAAATAAAAGTTATCTTCGAATAGGAACTTGGAATGTTCACACTCTGAATCAAGTGGACAAAATCTCAAATGTTATTCAAAAAATGGATCGTATGAAGATCAGTTTACTAGCTTTGTGCCAAACTAGGTGGCCTGGTTCGGGCAATTTTACGATAGATGACAAAAGAATCACGTACTCCGGTGGAAGTTAGACATGAAAGAAGAGTTGAAATCATTTTTGACGAGAAAATAAGCAAGTGTTTACTTGGCTATTGGACCCTGTCTGACCGAGTCATGCTAGTGAGAATAAAAGGCAAACCCTTTGACCTCAGTATAATTCAGGTATACGCACCAAACGCAGATAGTAGTGAAGAAGATATAAACTTGTTCTACGAGCAGCTCGATGAAGCAAGACAACACTGTAAATCGCAAGACATCATAATTATTATGGGCGATCTAAATGCTAAAGTTGGCAATGAAGAGATTCCCCATGTAACAGGAAGATATGGTCTTGGAACAATCAATAAAAGAGCTGAACGATGGGTCAACTGGTGTAAATCAACATCAGGTGATAACGAACACTTTCTTCAGGAACCACAAGCGACGTATTTGGACATGGAAAGATACTGGAGACAGAGTCAGGAACCAAACTGACTAAATTACAATCAATCAGAGATTCAAAAATGCAGTCAAAAACGCGAAAACATATCTTGGAGCAGATTGTGACAGTGGCCACAATCCAGTAATCTGTAACATCAGTGTTCGTCTCTGCAAATTGAAGCAATCGATACCTGAATCAAAATTACAATGGAATCTACTACGTGAAGACACAAAGATGAAGGCTCGATATGAAACATTACAGTGCAAAACCGATTTGATGTCTTAGAAAGGAAACAAGCAGACAAATGGAACATAATGAGAAAGGCTATGGTTGAAGTACCCAAAGAGGTGATGCTACCTAAAAAGAAGGAACGGAAGAAACAATGGATGAAAGCAGAAATCCTAAAATTGATGGAAGATAAACAGAAAATTAGCAACAAGAACTCAGAAGAGTATCAAACTCTGAATCGAAACATCAAGCGGAAGTGTAGAGAACCAAAGTAATAGTGGATAAATGCTGAGTGTGCGGAAATAGAAAGATGCCAAACCACAGATACCTCGTCGTTACACAAGAAAATTAACACTTTAGTGGGAAGGAAGACATGCGTTTCAAGTGGGTGCAATAAAGCCACAGATAGCTCTTTGTTGATGGGAAAGACGAGGAAATGGAAGGTTCGGCAGAGTATGTAGACGAACTTTTCTCAGACGACAGGGGAGAAAAACCCGTGATTAGAAAATCAATTGATGGCCCAGCCATTCTGAGAAGTAAAGTGCAATCAGTCATAAAGAAGATGAAGAGAAACAAAGCCACTGGACCAGACAACACATGCATTGAAATGATTGAGGCACTAGAAGATTTTGGTATCGACAAGATAACAGAGTTGGAAAATGAGATTTATAACACTGGAGAAATTTCGTCAGATATGTCAAAATCTATATTTATAGCTTTACCTAAAAACCAGGAGCAACAGAATGTGAACTGCATAGAACCATAAGCCTCATGAGCCATGTTACCAAAATTCTTATGAGAGTCATCATGGCAAGTATACGAAGAACAACGAGGTCAGAAATAAGTAATCATCAATATGGATTTGTTCAGCACTCAGGTACGCAGAACGCCATATTCATCATGCGAATGTTATCTGAAAAAGCGATAGAAATGCAACAAGATTTGTTTCTATGCTTAATGGACTACAGCAAAGCTTTCGACAAGGTGAAACACGAAACTTTGCTTGACATACTACAATCCCTAGATATAGATGGAAAGGACATCCGAATTCTAAGTAATATGTACTGGGGAAAAACGGGGGGGGGAGTTCAGAACACTACAGGAAGATACAGTCACATCAAAAGAGGAGTTCGACAAGGTTGAGTTCTATCTCTAGACTTGTTTAACTTATACAGCGAAAACATAATGAGAACAATTGAAGACATGAATGGTTTCGCTGTTGGTGGATACAACTTGAATAACATACGATATGCAGATGATACAACTCTCATTGCAGATTCACCCCAGAAACTACAACGCATCTTGAATACTGTAAAAGAAGAGAGTACAAAGAGAGATTTAAGCATAAACCGAAAGAAGACCTTTTGCATGGCAATAAGCAAAAAAACAACAAGAAGTTAATTGCCACATGACGATTGATGAAGAGAAAGTACAACAAGTAAACAAATTTAATTACCTTGGAAGCATACTTACCGCGGATGGTAGAAATACAGTGGAAGTAAAGAAGAGGATCGCTATGGCAAAGGAAGTATTCGAGAGGATGTCAAAGATTCTAAAGTCACGATCAATCACAATGGACAGCAAGTTGAGAGCTCCAAAGTGCTACGTCCTTCCTGTCTTGACATACGGATGTGAATCATGGACAATTACGGCAGAGTTAGAAAGAAGGTTGAATGGTACTGAAGTTTGGATGCTACGTAGAATTTTAAGG
This sequence comes from Morbakka virulenta, assembly GCA_003991215.1. Classification (NCBI taxonomy): domain Eukaryota; kingdom Metazoa; phylum Cnidaria; class Cubozoa; order Carybdeida; family Carukiidae; genus Morbakka; species Morbakka virulenta. Next base: position 2,761,599 of record RDPX01000072.1, read on the forward strand.
ATCTCCTGGACTGAACATATCAGCAACGAAGAAGTTTTCAGAAGAGCCAACTACAACAGAGAACTCTTGAACATGGTCAGGAAAAGGCAACTGTCATTCCTTGGCCATGTGTTGAGGAAAGAAGGCTTAGAACACCTAGCACTCACTTGCAAAATAAATGGAAAAGAGAAGAGGAAGAGAACGGAAGATTTTCCTCAAAAGTATATCGACATGGACAGGCATCAGAACAACAAAGCTTTAGAAAAAACAAAAGACCAAGTTCAGTCGAAAAGCGTGATCACCAACGTCCTGGAAGGACATGGAACCTGAGGGGGAGGAGGAGGAGTTTCCACTTAGTTTGAAAAGTCAAGAATTTTCAAGATTATTTGAGGAACATATGGAGATCATATTCTCCAGTTTTGCCGATGAGTCTTAAAAACAAAGATCGAGATTGTTGATTTTATCAATCATCTAAGATTTTCCTTGAGATGCCTACGCAAGTGCCCAGCGTCTTCAATGTTCAGTTGCCACAAGTAGATCAATGTGAACACTTGAAAAGATACGTCACCAGCTACTCAAGAAAGGATTCATTAAAATAATAGAAAACGTTGTACCCATGGTGTGTGTCCCTTAGATTAGTGTATGAAATAAAACAACAGGAGTCTAGTGTTAACAGAGAAAAACCTAGTGCAAATTGAATTCATCCAAAAAGGCAGCGCAAAATTGTTAATTGTGATTCAACCATAGCACAGCGTCTATTTATTTATTTATCATCTATTTAAAAAATTTTTATGCAAGATAAAAAAAGTTCTGTCCTGCGATAGAACTGCTATTACTACAAATAAGACAGAGATTCAAATCATTTCATTTCTATCGGAAGAGAGCTAAAAACTCATACACTCATAAAGAAAAATGCTGATCTGGCTATCTGTAGCCTAACTCTCGTAAGCACAATCAAAAAGCTGCGTTCCCTTGTTCCAGCAGTATCTTTATTAAAACTAAAATAAAGTTTCCAAACTATCACAAGTCCATCAACGTAAACATTTTAAAACCAAAATACAAGCGTGTCTTAGCGCAAGGTCATTTAAACCGTCACATAGTTTCCTGTGCTAAGTATTAACTCTTTACAACGCCGTCTTCTCTTTTTCTTAAGAAGTCGAGTTTTCCATTTTGAATTCCTGTAAAGTTTAAGTTAAGGGTACAGTTGTTCAGGAACACGAGACAATTATTGATTGATAAACACTTAGACCAGCTTTCTTGGTAAAGTCCATGCAACGTTTGGGTAGGAGAGGAACAAGCACCTGAATCGAATATAAACCAATCAGGAGCTAACATTGATCAAATTATAGCGAATTATTTTTTAGAAATCATTAACATGAATAATCATCAACATTAGCTTTTATTAGAATTTTTTACCCTCTGAGAAACAATCTTAAAATCACCAGACTGATCTAACTGAAACAGTTTAAACTTTATTCTGACGAAGAGTGTGTACTGAATCAAAGAGGAAACAGAAGCATTACTCTGAAACTACGATTTGAAAAGAAATCTCAATACTTGTCTAAACTTACCCTGTCGATTCAACTCCAGCTTCAAAGACAGGTTTTCTAAAGATAAAATTCGGAGGAACATTTGGCAAAAATAAAAGGAGCCTCATTTCACTTACTCTTTTGCAAAATTGACAGCCTTGTGATTACAAGGTTTATCTACACCAGCGACAACAGAGGATTTCAAATTAAAAGTAATGACGTTATGTCCAAATGAACAAAAATAAGGCTGCCGAACTATTCTCTGATTCAGAAGTCAGAATGAAATGACGCAAACAATGTTTATTAATAATATTGTCAGGAAACATGTTTGAACATTCAATGATCTGTGTCAGATCAACAGCCCGGAAGAAGTTTCAGGAAATTTCTCCTGGTATGTCAGTTTGATGAAAATAATGCAACCGGCTTTCATAGTTCATAGCATGGGAATTACCAAAGACAAATACATTGACATATTTGTCGTTCTTCAAGGTGATGTCAGTATCTGCACAATAAATATCCACAATAAATTTCCACAATAACGAAACAAGAGAAAGGAATCAATGTTCAGAAAATGTCAGCTACCTTGGAGACGTCAAGAGCAACTCCTCCAGCTTCACCAGAAACATTCAAAGTGCAATAAATAAGCTCAGGTATGACAGTAAGGAAACAAAACTATTTTCCAATGTTGCTCATAAGAGCACCAGTATTGATGGAATAGCTAGAAGAAGGCTGCCTATCTGGAATAATCTTCATATTACGATCCACCCAAAAAAGAAGAGATGATGTCTAGCGGGTGACCAGAAACACAACAACAATGAAGGTTTCGTCAAACGTCCTACATACCAAACCTTGTCAGATACTTTAGAGAGGTCAAAAGCAACTCCTCCGGCTTCACTAGAAACATTCAAGGTGCAATGAATAAGCTCAGATATAACAGTAAGAAATAGTAGAACATAGGCACAAAAACTCTAGTGCTATTCAGAGAAAAAATATTTAGATATTAAGAGTTTTTACAAATAAATCACTGCCGGAGACTCAAAGACCTTACTGACGATTAGAAGTAGACTAATTTGTTATGAATTGGATAATAACACCATTTACTCCAGTTGTTAAAGAGAGAAATCCTAGTAGAAAATTTCCAATAACAAGAAAAACATTACTACAAGATACACTTTTTAAAAAGCTTAGACAATACAGGAAACAACTTAGGAGTACATTTCTGAAGAACAATAACTAAAATATCATTAGCTTCAGTGCCGTAACATTAATCCAATCAAGCTGCCATTGCAGCAACCTTAGCAGATGTAAAATGACAACTGTGTAAGAGTTAACAGTTTTCAGAGGAATATCAGTAAGTTGAGGGAGGGAGTTATCAACCGTGGAGTAAGCAAAAGTTCAGTTTTACCCCTTGGTGGTGTCAATAGCTCAGGTTCTGTAAGAGGAAAGGGATAGAGAATATATTGGTACTTCTAAAGCTTTTGATGATACGCCAAGGTCCGCCAAAAAACTTTCTGAGGTGGTATGCAGTCACAAATACACTTCTCATAGTCTTACCTTAACTTAACTTAGCATTATGAATAACATCTTAAGAATAACCACTAGGGGTAATGATAACAGAATTCTGAATTCACTTTAGAAACTATTAATTGTAATAACAAATTTTGGAGCATTTGTTCAAAACGTTAATGATTTTATGAGCCCCTCCAATGTTTAGAATATCATGCATGATGTTTATGAATAATTACAGTTTGTGTTATGTTATAAAGGTATCTTTTCAAATTGTATTTGAGGATAAAGCCTGGCATGATAAGCAATTTACAGTCCTTAGCAAATGCCATGAGGTATGAGTTAGTTGAAATTAAAGGAAAATATATTTTCGTGCCTTTGCATCATTCATAATATACAGTCTAATGAATGATTTGATTAAGCTGTAAATTCTTCCAGGGAAGTCTATAAGGTTATGCCAGCTACATTTTGAAATAAATATGTACTGCTCAAACTATTGATCACAGGGAAGGGTTTTGTTTGAAGCGATAAGGGTTGCAATGCTTTTAAAAACCTCTAAACTAGGAATCATTTTTCTTACTTTTTTGACACCAATAAAGAAATATAGACCATCCTGAAATGTGACGCTAGTTTCAATTATTTGTAATTGCTCACAAAAAGAAATTCCAAGGAAAGAAACAGACATTTTGTTGTTTGTTTTATTGAATTGACAGTAGAGAATTCCAGAGAATCCTTTCTGTACTTCTCATAGATAGAGAATTTATTAAAAAGAACAACCAACTCAGCTCTGTTGGGGCTGCTTTACAGAAGAGGTTTTGGTACGTTTACGTTTCAGCTCAATAGATTCTTTCTTAAATTGTTACCTTTTAACTTTGATGGAAGGTTTATAAAGTAGCAAGTAAACATTTTGCCTGACACACTGTCACACCTGTGCAAACCAGTTGAAAAATTTACAGGTGAATTGAAGATGTATGAGGAGATTATTACTACTCACATTGTTATTTTCAAAATTTACTGCATTTCTTTGATATTCCACCCAAAAAGTATCTCAAAATACATCCACATACACATTATAAACCGTTTAACCTATCGAGATGCATATCAATGATTACTGATGAAACTCTTGCTATCAAAATGGAAAGCAAGGGTCTCCGAGTTGTCCCTTAATTGTTTCTTTAACTAAGCTTTTCCTCACTTGCTTTCTTGAAGCTGCAGTACAGTTACATGGTTTCAGTTGGCTTATGCATTCACACTCTTTATCCATATCGTCACTGATAAGTTCACATGGCTTTTCGTCTAGGACAACAAGCATCAGAAAAGTTACTGGTTTTACTCTCTTGGTAATTAAATATCCCTTAGTTACGAAATCAAAAAACACATTCCCCATATTCTCAATAGAGTTGACAATTAGAGAAAAAGAGGCCACTTACCCACAAGGATCTGCATTTAGTTTGCCTTGCAGTTATGTCAGGGTTCTTTTAAAAAATTAATGTCATGCTATCAATCCTTGTGCTTTTTGTATCTGATGGTTTCAAATGTTCTAGGCTACCTCCATAAAAAGCTCCCAAATTTGTTTGTCTTTTTTTGTTGCCACCTCTATCCTAGTTGTTTCAGGGGAATTAATCATTAACTTCTCTTCTCATACAAATTAGGTTCTTGCTTGTGCAGCCATATTGCAATCGTCAGCTACTAAGGTAATCTCTGTGCTTGTCTTGCCTAAAACATTTTGTCCTGACAACATTCCTATGATTACCACGAAAAGTATTCTCATGAAATTACTTATGAAATTGCAATTCCCTTTTAAAGTTTAAAGAGCCTTTACTGAGGCCTTAGTGATATTGTACGTTCAAGAAATTTATTTTTTTTGCAAAATGAACGTACTGTTAACAAATACCCCTTGCAAATCTTGGTAGGATTTTGCAGCCTACTAAGATAGAATCAGACATTTTTCGAAAAAAGGGTTAATTCTCTCATATATTTATTAATCGTTACAAATTTATGTACACAATAAAAAATGTCAATCTAATTAGGCCACCATTGAGTTAATGTTTTTAGATATTCTGAGCCTTAAAGGGGGCGTTGGTTACTCCTCTTACCATTGTAAAGAGCAATTTTTTAAAATAAGTCTTTGAGGTTCCTACTCTATTGTAATTTTGAAATTTGGTGGATCCACTCTGTCTTCTCAGTTTGTCTGAAAAAACTGGTGTTTTTTAATTACTCCCTTCGTTAAATTTTTCTTGTCATCATAATTTTGTTTATATATTTCCATCGAACCTCTCTTAAATTCGGCGATATGTATAATTCTTGCTTCTCCTTTAAAATTAAGTACAGATTTGTCACCAAGATGTTAATATGTGTTAAAATCTACCTGATGCAAAAAAATCCTGCTCTTTTGAACACGACGAAAATTATTTGGAAGATGTTGAAATTGTGAAGAAAATAAATCTTGGGCCTAACAATTTGGTATAGCCTGCCTAACAAGAAAAATGCGGCAAATTAGATTGCCTATGTGAAAGCTTCGATTTAAGACTATGGAAAGATGAATAATATATTTTTATTACTACTACTTTTCTTATGATAATAATTATTTTTTATTATTGTTATTATTATTATTATTATTATTATTATTATTATGTAATTTTTGTAATCAGGCCAACCAATGTAAACAACCCAATTACTGAGAGGCTTTATATGGTACAGTTGAACCTCGATTATCTGAACAAGAGGCGCGGGAAGCAATTTGTTGGGATAACTGATTATCCGTAAATAAACGACACTTTACTCAATATACATGTACATGTATTTACATTACAACACACATTTACGTAAATATTTACCCGGACTGGAAGATCTTGTTCGGATAATCGAAGTTCAACTGTATTTAATAGGTGAAAAAATAAAATAATAAAAGGAATATTTGTAACAAATTAAAATTGCTTTACAGACCATTCTCTTACATGTATGCCAGTTAACTCTTTGCTTTCAAAAAATGACACATCCAACATAAGTTTTAATCATTACCTTAAAGATTAAAACGTAACGATCGTTGCTGTCAAAGGTCTGTCAAAAAATCCAGGTACATGACCTTTTTTCCTTGTTACCCTTCCTTTTTGCAGGAAGTTGAAAATTCTTGACTTTATGGCCCCAGTGGAAGAGTGCAAGGCATAGATACAGGAGCTTTATCATGAAGTTATTTGTAAGTGAAAAGAAATGAATATCTTGATAAGATCTCAGCGTTTTATTTTTAGGATGTATTGGAAAGAATAAAAGTTGGAATTGTACAGTGTTGAACAAATATTTCCATTTGTGCAAGTCAAAAGTAATCAACGAAGAATCCAGTTAGAAAATCCATTTCTATCTACTCCAATTTACTATTTGCACGGTTCTTCAAAAAGCTACCCGTTTTAATTCATGCTGCAACTAATTAATGACGAAGAGAATCTCTTTCTAAATGTGATGACGGTTGAATCTCATATTGTTTCCTGGCTTATAGCAGATGTTATGGTTTCTACTGATCTCCCCAAATTGGCTGAGGAAATGACCTTTTTTCATAGAGAACTTTCAGTATCACAACAAAGCAAGTAAGCTCTATGTAGCTTTACTGCTGATCTTGAGGATAATGTATCACATAGTTTAAATCGCTTTGAAATCAACAAAATAAGAAATGTTTTTTTAAGGATTATTGGATTACTCAAATCCCTGCAAGCAATAAAGTATCGTGGTAATTTACAAATAAAAGGAATTACTTGAAAGTTCGTGAACTGTGTTTTGAAGTATCCAAACAATAATTTAACAATTTAAACACATCATATGTACAAATACAACTTTCGATCAGATTAAAAATTTTTTTATGATTATTAATGTTCATACTTTGTTAATACCCAAAACACTGTTCACTGTTACATACTGTTAACGAGCCATCTGGATGGAAGATTATAAAGAGTTGACCCACCATACTACATAACAATATATATCTATTTATATATTTTTCTTGCATATGTAGTGTTTATTATGATTGGTGACCTTCCAACCAGACACTTCTTTTATAATATATAGCACAATTATATGTATAGTATATATAAAGTATATATATATAGAATATATAATGTATATATGAAACATATGTAAATAGTATGTAAAAAGTTGAACATTAAATATTATACAGCTAATTGTTAATTTTATGTTGAACATTAAATGTTTAACTTTTAATCACACTTCGTTGATTGTTTGTACTATTCTGTTTTTTTATATAATTTTAAAAAATGGGCAAGAATTCACTTGTTGTCTTCGTATATACATATACATATATATATATATATATATATACATACATATGTACATAATAGTAAAGAGATTTACTTCACCTGGTTTCTATCCATTTGCACTCCAAGTCATTTGCACTCTTACTTTTAAGTATGATTACCACTGACAACTTTGATTCTTACTCAGCCCACGACTTTAATTTGACATCAGATCATACCAACGTATTATTGATCAGGTAACCTATACAGACATAAACTACCAACGCGATGGACACCACCACTTAATTATCAAAAAATAACCCCCCCCCCTACACACACCCTCTCTCCCAAACATTGTAACAAGCTGTCAAAAGCCAGCANCCATTTGCACTCCAAGTCATTTGCACTCTTACTTGTAAGTATGATTACCACTGACAACTTTGATTCTTACTCAGCCCACGACTTTAATTTCACATCAGATCATACCAACGTATTATTGATCAGGTAACCTATACAGACATAAACTACCAACGCGATGGACACCACCACTTAATTATCAAAAAATAACCCCCCCCCCTACACACACACTCTCTCCCAAACATTGTAACAAGCTGTCAAAAGCCAGCATCATGCTCGGTTCTTAGAATTGTTTTCCTTACATCTACAAAAACACACTTCTTACTCAAATGGTATGACTCACTCCCATCAAACAGTCATATATTTACAACGCATCTGTCTACAGTCCTAGGTTACACCCGATGAAAATTTTACGTTGGTCGACGTACCACAGCACTGGAAATCAAGTAGCAGAAGCAACGTTCTTAAGAAAGTAGTACATTTAAAGTAAAGTGTCCACACAAAGTGACTTACTAGCCCAGGATTAGAACTAGGGTCAAATTCAGAAACTGTGCCAACATAATAGGATCCTACAGAAATTATCTGAAGACTTATTTGATTGCATGTACCTAATGCATTATGATGCCCCACTCTCTTCATCTTCAATTTCAGAGAATTTAGAAACGAATACTGCTACATCAAGACGCAACTGACATTTGATTTTGTTTCATTTTTCTCGAAAGATCGTTGATTCCATTTATATTTGGGTGATAGAAACTAAAGCAGCTAAATTGATTCCTATTTGTCAGTTTAGTAAATCTCCTAATGCTATGATACGGTTTATGATGTCATTAGAATAACGATTTTTGCGAAGATACGTTTCGAATGACACTTTTTCTTGTCATCTTTTTGAAACTGAATTGATTAAAAAGTTTGAGTCATGAACTCTGATATCCTCTAATACCTGCACACATTGACTATTTTAATTGTTTATGATCAATTTGTTTTGACCAGTTTGCTATCAATACTTCAATATTTAATATTCTAGGATATGTTAGAGAAAATCATATGTCCAGGCTTGATCGCACTGCATAGTACCATTTACAGAATCTCAGGATACACTGTCATTATAGATCCATTAGTAAGATACTTCAGCACGGATCCATTGACATCCCAACCCAGATTTATCAGACTCAAAGAGGATAAAAACCCTGATTATTGTTTACCCATAATGCAGCTTTATTCTGATCTCCTTTTGAAGCTTTTGAAGGTTACGACAATGCACACACCTTAATGGAGGTCACATCGGCAGTCTTTTCCTTTCATTTTATTTGTAAGATGCTGGGAAACTAATTCGCAAACTACCTTTTCTTTGTCAAAGTAAGCTAGCACTACAGCAGTTCTAGAAATGAACACTTTGTTTTTATCAGCTCAAATATTGCCAAATACATGCAAGGCAGCTGGTTCAGTTGATCGAAAAGCTTATACGACTGACTTCCTGTTGTTGCAATACTACCTTATAAATTTGCCCCATGCAAACCTGACGCTAATTTTGATATTTATCTTACCATCTGTTTGTGCCTTATATCAACAATAAAGCAATCTGCAACAGATTAAGGCCTGTATAGGGCAGTGGTGTATTTTTGACAGGAGTAGAAATAATACAGACTGTATGAACATTTTTCTCCTGCTAGCACCTCTATTAGGCATGTTGTTCAAAAACAGTATCTGCTTCCTTTTCCTTGTGAAAGAAAGACTTTGGGATTATGATGTTACCCTCTGTTTATTTAAACACATACGTCTTTCCTACCAGTGACAGTCAAAATGGAACTAGCCTTTATTGATACAATAATAAATTAAGTAAAAGTAATACATAACACATTAATCTGTTTGCTTGGACCTTGCTTTTCAAAACACTAGGAATAAGAATTTTGGGTCTTTTAAGGATACCCGGCTGACCTGTGACCACAAATTATTTTTATCATTTCCTGTCCAACAAGATGACAACAGGCCTTTTGATTCTTTTCAAATTATGTAAAATTGAAGCATTACTGCTAATTAAGATATCCTTTACCAAAACTTTGATTGTAAAGGCATAAAACTCTTTTTTTCCATTATTAATTATTTAATTGTCCTTAACAGTGCAGACACATAAAAAGCTCTAACATTTACTGCTTTGATGCATCTAATTTGGGTGTTTCTCAGGTCTACTTGTTTTGTGGTACGCTTTATTTCAGTTGAATCAAACAAGGCTGAAAAAATATTGAAAAATTTGAATATAGGATATTGGATATTTTTCGGTATACTTAAATATTGGATCGAAAAAAAGAAGTGAATCTTTGAATATACAAGCTTTATTTTCACAGAAATGTAATTTACCAATCCTGATTAAAATTATTTTTCATAAAAATCTCATAATTCAAGTGTAACCAGTGGATATCGCTACTGTAGCCATCCATATTACTAAAATATGTTTACAAAAACTGCCACTGGATATTTTTGACATTACTGTAACTGTCCTTCTCGGCAATTAGACAGAAACAGATAAAAAGTAGTTATGAAATAACACACAAAATTAACTCATACGAATATCATTCCAATACGGCTTCAACCTAATCCAACACTTGGATTGCTTATGACAAAAATAACTGTTCCTTTATCTACAAAGGCTGTCTTGCCGCCAAAAATTTAAGTGTGGTTGTTTACAAGTTTAAGTACCGATGTGATCTCAGGTACGTGGGCCGGACGTTCTTAAGACTGACCAATAGAATGAAAAGAGATTCTATTTCATAATAAAATTTGAAAACATCAAACACGATTTCCTCAAAACAAATTCATAGAGATGATTGGTAGTTCTTCTATCGTCTTAGCACACACTAGATTAACTGAATTATAGCAAAGTATGTAAGATAAAAAGTTAACGATGTCAAACAAAAATTACGAAATTGTGTATTAGGAAATCACAAAAGAAAAAGCTTATAGTTTTAGTAAAAAAAATAACAGCCAGAGTACTGCAGCAGTTGGGATCTCATTAGTTGCAGGGATATTGACAAGTTGTGATGGCTAACGATACAGACCTTAAAAGACAATTTCGCCGATGGCTAACACCTTTTTTGAAGGTGCAGAAAAGATAAGAAATTTATAGACAATCACTGAAAGAATGCATCTTTATTAACCTTTTTGGTAAGGAAGCCTTTATACATAAACTGGATCCAACGCAGGGCTGTAATTTTTTTGGTGAAATGTAATGTTGATGATTCAATTCTTTTAATGACACAGGATTTTTCTTCCCAAGCTGATGAGATTTTGATAATAAATCGAAGATAGATTGCAAAGATTATTTGTAGGCTTGATCAATCTAAAGCTCCCAGTCTAGATTTGATTCCGGTAGTTGTTTTGAAACCGAAGTGTGCTCCTGAGCTTTCTTCCTTGCTGTCCATAATTTTGAACCTTTGCCTGTCGGAGTCTCGTTTTCCGTCTTTCTGGGAAGCTTCTCTTTTTAACAGTTAAGAACCAAGCAAGGCATGATGCCACTCAGTGTACGTAACCATGACGAAATGACAAAATAAAGAAACAAAATAAGAAGGTTAAGACAAGATATAAGTGTTAAGCAGCCTCAGTCTTAAAACATTAAAGTTTAATTATGTAGAAAAGCAATTAGAACCCAAAGAGTTCCACAATCTTGCAGTCCGAAGAATAGAATCACAATCATAGAACGGTTAAATACGAAGAGGGAAAAAACTGCGCGAAAATAAAGACATTGAGAGAAACAACTCACATAGGATGCAAACGCCACATCCAGTCAATGAGACAAACGTTAAAGAGTAGCAGCAAGATCTAGACCCATCAAGTTACAAAAATATCTCTTAATTTGAGCAAGATCATCAATATTAGATGACGGAGCACCTGTCCAGATATGGCAACAGTTCTACAAAATGGTCTCAGATGTAAGGTAATCTCTAGCACGATACAAAGAACCAATCTTTTAGGAAACATGCTTACCAGTAGATTAAGTATAAGAAATCTAAATAAAGATCTGAAAAAAATGACATATCAAGCATCCACTTTCATGAAGAGTCTTCCAGAGGAGAAATAGCCTCATCAAGGTTCTTGGTGAGTTGCCCTGTGATCAGTGTCAGCGTACATGGTAGTGTCATCATCATAGATGTTGATAAACTGATGCAAGTTACCAGGAAAACCTTTGATGTAAAGAATGAAGAAAGATGGAGCAAGAGTGTGACCTTAAGGAGCCCCAGCGTTAATGGAAAAGTCGTCAGCATTAATTCCACACAATGTGACACGAATTTTAGGTTTTAATAGAAAGGTCAGACGGATTTCAAAGATTTTTCCACAAATACTATAACCAGAAAGATTATGAAGTAAGCCAGCTGCCAGATCTTATCAAATGTCTTAGAAAAATATTAAGCGCTACAGTTAGCCCCTCATCAAAAGTACCCATAAACCTATAGATATTTTTCGTGGTTACAGCCAAAAGGTCACCAGTGGGGGAAGATCCTCTAAATTTGTAATGAACGTTAACAAAGACACCTAGGTTTTGCAAGAATTCTACCAATACGTTGTTTTTATGTCGTTCAAATGCCTTACTAATGACAGAAAGAAGACTTAAAGTCAACATTTACCAGGATCATAAGGATCCCCTGAATTTTTGAGGGCAGAAACAACAAAGGTCCAAACTCTGATCAGTGTGCGGATGTGATGGTTTTTGTTCTCTGTTGGTTTGTTTATCATGCCAAATCCCAAACAATGACTTTCTGGGCCCCAATCAAAGTCTCTTGCTATGATATTTTTCACGGGTGCTTCTACGTTTGAGAAAAAAAAAAGTTTGAGATAACTTAGATAGGCCTTGTTTTTCTATAAATATATCAAGAATCATCTTAAAGGAAAAGATTGAAATTATTACAAAATCAGTAAAAAAACAACGTTAGATTGTGCTGAACTTGAGGCAGTACCTACACTTTTCATAGCGGTCGGTGTGGTTTACGACCTAAGCTAACAGGGCTGTTTTCATAAATGGGCCGCCATTCAGGATTTTTGTTAACAATGGCAATTATTTTAATTTGCTAGTAGTAGTGAGTGTTGATTCGTATTTATTCAAGGTAGGTTAGTCAGGACAAGTTAAGGACTTTTGCACAAAAAGCATGACGATGGTTAAAACAATGCATTCTTTTCAGGAAAAATGAATTTAATGAGGTTAATTTGGACGTTGATAAAATGAGCAATTTTGCACAAAATATTGCGATGATTAAAACAATGCATTATTTGTAGACAAATAAGAAATTTAGTTTTAGCTCTTTATTACACCTTTAATCAAATAAGTTCTTTATTTAAACAGCAAATTTATGGTCTGTGTGCAGAATGACATGATCATTTGGCAACTGCTATTTTTAGGTAATATTGATTTTGAATTGAAGAGAAAAACAATGTGAAGTTATGACTAGTACTCAACTAGATTTGAACCAGTGCCTATGGTTTTTCATAACCAGCTGCTCTACTAAGTAAGTTGCGGTGCTATGTTATTAAACAGATCAGATCTAAAAGTTAACCTTCTACTTGACTGCACTGGTTATTTCTAGCTCTGTCTTTGAATACCTAGTCCTAATCTCTCTATATAAGCAAGGCTAAGAATCCGTAAAAAAACTTGAACATGTCTGACCAGGCGGATTTGATTAACGTATATGGAACTAGAAATTGACCAGAGTAGGACTTCATTAATTTTCATGATCTAAATTTTGGCTTAAGTTTATGTTGTGTGGTTGATTTGTTCTTGGCACTGAATGGATTATATGTATACGTTGGCAACCCTCAGTCTTGTTGACTATGGTAAAGCGCCTGGATAATATTATTCGGAACATCGTCTTAAGTGGCTGAATAAGCCGATCCTGGATAGGCATGTACGGCTACAGCCATGGCAGATAAAAGTTGCCATGTCATCTCTTGACTGATTCGTTTGTCTGGCTTTCCTTTTAAACTGAATGGATTACTTATACATCATTATACCAAAATTTAAATCTATCAAGTTACAAATGTTGTTAGCCCTCATTTAAATCCTAGTAGGGTTAAAACCACATGTTTTGAACCCTTGAATCACAACCAGTAACCAGCAACAATAACTATGCAGCCCGAATACCCAGAGTTAAAATAGAAGCAGGAAAAAAGGCTCTTTGGTTTCAAGATCCCAAATTGTACAAAAAGCTTCCGAGCAGCCTTCGCCAGTTGGACTCATTTCTTATTTTGAAACATAACCTAAAGCAATTTTTTATGGTCAACTAGAATTTAATTTATGTTTTTAAATTTCACCTAATTATTATATTTCTTTGCTATAATAGTTTATTATAATACATCATGTTTTTAGATACGGGTCCCAGTTGATAACAGTACTTCATGTGTTGGAGAGGTTACCCTGTGTAAACATTGTCATTATTTATTTATTTGTTTTATTTATTTTTATTTGGTTTAGCTCCTTGGGAATGTTCATCAATTACGTTACTTGGCTTATCATTTTCTTTCGATTTGTCTTAGGGTTCTTAAATTCAATCTATGGTAAATCTGCTTCTGAAAAGGTTATTTTACTATATTGTACGAAAGAGTACCTTAAGTTTGCAGGCATTTTATATCTCTATACATTCACCATCTGCCCTTCCATGGAGTTGTTGTCATATCTGAACATATGCTCCACCATCGCCTATGATTTAAGTCAAAATCTCACAATGTAAAAGAAGACTTACAAGTCCCTATTTTCCAGAAAGGGTGGATCACCTCATTCTGGAAAACAAAGTTTGTCAATCATCAAAGAAAGATTAACCAACCCTTTGTGCCATAACCGCTTCCTGCCCAGCTAGTCTCCACCATGCGTCAGCACCAGTGACATTGAACGGCTACACCATGGATGCTTTGATTGACTCTTGGAGTTTTGATAGCTTTATTAGTAAGAGTACCTTCAGAAAACTCAATATTCCAATGTCACACTCTTCCAATAAAGTTTTTATGGCAATCACTTCAATGGAGTCTACAGTGATTGGAAGTTGTCGATTAATCTTAGCAAACACGTGTAAGAAAATACATAAGTCGTGTATTCTGAAAAATCTCTTCAGCAACATTATTCTCGGACATGGCGTAGTTACACAACTGGCCGAAATAACAGGATTTTTCATCCAGTCGTACATTTGGACCATTTATTTTAAACAGTATTAAAGACAGTAGTTTAATTTTTTATGGACGTGTTTAAGCAAGGCCCTTTTACTTCGCGGACTTAATCATTCTTGCAATAACGTCAAGTCGTGGATAGTGAGTCGGTCACTACTTGATATCTTATAAATCGTAATCAAAATTACGGATAAACGTCTGTAGTTAGACTAACATTTAATTAAAAATAACACTGTTTAGTATTCTTCCTGACATTATTTCGACGTTTGTTCAGATATTCCCAGCACTGAAGCAAGTAAATTAAGCAGCAAATCCCCCCTCCTTTCTAAAATAGCTGTTTGTATATGGTCAAACAATATATATAAATATAATTACTGTGACAGGTTAGAGCTATGTTTTCTAGCTATAACGTATCATGAAATGGTGCCTTATATTTACTAATATTGTAAATAAGGACATTAAATGTAATAAACGACATGACAAACAATGATTGAGAATGATGTGTTTTTCATGAAGGTATGTTGACTGTGATGATAGGGTTCCAATGGCATCATGGATGGTAGCATGCAAGAGTTTAGTCACTGCACATATTGTACCTTGTTACATAGAACATACATATGCCGATGAGAGAAGAATTGTTTTTCTTTACCTCTGTTTTCTTCTTCCTTGTTTTCCATCGTTGTCATAAATGTAAATAGATAGATGTAAAAGACTTGGCGCCAATATCCGGGGATGCATCAGGCTCAATCAACTTCCACTGAACTCTGTCAGCAGCGTGTCTTTCAACTCCAGTCCAGGTCTTCCCTGCTCTCTTGAGGTCGTCTTGAAAAGTTTGTCTCCATGTAATCTTTGGCCTGCACATATATCATATATATCATATATATTAAACAATATTGACATATATATATATTAGATTAGTTAGTTATATTAGATTAGTTACTTTTAATTTTAATGTCACTGTAAGAAATATAGCAGCTTGGGAAAATTAATATTTTTCGGTGTATTTTATTGGTGTATTAACTCCCATACACTATACTAATTATAATACATTGGTTCCATTAATAAAAGCATTACTATTTTTAATATGTATCAAACTATTTAAAAAAGAAATTGAATTACGCTACCAAACATCAACAAAGACCGTAAGGCTAGAATTAATAAAGACATCACATAGAACTCATAAAAAAACAACGTCATGAGCCAGTAGAGGTAAGCGAAATGAATGAACTGATGTACGCAACTGCGACAGTTATAACGGAAAATAAAGGCATCAGATTTCAAAAACAAAGGAAATTGAAAAGAAAACATCCTGCGTCTAAAGAAGGAATTGAAAACGAAATTACTAGAATGAGAGGCAACTAATCGATTCTCAGAGAGTTAACGAAAGATAATGTAATCAATGAGAGAAAAAGAGAAAATCATGAGAAGATTCTAGTAAGAAAGAGGAAGAAATATATGTTGAGAAAGAAAAGTTAACACAGAAGATACAGGCAAAGTCTGCAAGCAATTAGACAGATAGATAGATAGATAGATAGATAGATGGATAGATAGATAGATAGATAGATATAATCAGATATACGAGTAAGAAAAACTCTAACTTTATAGTACTCAGAGTTTCATGTCTTTCACAATCTTCAGCTGTACACAATTTTTTTTGTAGAATATCAAATACCCAACGCTCTCTGTGGAACAACAGTTTTATCTATTCATCAGTTCATTTTTTGAGTTTTTCTTACTCGTATATCTGATTATATAATAGCTCCCACGTTTTAATGTGGTAGAGCACTGTTGCTGATAACATTTCATATTCATTTGTTAATATAGATAGATACATACATACATACATACATATATACATAGAAGGATNTTAATGTGGTAGAGCACTGTTGCTGATAACATTTCATATTCATTTGTTAATATAGATAGATACATACATACATACATACATATATACATAGAAGGATAAATAGATGAGTGGATAGACAAAGAGATAGATGTATGTATTAATGTATGAATTGATGTATGCAAAACTCGGCATTCTGAAAAATCTCTGCAGCGACATCATTCTCGCACATGATTTTCCAAAGCAGCACGAGAAGTTAACATTTTAACTCGGAGGCTCTAAACCAGATATTGTCATTAGTGGATTAGCCGACAATTGTGATTTAATACAACTAGAATCAAGTACACAAGCCAACAGTTTACGAAAAAAATTTGGTAATGTTACGGCACCATCAGTGTTCAAGAGTTTACCAAATTATATCAAGTCGATCACCACCAAATTGAGATTGTTTAAGAAAGGATAACAGAGACTTCATCCAAAAGGAACTCGATTCTCTCCTTAAAGCAGATTCAGCGAAGTGACTCCTCCCGGAGAGCTCAAGCTCTTGTTGCAGAAAATGAATTTGACCGTCACCGCAGAAGGCTATGCATAGATTACTCACTAACTATAAACTTATATACCCATCTTGACGCATACCCACTTCCTCGAATTGATGAGATCGTAAACAAACTCTCAAAGTACATACCCTTCTCAACATGTGATCTCAAAAGTACAAAATTGCAAGAATCTAAACAAGAATTTTCAGCCTTCGAATGTCTTGGAGATTCGTATAAAATTGTTCTGATACCATTCGCTGTAACTAATAGTGTGCCATTTTTTCAAAGAATAATGGATGACTTTGTTAAAGAGGAAGGACTTACAGACACCTTTCCTTACCTTGACTACAACGCAATTGGTGAAGTTGATGAAGCTGATGTGAAACGAAATCACATTGCCCTCCAAGAAACTATTCAAAGACAAAACATTACTTTTAACAACTCGAAAACTGTACAGTATTCATTATCAATTGACATTCTTAGCTATCGAATCACCCAAAACAACATCAAACCAGACCCTGAAAGATTCTGCCCACTGCTAGATTTCCCGCCTCCTTTAAATGCGGCTTCACTTTGCTGAGCATTGGGCATGTTCACTTACTACGTGAAATGGATCACGGATCTTCAAGTTTTCAGATAAAATAAAACCTTTTTCTAAGACATTTCCTTTAAGCAAAGCTGCAACTGAATTATTCAACGCCGTTAAAACAGACCTTGGGAAGGTTGTACTAGCACCAATTGATAAGGACACTCCTCAGACGTAGCGATATCTGTTTCTCTCGCACTTGCTACCATGGAAACTGTTCGGAAATGGGATCATTCGCTATCACGTCAACCACTTACACTGATAACCGACCAACGTTCTGTGTCTTACATGTTTGATAATCAAAAGAGCACAAAAATAAAATACAATAAGATTCAAATCTGGCATATGGAGCTTGGAGAATTTTCTTACGTCATTAAAAATCGAGAGAGGAAAAGCAATGTTGGTGCTAATTCTTCACACGTGCTCATTTTTTTTCAGTTTCGAGTAACCTTAAGGACATCCACATGCAACTCTGTCATCCTGGTGTAAGACACCTCCTGCATTTTGTTAAATGAAAAAATTTGCCTTTCTCCACTGAAGATGTCAAGCGGCATAATTGTTCTAATTGCAAACATTGTGCGGAACTGAAGCCTCAATTCTACAATGGCCAGATTGGAAAATTATTAAAAGTAACTCGACCAATGACTTTTAAGGACCAGTTCACTCAGCTGCATGTAATAAATATTTCCTGACAGTCATTGACCAGTATTCTCGATTTCCATTTGTGATCCCAACTTCTGATATATCAATAATTACTGTCATTCAATGTATCAACTCAACCTTCTAAAAAGTGTGGATGCCAGAATAAGTGCATTCGAACAGAGGCACTTCGTTCAAATTGCAGAACTTGTTAAATATCTCACCAGTTGTGGAACAGCATCAAGCCATACTACACGGTACCATCCCATTGGCCATGGTCAAGTTGAACGTTACAATGGAATCGTTTGGAAAGATGTTCAATTGGTATCTGAACTGGCACCTTGCCCGAGGAGTAAAGAAAAAGGTCAAACCAGTCAATCCGAGAACCCAGCATCTGTTTAAGGTGAAGACACTCTTAAGAAAACTTCTCTTGATGTCCCTATGATTTAAGTCTATACAAATCCAGTAGTCGAAACTATATTTTAAAATCCGTTTGCAGCCAATATACGTCGATCAACAGGTATTACACAAAACCCCAGATGTATGGATTCGAAGAGAATTTATTAACTCCTGACTGAGGAAGAATGTTATGAAAGTTTGTTGATATTGTATTTGATTTTATTTCATTTTCTAGGTCTATATATACTATTTAGTACTAAACATTTGACCATGGTTTGTGTTGAATAAAGCCTTTGTTGTGGTTAACTAATTCTTATTTTTTACAACACTTTTTCCTCTAGAAAGAAGGCTGATCTTTTTGCTATAATAATTTCCAACAATTCGTCTCTAAATAACATTGGTGTTTCCTTGGCAGAGGTCTAAAGGAATGCTGCAGCGTGGTATTACCTATTCAAAATTATTCCCTGCTGAGTCTTCAAAACCCCTGTGGACCGTGGACTTTGGAGGACCCTCCATACAAAATTATCCATGCATCTTTTGCTTGTACTGTAATTCATTTA
Organism: Morbakka virulenta; assembly: GCA_003991215.1. Lineage (NCBI taxonomy): Eukaryota > Metazoa > Cnidaria > Cubozoa > Carybdeida > Carukiidae > Morbakka > Morbakka virulenta. The sequence continues at coordinate 2,780,917 of RDPX01000072.1, forward strand.
CAAAACAATGTTTTGTTCCAATAAAGGTTTAACGACATCCAATGACCTAGGTGTTGCTTTTGGCAAGGAAGACATCTTAAGTCTTCGACGGAAACCTTCCTTGGGCTGGTATCTCGAAAAACAACAGATTGACAAATAAGTAACAGTTTTTTAGGGTTGATAGGAATTCTATCAACTAATTAAATTTTTTTCTCCTTTGTTGGTCAGGTGTAGAGATTTTGTAACTGGAATAATATTTTTAGTCCAAAAAAGCCCTGTTTACTGACAAGAATCTTAAACGCCTATTTTCTGTACTTTATTGAGATGATTCAGTGTCGTTTTGAGGGTAGTGTTGAGCTGAGAGTAATGGATTCCCACTTCTCTTGGTGCTACTTTCCCAATAAAATTAAGGAATTCAAAGTCTTACGTAGTGCAAGGGGAGAATTTTACGTTAGTACGTGTATAATACCAGGGCAATTTACTTTCATGTCGCATATGGAAGGATTTTCTGCTCTTATTTTAGGCAAACAATTTTAAGCCAGTCGTATTAATAGTGGGCACTGTTTGTTTCGTTATGTGGCCTCTTGATAGAACGCAGGAACTTTCTGTAATGGTAAATTAATTTTCTTTATCAGTATGGCTGTATTCAGAAAATATACAGTTCTTAACTGGATCTACCAAAAAAGCACCCCCAAATGTCCAATTCTTTTTCAGTTATTTTTCTGCAGCATTCTCTGACTATAAACAATCCTTACATATGTTAAATCTTATATCTTTTCTTCATACCAATTCTCATGATGTCTTTGAAACCTATTTAAACTCTTTCATTGTTAGCACCGCTTATTCAATTCCAGGCTGTCTTCCTTTGTGCTAAACAGACTCGAAAAACCATATGCACATTGGGCGTGCCCCATCCACACCAGTTTAATCACTTTTGTTATAATTTTTGTAAACATGTATAATATTTACTATTTGCTGATATAGGTCGTGGGTTGTAAGCTTTTTCTTAGCTAATTTTCCAGGGATACTTCTCCCATCGTCAGCCTGATGCGGTAATTATGTATAGATATGTAATACTTGGATAGTGCGGAAGTGCTTGGTAACAGGGATCGAGTTGTTTAAAGGAGTGACGTCATACATATCTTTTGCTTCTTGTCTGAAGTGCTGGAAGCCAAATTTCTGGAAGAGTGTAAGATATGCCGTTGATATGATTTCTGTGCTCTATGAAATGGATGGTTTCTTTTATTTTTCTTGTTATAGAAATTAATTCCTTGTCCAGGATCTTTTTATTTTCCCAGTCAACGGTGTGATCTTTTGTCCACCAGTACTTCGCTATTCCATGACTCTTTGTGTCACCTCTTTGAACAGCTGTCTTGTGTTCTTTTTCTCTTTAACCAAGAAACGCTTTGATTCTCCAACATAGAGGGAAGGAAAGTTCTTACAATTTAGTTTGTAAACTATATTGTTTATTGAAAATTCTTGAATTTATGGACTCCGTGAAAGCCATTGATGTAAGATAGTTACCATTCGTGAGTCGTAAGCTTTTTTCTCAGCAACGTTTCGAGAGATGCTTCTCCCACTCATAGGGTTGACGATGGGAGAAGCATCTATCGAAGCGTAGCTGAGAAAAAAGCTTACGACTCACGACATGATATATATTGTTTATTGTGTCTTGATGACACGACATGATATATATTGTTTATTGTGTCTTGATGATCTCCTTTAATAATTGCCAAAACATCGTGAACGTATCTTCCCAAACAGTTGGTACTTGGTCTGTTGTTGGCAATTCTGTGGCTTTACACTCATTGATGAATATTTCAGCAATTACAAAAGGTGTTGGAACTCTTATTGGTGCACCGCTGTTTTGTGTGTACATATTATTGTTGAACAGGAAGGATATATTAATAAGAAGTGCTTGTAGTAGATTCAGGATATATGGAGGGTTTGGTGCAGTTCTTGATAGCAATGAATCATCATATTTAAGTAGGTCCTTGTTGATTCGTTAAGTGTCATTATCAAGGATACCAGTGTATAATGAAGAGGCATCAAAGAAGACCATGATTTCATCTACCTGCTATCCTTTGCTGCATGATGAAGGCTGGAAAATCAGTACTGTTGTTCCTGTGAGGAGGCATCTTCTTTGTGTATGGACATAGGAAATCGGCTATGTAACGTGAGAGTGAATGACTTTTTGTTTGCCTTTGTGTGGATTTGGGGGAGAAAACTCAGTTTCTCTTTGTTTGCATTAAAAAAATGTTTGTGTAACCTGTTTTGTTTTATCTGTGATAAGGTATGATAAATCTTGAACCTCCTCTTCTTCGGTACTTTGGCCCAATATTATTAAATTTACTTATTGATATTACTTTTTTACACAACTTGTTTAAAACGTCTTTTCACGTTTTGTATCCATAATTAACATGGGACATATGTATATATATATATATATATATAATATGTAAAAAATTGTACTGTAATAAGTAGCTATCTAACAAATTTTGTTATCCATTTACCGTCCTACTTACATTTGCACTGTGAACCGAGATATTTTTCTACTTTTATTGGGAGAAATAATTTCCTTACCTGCTTATTTTTACAGTTGCTTAGATTACATATTGTTTAATGACCAAAAATACTAAAGAAAATTCAATCCCGCAATTACGTGTAAGACGATCTTTCATTTTGGATCCGTATCAAACATATAACCAGTTTTTAGAAGGTTTACAGAATCTCAAAAACTTGACCATAATTTATGTGAAAAATGCGTGTGTGCTTCTGGTAATAAAAAAGAGAAAGTAAACTCCTATTTACAAATTCTGAATTAAGGATTGATTTAGTTAACCACTGAAAAAGTGAAAGCGACCAAACGTTATTAAACCTCTGAAAAAAATAGGGGACTTCAGCTACCCTTAATCTGAACGACGTTTCTTTCTTTTGAGATAATTATCGATAAAGCTATTTAATCCAAAGAAAATGAACAGGAATTTCGTACATTCAACTAGTGTGGTCTTGTGTTTTGTTGTACGTATTATAAGATATAAACAACAATTAAGATACGTTTATTAGCTGGGTCTCGAAAATGAAATGACCTTTCAAAGAATCCAAACATATATATAAGCTTTATATATATAAACATTATATAAACTTAAATAAATAAAACTGTTGTTCCAGAGAGAGCATTGAGACACCTTTGATATTCCACACATACCATTTTGAATTGATTTTTTTTCTCTTCCTGTGTGTACCATGAGCGGTAACAGTCACAAACACTAGATTCAGTCAAAATTCTAAGGTCAATTATTTATTTTTAATTACTCTGGTCAAAAAAAATTGGAAGCACTCTGTGGTTTGTAATTTTTAGACTAAATTGCAAATTAGGTTGAAGAAAATAAGTCTGCTTCAGAAAGTGGACCTGTAATCATTAAGGTTTCCTCTCTTTTTTAATAGAATATGACAAATCGAAATGAAATATATTTAATAAAGAAATTCCAAACTGTTTTTACTTACAAAAGATATTGTATCACAATTAATTTACGTTGGCCTAAAGCCAGTAAAAGGTGAAGTATCAATAAGCATTTTTTTTTTCGTGGTTTTTATCCATCCACAGGCCAAGTGTTGTCTGCTAAGATTTCCCGGCTGGTATGAATTCAATTAATCTAAAAAGTAATATGAAAATAATGACTGAAAGAATCTTGTTTTAAAACTTAATCTGTTTTAAAACAGCATGATCATAGTAACAAATTTTGTCAAATCTTGGCAGGCACCAAAAAAGGTTTTCGAGATAGCTTCTATCAGTCTTTCACATTGACATTTTATTTCTGGAGATTATGCTCATGGTCCCAAAAGATTCTAACAAACAGGACAAATTGTTAAAAAAAGAATATAAACATCTGTTTGATTTGTTTTAGTTTGTTTATCTCTATGCTCTAATCTTCCAAATAAATTAATAATTTAATTTAGTCATGTGTGTGTGTGTGCATGTGAAGTTCGATCTGTAGACATGTGTTTCGCTCGTCAGTGTAAATTGGAACTTCTATATGATTTCATGTCATACAAAGACCCTCATCAACTGCCATTAAGACAATAACGCTTGACATTGCTGAGCATGCGCACACTCAGAAGGCAGAGATTTCATGATCAGTCAAGAGTGCTTGAGCCACTACTGCAAGAGCAGTATCGCACAGTCCCAAGGGAGACCTTTATAAATGTTAAGAGTGCTCAACAACGTAAAAATGGAGGAGCGAATATATATTTATTAGTACATAAACATATGCATATACATATCCATGTGCTTGTGCATATCCACAGGCATGTACATATCCATATACATATTCTTATACACACATATATTATAATATATATATAGTATTAGAGTGTAACACTCAGAGCCAAAGATGGTATCAGCTAATTTAATGACCATCAGGGAACGACACATACATAAACAAGCAGCAGGACAATACGAAAGACAACACAACGAGTAAGACATATATATATATACATATATTTATATATATATATTTATATATATATATATTTATATATATATATTTATATATATATATATATTTATATATATATATTTATATATATATATATATATTACGTATAAATCAGAGCTGGATAACTAAAAATTTACTGTTACTCGAACGACTTCAAAAACTCCTCAAAACTGGCTGAATTGGCTCAGTGAGAGACATCCCATATCAGGACACTTTGAGACAAGATGACGGAGTCAAGACTGTGCTGGTACGGGCACATAGCAAGGCGTGATGCAGATTTTGTAGGAAGGTGGGTACTGAATTATGAACTCCCCGGTAGGAGGCGAAGAAGTAGGCCGAGGAAAAGGTGGAAGGACGTGATTGACAGAAATATGGAGGCTGTTGGTACAAGGGATGCTAATGCAACAAACAGAACAGCCTGGAAACGGCTGATTGGCTGTGGCGACTCCTAACGGGATACAGCCGAAAGGCAAATAAGAAGAAGAGCTGGACCATTACGGCAATTAAAGAAAGGTATCATAGAATATAGAAAATTGTCTTGGTGACCCTAATATCAATGATATAAGAGCTATAAAGCTTATGTTTCTGCCATCAAACATGACCTCGTATATTAATTAACCAATGGATCAAGGTCTAATTTGGTCAACGAAAGCGAAAAGGGGGAATGTCAGTCAGACGCATTATTACAGCACTTGACAATGACAAAGATGCACCACAGTGAAGCGTTATTAGCGCCATGAAGAGCTCATTCTAGCTTTAACAAGTGTCACTGAAGAAAATAAAATAAACTGTTCCTGGAAAGACCGTTATAATGAAGGATCANGCCGGAGCAAGCACAGCTTAAGAAGTTATTGTGGGATCCTGTCAAAGTGCTCAAACTACGCACGCGCAGTGAGCTCCGCATTACGCAAACGACAGGTTCCCATCTCAGATAGAGTGCTCAACCAAACTTTCGTAAGGGAGCGTAATACTTATATATAGAATATAGAAAATACTTATATATAGAATATAGAAAATTGTCTTGGTGACCCTAATATCAATGATATAAGAGCTATAAAGCTTATGTTTCTGCCATCAAACATGACCTCGTATATTAATTAACCAATGGATCAAGGTCTAATTTGGTCAACGAAAGCGAAAAGGGGGAATGTCAGTCAGACGCATTATTACAGCACTTGACAATGACAAAGATGCACCACAGTGAAGCGTTATTAGCGCCATGAAGAGCTCATTCTAGCTTTAACAAGTGTCACTGAAGAAAATAAAATAAACTGTTCCTGGAAAGACCGTTATAATGAAGGATCAGAAACTGACATTTGTTAATGACAATAACGATTCTTCAAAAGTATTTAAAAAAGAATCGAAACTTCGAAAAGTCGAAAATAAGACCTGGCATGGAAATTTACCTGAAACAATTCATTGAATGCTCAAGATCCTTTAGTTTTCATTTAGTCTTTCTTTATTGATTACCACAAATTTACATTAAATGATCAAGATGATAGCAATAATGACCATGATGATGATGAGAGTGAAAATGGCACAGTAAAGTTGATGAACCCAGTGAAAACATCAGTGCATGACAAAGGAGTGACACTTTGACACATTCGCTGTTTGACGATGAACATAGTGTCCCGAGTTCTTCAGAGAGAGACTTAAAAAACAGACCACAACACACTGTTGTTAACGCAATCGAATCTCATCAAAACTAAACTAACTCATACAAGAAGGTGATATATATACATATATATATATATATATATATATATATATATATATATATAATATGTAATTATGTTTATTTCGCACTTGGCGCGACAACTTCCTAATTTCACACGCGAAAATATGACAACAGGACGAGATTAACACGACGAGACAATAGGACAACATGACAACACAACATGACAAGATATCGAGTGCACACATTAATCTGTTAACTAAATATAGATCCTAACAAATCGGTAAATTAAAATATCAATCATTACAATAGAAACAAAATTTGAAGATTAGCTTTAAGAGTTAATGGTTTATTGGAGAAAAGGTGGTCAGTCCGTAAGGAGCAACAGTTCACCATAACATATTTTAAGACTGATGATAAAAATGATTGTCTAGCTGCATTGACATTAGTTATATTATTCCTGTTAGAAGGTGTGTTTTAATGAGTTAAAAAGTCTTTTTTAGCCCTTTCACCCTAAACAAGGCTTGAAGCGACTTTAGAGCGAAGGATTACTTTTCTTATTTGACTTTCATACTGTGTATATTATCCGGAGTTTTTTTCATTATTTTTCGTTTTAGGCTTACAATCACTAAAGTTGAACTCTACTTTATTCGAAATTTAACCAATGTCAACTGTAAGTATTAGCAAAGTAATGGTAATAGTAATGCTGCTGGAGGCTGTAGATGATTGTATTGAAAGGACTCTAGGGACAGATAGTTTTGCCAAGGTCTTTTGTGATTGGTGATTTATAAGTTCTCAAAATAAGCTTGGTACATAATTTTTATCAAATTGATAGACCAGGAGAAGCTTCTCGTAGTTTCCCTCGAGCCTGACATTTTACTGAGATTATTACTTGCTACGGAGGGTCTTTCAGTGATTCTGATACACATTATTTGCTTGATCTATTTCTAATTTCTATCCCGCCACATAATTGCCAACTTTATCCCCTCGTTTTGTTTAATCGTATTAGGCAGAAATCACTTGTAGTATTGAGTCTACTGCTGGTATATGTAAGCCATATAATCTTAAAATCTTCAACTCTGTAATGGCTGACTTACATCGTTTTCAAGGTTTTTTCTGCAATATGTGTCGTAAGAACACTCATTTTAAGAAGTCTACCATTGAGCTTCCAACTGAATTGACAAAGTGGTTTCAGTTTTTAAAAATTACTGGGTTCTCTGTTAACCAAATAAATACATTAGTTAGTTTTAAGTCCCTTGGCAGTTGTCTGCAAGGTGTTTGAAATGCTCATCAACATGGTTGTTTTTCAAGATTGTGGTTTCTTTGTTTCTGCTAAAAACGGTTGCGGCTCTCGTTCTACCTATGATCTTCTGACTGTAATAACAGCTTGCTTCTAGAGATTTATGGTTAAACCTGAAGAGGCTAGTGCTGTAGCCCTTGGTTTAATGAATTTGACAGGGTATGATATGCTGCTTTGCTCCGTAAATTTCCTGCTTATGGTTTTTTAGTAGGAAGGTCTTTGACATAATATAGGCTGTTGGTCTCATTGGGTCTTTGTGGCTATAGACCGTATTTCCTTCAGCTATTTCAATTTACCATTCAGTAATATTTATACTGATGATAATCCTTTTTGTTCTGATTTTGATAGCAATTGCCATCATTTGGGACAGCTGGAATGTGGTTCAATTCTTTAGATGACTCTTCAGGCTATTGAGATATGAGACAATAAGTGGCAAGTAATTTTTAATCATTCCAAGGCAAAACATTTGTGTGATGGTGGGAAAAGAAATATCGATCTTCCTCTCACTTCCATGAATCGTAGACTTGAGATATCATATCCTACAAATGTTGAACCATTTGAGAAACGGTTTTCTGTGAAATTGCTACGTTTTCTTTCTCGTGTAATTTTTCTTGTGATTCTACTACAAAATCAATCGATAAACCCGACTACCGCGAATTTGGGCCGTTGTAAAGGTCAAAGGAAAATTTTCCCTCTGAGTTTACATTGTGTATTGCCTCTATCTAAAGAAATCCAAAATTTTTACTTATACGGAGTACTGTTGTCATCCACTGTCTTACCATTTTGATTTTCCACCCCTTGACCAGATTCTGACGAGAGGGCTCTATTTGAATGCTTCCTTCCTACTGATACAGTAAAAAAACCTGACCGAGAATCACTAAGGTTAGAAGAAATGAGCCCAAGTCTACAAATGGAAGAATTATTGAAGGTCCATACAAATGTGATAATTAAATTGTAATAATCTCTATTTATATGTATATATACATATATATATATATATATATATATATATTCACTTGAAACAGTTTTAACTGATGATTGCTTGAGAGAGCTCAAAACTCTTGATTATTGAAAAGTTATCATTGATCAATAACTTACAACAAAGTCCGCAAAAGAGAGTAAAGAGTGGAATTTCAAATATTACTACCAGTCTTAAAATTCTTCAAACGAGCATCATACAAAATTATAGCACAGTGGGAAAAAAGTTTCATAATGATTAAGTATGGTAGAAGTGAGTGCCTACAGGAATCAATAAAAATTGTCAAGTTTACATACGTCTCGTCAACTAANTTTCTTGTGATTCTACTACAAAATCAATCGATAAACCCGACTACCGCGAATTTGGGCCGTTGTAAAGGTCAAAGGAAAATTTTCCCTCTGAGTTTACATTGTGTATTGCCTCTATCTAAAGAAATCCAAAATTTTTACTTATACGGAGTACTGTTGTCATCCACTGTCTTACCATTTTGATTTTCCACCCCTTGACCAGATTCTGACGAGAGGGCTCTATTTGAATGCTTCCTTCCTACTGATACAGTAAAAAAACCTGACCGAGAATCACTAAGGTTAGAAGAAATGAGCCCAAGTCTACAAATGGAAGAATTATTGAAGGTCCATACAAATGTGATAATTAAATTGTAATAATCTCTATTTATATGTATATATACATATATATATATATATATATATATATATATATATATATATATATATATATGTATTCACTTGAAACAGTTTTAACTGATGATTGCTTGAGAGAGCACAAAACTCTTGATTATTGAAAAGTTATCATTGATCAATAACTTACAACAAAGTCCGCAAAAGAGAGTAAAGAGTGGAATTTCAAATATTACTACCAGTCTTAAAATTCTTCAAACGAGCATCATACAAAATTATAGCACAGTGGGAAAAAAGTTTCATAATGATTAAGTATGGTAGAAGTGAGTGCCTACAGGAATCAATAAAAATTGTCAAGTTTACATACGTCTCGTCAACTAATATTGTTTATTAAACTTGCATAGAATTTAGAATCTCTTGAACAGTGGATCATCTTACTAACGATAAAGTTTTGATGCGAACAAATTACAGCATGAAGCTTCTAAAATCATTAGGAGAAAGCAGCTTTCTTTCCTGGAGGAGTGGAAATGGAGGAGTTGGTTCTTACAGGCAGAATATGTGGCAGATAAGTCAGGGGCCTTAGATAGCTAAGGTTCATGGAAAGCGTATCAACTTGGACCGGAAAAAGTAAAGTGAGCTGCTAAGGATCACAAAGAACAGGTTTCTGTGGAGAACCATGGCCGCTGACGTTCTAGACGGACAAGGGGCCTGAAGAAAAAGAAGAAAAAGAATCTTCAGAGGTAGCAACTGGTAGATTAAGTTAAGACACTTACGTTCTAATCGACTCTTTTTTTTGCTAAGCTATTGTAACTATTAAGTCGCTCTTAAGATTTTAACTATCACCATTAGTAGATTACTTCGCTTGCGGTTTCAGTCATGTGATAACGATAACACAACAGGTCGCTACTTGCACATCTACTTTTATCCTGATTGACCAGGTGTCAAAGCAAAAAAACTCCAATTTTTGGTATCCATCTTACATTCTGAAAATATTAAAAGAGAAGTATGAAATCATGTACACAATAGGTAGTTTTCGTAAAGGAGCCGTGGCTTAATGGTTAGTGCAACTGCACCGTAACCAAGAGCGGGCGACTTTGGAACTTCACAAAGGAAAAAGCCATTGGTTGGCGTCAGGAAGGGCATCCGGCCAAGAAATTCCTCACTGCCAAATCCAAGTTCCTATGAAGGGGACCGTCTGAGCTCCAGTTACTGGGGGAAAATGACGTTAAAACAAAAAAAACAAAAACAGGTAGTTTAGATAATGTCATTTTCTTTACCTTCTCCCGAATTACCAACGACAAGCTGCGAATTCTTTGAGCAACGTTTCTTGGAGAGCTGGGCTTGGTGTGGGCATTATTTAATTTAAGAACTACGATACGTTTTTCTCAAGGGCCAGGGTAGATGCGGGTTGATATGACCAACTAGCATCCTCAACACATTCTCTTTTGGCAATTTACTTTCAAACTGGTTCACCTTTTCAACATTGCTTCCATTCATGACATTGAAAACAGAATTTATCTTTTCCTGTAGTCGGAGCTGTTAAATTTATTTTAACCCATAAATTGGCTTTTAAACTGAATTAGTAATTTTCTACCCGTGTTATAACTGTGGTTTGCAGTAGGTTTATCTAGTGAACATTTTACATATACTAATCGGATTTTGAAAAGGCAAAGGGTATGGATAAGACAATGGAATTTCTTTATCTTTACAATAAACCTTTTGGTCAAAGAATAATTAGAACTGAATGCCTTACTAAATGAAGAATACCACTGAGATGGAAAGATAAGCAGTGAAGAAAAAGTAACCGGTATTAAATATCTAAATAGAAAAATAAGGTTAAAATGCTATGAACATTTGTAAGCAAGAGAGGAAAATCAGGACATAAGTGAATGTATGAGATAAACCCTGGAGGAAAAAGGATTAGAAACCCAAAACACCAATGGAAAAATACTAGCATAAAACTCTGTAGACCACAACAAGACAAGACGCATCGGACAAATCCTGTTGGAAAAGATTAATGAATACAGGGACGAGTCAAAATCACGCTACTCGCAGGGGAAAAGCGGAGAAGGGTGAGCTAGCTGAGTGTTTTTGAAATGATAGCGAGTTATTTTTAATTGGTCAATTATATGGTGGCAAAGAGCATATATTCCAGTGCGAAAAATTGCTGCTCAGAAGTACTCTATTCTCTAATAATATTTCGTGACTCCTTGAACAACTGTATTTTAAGCATCTGAAGATTTACAGAGGCTTATTTTTAATTTCTTTACGTTACACCTGGCTTACTTTTTATCCTCAACAATTTTGGGTGATTATCTCTTGACGAATATAGTTAACCAGCACATTAGACTACCCTTTTCTTGACTTATGTTGAACTGCTCTATAGTTTACTTGAAATAGATTTTCTTTTGAGACAAAAAATCTGATGGTCAAAACATCGTAGCATTTTTCAAAAACAAAATTTCACTCAAATTGCCCCAACCAATATGTCGTGATTAAATTCGTCTGATTTGTGCTCCAAGGACAGGAACATGTTAAAAAAAAGAGATTTCAAATATATCAATAGCTGCCACCTAAATGACATAGTAAAATTCTTTTGACTATTTCTGCTAATGTTGTGACTAAATGGCCATTATGAATTCGACAGCATTCTTCAAAAATGTAATCTCATTCTCACGGCTACAAATGACCTAAGGTCACAAGCTATGTGAGAGCAATTATATCTCTTAGTATCAGTCTTAAAAGGGATTATTTTTTTGTTGTGATTTTTAAAAAAAATTTTATTATTATTGTAGTTGAGGTTTTGTGACGAAGCGTAAGAATAAATAAAGAGTTAGAATGAAGGAAAGCTTTTACAAAAGAAAAATTGGAACAAGGATCTCTATCATTATTGAATGCTAGAGAGAGAGGAAGTATTTTTCTGGTTCTCCGTAGAGCCAGTACTAGCACATTTCGAGTTTACACTCTCGAATATAGAGCCCCTCTTGTGTCCGGAGTTCCTTTCACGCTCAGACCACAAAACGTCTTCCGCGGACTGGGAGCCATTGGTTTAATTAAAACTGTTACAAAAAGGTGAAAAAAATGTCCGAAAGCATGACCTAGATGCTGATCATCAGCATTCTGAATAACTGAGTACTACATTGATGGGAGTAGTAATACATTTAGCAATACCCCACACTGCCTACCACACAATGACTTCAAAAAGAAAGAGTAGTGATTTGATGACACACCATTTGTGTTTTCATAAAGACATCATCTGTAGAAGTTGTTGCCAAACAAGACTGGAAAGGTTCTCTTACCTACGAGACAGACTTATCCCCGCCGTTCATCAACCTGGTATTTAAAGATCTTGAAGTTAGTTTGGGTGGTCTGAATTCGGGCATAAGAATTCGAAATCAAGCAAGACGATTACAATGTTTTCCCACTGACTCATTAACTTTGTTTTGCGATATATTTTTTTGAAGAGACATTTTCTTCTAAATTGATGTTGTTTGAATGTATTTAATCTATGCATTCGCTTGTGATTTTAGCCTTTTTTCAAACTAAGTCCAAAATAGTTATATGGCTTTTAATGAGGGCAAATTTACAAAATCACCTCCAAAGTTCCTTCAGTAAATGTGGTCGTCTTCTGAGCCTTGATTCTCTTTGAAAAACCTCGCTCGGTAAGAGTAAAAACTTCTTTCAGTTGATTCATGTTTGTTTGAGGTAAACATAACAGCTTTTTGCAGTTTCTGGTTTTACTGGACATAATCAGGACGTAATTGTTGAAGTTTTTGCATACGTTTCCATGCAGGAAATTACACACCTATGCTGTCAAACCTTTTCTTGGGATTACACGAATACAGATTATTGGACACATTTGACCTCTTCCCAAATTTTGTTCGATAGTCTCTTCCCTCCAAACCACTGATTCCATTTTTTTACGGTTTCAGTGTAATTAAATATTATGATTGAACAGTAGGTGAAAAACTTCGTCAGCATCGTTTTAAAGACGGTCAATGCAGGTTACGTGTTGAACTGGGGCTGAATTTTCCTTGGCAGATAAAATTTCCTTGATACATTTTTTTTAGGTTTTATTAATGTGTTCTCGCAGTGTTGGGGTTTGATCAAGTGTCACGCCGAAGTACTTGTATGTACTTGTCCTCGAGGATTTTTGGTGCTGGTATTTGATATCGAGGTTGATGGCTTGAGTTGATGTCATTCTTTAATACAAACAACGATAATGATTGTAACTTTCCTACTAATTCTCTAACATTTTGGTATGCTGATGTGTAATTTTTCTTCCTCCAAAGACCAGGATATTTTTCGATATCTCCAGCAATTAATAAAAGGGAAAATAGCCATAAGCAGCTCATACACTCATACGCCATCTTGACTTGAATAGAATTGCTAGCAAATATGATGTTACTTATTCAGATGGAGCTGGGTAATAAAATCCACAACAAAATATCTCTAGGAATTAAACTATTCAACTTATGGCAATGGAACATAATGCAAAAATCTCGAATACGGATAGATAAAGTAGAATGTCCCAGATATTAAGATATTATATATATATATATATATATATATATATATGTGTGTGTGTGTGTGTGTGTGTATCTTTAAGTCCCATATGCACGTATTTCAAGGCATATAAATTAAGATTCAAAACGCCAAAAAATTTCCCATCAGAGCTGGATGTTCATTTCAAGATATTTCCAGCAGATTTTTCCTGAAGACCCTATCTAAAAAACACATTCCCTAACCTATATGTACGTAGTAGATGGGAAGTCCAATTGAATTATAATTGTATTCACAGATACAATTGAAAATAATAGGATTATTTGGTAGTTAGCTACAAATTCCTGTGGGTTTTTTTCACTTGGACGTTGTCTTTGGTCAACACTTAGCATGACTCGTGCCTCTCTCGACGCGGCCAATAAAACTTCAAGCCAATTTCAATGACATGATGTTTTAATCACTTTTTGGCTTTGGTCATTTTGGTTAATACTATTATCATTATTATTTCCGACTGGTAATATATCATCTGGTGATGGATGAGTGAAAAACCTCTATTCAACGCCCAGAAACAAGCCAGGAAGGTCGAAAGCAGGCACATTACTAATATTGTTACTATTATTAGTACTATCATTATCATCATCATTAGTAGTACTATTTCTATTAATTTTGTGGTCATCTGAGTAAAGACCGTCCATTTTTCAAGATCTGAGAGAGGAACACGCTGTGGTCATGCGAAAGCAAAGTACTACCCACGACATGTCTGCATTATAACGGAAGGTTGAGTGGTAGTACTGTGATCGGCCCTCCACCACAGCGTTTGTCATCCTCTCAGCTCTTCAGGACTTGGCAACCTCTATTGTACTAAAGTTACTTTTATGCTGTAATGTAAAGTTTAGGTGCTGTCTTTTTATGGTGTATATCTTTGATACCAAACTGGAATCATACAATTTATACAACCTGATGCCTTGTACACAACAACCTACCTTTAAAAATCGTAGGTAATTCTCCGTAATGTTCCTCTATTGCCGATTTAATTCACTCTGTTATAAAAAAACTATATAAGAAAACACATTCACCTTTTTAATATAATGACAAATAAACGCGTCTGTACTCCAAATAGCTGAAAATAAATAGAACTAGTTGTAGTTACCTCGGTCTCAGGAGGTTCTCCTGGTTTTTATTGTCTTCAAAATTTAAATCACACAAATATGGTTAAGTTGATTGTAGAAGATGGCTGTGTTTTCTTAAACAACCTTAAAGTTAAATTTCACTCAATATACGTAGGAATACTGTACATAGTAAATCTTATTTTAAAGTAAAGATTGGTTGGCCAAGGAAGCTGCAAAGCTAACAGACAAAATAACTGTTGAGTATCATAATCAAATTCGTTTTTCTACGCTATCTTCTCACTGTCGACGGGCTGGACATTTCATCCGCTTTTTGTATTGTGCTCCATTCTTAGCAATCGTCAAGATGATTTCGAAACATCTCAGATTTGCCTTCATAGTGAATATTTATTCCTTCTTAGGTCTCCCACAGTGAACTCCGACCGTAAACATAGCATTCCCAACGATGATGTCGAAACATCTCGTATTTGACTCCACACTGAACATTTACCACTCCTTTGGTCTCCCAATAGGCCTCCTTTCCCCCATCTCAATGCTGTTCCTAAAAACCTTTTCAGGCTTTTTTCTCTTCATCTCTCCAAACATGTTTAACCTGGACCTCGCAAGTCTGTTTCTCATGTTATTTATGCTATATCTCTCCTACACTTCATCACCTGAGACCCAATTCTGCATTTTATGCCAGCCATGCACTTCAACATTTTAATCTACCAGCTTTTAAGTGTATTTTTCAACTTCTTTGTTAGAACTCCAGTTTCAGAGGAAATGAGTAGCACAAGCCTTACACATGGTTTCTAGAAACCTAATTTTTGCAGGCTCTACATTCTCATGGTCATGTCTAGGTCCTCAAGTACAAGCTAACCATCAGGAATGCGTTTTAAATTTGTACATGTTTCAAAGACCTAAAGACGTTTTATGACTAGTGTTGGTGGACTTACAAAGCCAAAAAAAGAAATTATTTTTACCTTAAGGTGATAATACAAAATATTAAAGCTATGTCTAAAATATTTCCAATCCATTACATCTTTACAAAATTGAATGGTACATAAAAACCGCCCAATTTTTAGAATTACTATTTAAAAAAACGGCAATAAACTCTTATGTTTCTTCCCTTCCTCCTCTTTCTTATCCCCAATCAAAAAATGTTGCAGTACTGGTTGATTATTTTCCCACCATCAATGGAATGATATATTGCATCACTTTAAAGCTCTACAATAAACATAACTTCAAACATAACAAGCTCCATTATATTCCTTTGCCATTTTTTTAATCCAAGTGACAAGCCCCATATTTATAAAAGGTATACTTGGTCTTCGTTGCTATGTCTCAACGTAAGAAAGTAATGATATAAACTAAAAGACAACTTTCTGTCAATAACTTTTTCTCGGCTTTATTTATTTTTATATTTAAGGCCCTTTATAAATGTTTTTATACTTCTGAAATTGTTTAGTGAATTGAAATTTAAGATACTGTCCTTTAACAGGCTTGTGGCCTATTACGAGTTTACACGTAGTATTCTGTCATTTGGAAATGACCGTTTATGACTATACTCGTATTTCATATCACTTATGTTGTGTATCTCTAAACCTCAGAGAAAGAAAGACAATAAAACTAATTTTACTTAAGGTTCATTTACGAAACCTTGCATGTAGGTTAAGACACTACTACATTCAGCACTTTGATTCTTGTAATACAATCCTTTTTTTCTGTTCGGAAATCTTCGAAGTACAACTAATTACAATATGTTGTACCCAAACGTAGGAAAGGCGCTGAAAAATTATTTTTATTCATCGTCCTTCAAATAACATACAGAAAATACACAGATTATGTATACTACAATTGCCGCTACAAATTTACTGGAAATTGGGTGGAAATCTCTATTTTGAGACCCAACTACCAATAAACTTCTTTACGAGCTTATTAATGCATATTAATACTTGGGTCTCCATACGAATCATTCCGTTGATAGGCCCAGCTACCAGAATAATTAAATTATTCCACAGGAGGCTTTTTTAATTATTTGAATAATTTTTTTTTAAACTTCACATGGTTTTATTTGTAAATTAACGATCTAGAAAATTTACAATGAAATTGATCTACTCAATACAGGTTGCAACACAACCAAGCTGTCACTGGATCCAGAGGACTGGAAATATCACAACGAAGCCTAGTTGTGGTACATCCTCTATAGTGATACTCTCCATTTGGGCATATCACTGAGAGACGATGTATCAGCTGGTTACCAGATTAATAATTCTGGGTTTGTCCATTCTTTGTTTCTCATACAGAAAATAAAGTATGATGTCCGTATACAAATGTTTATCGATCTTTTGATGATAAATTTAACAGTTTCGTCATTGAGATCGAGGGACTTTAATTTTGAAACAATCAAGCTATTTTTCCCAAACACACCTAGAGTTCCGAGGCTCAAGTTTACATAATAAACTTTAAATCTTCTTGATAAATCGGATAATAACTGTTCGTAGCGTTGATTTTTACGGTCGAAGTTACTTTCTATATTGGTTTCAAATCCAGCTGTAAGTTCTAATATTAGTAACTTGTCACCTTTCACTATAACAAGATCTGGTCTTTGGGCATCACCTGTTATTATAGACGGGTTGGGGTAGCCGTCAATATCAACATACGCTTGTAAACCTTGAGATGTAACGGTTTTATAAATGTGGAGAAGGATTGAGTTGTGTCTCCAGTTATATCTAAGCTCGTCTAATGCAGATTGACATCCACCGACGACGTGGCCGAGGGTTTGCTGGCGATCACAAAATCTGCAGGTGGAATCGTTGGCTATTCCCCACTTGACTGCATTAGTAGCATTTGCAAGCGTATTGTTTAGGTAACGGACGACAAAACTGAAGATGTTCCTTGGGAGGTGGCTAATGACGTTGGACCACTGATTGATGAATTTACTGTCGGCATACTTCCATATAGATTTAATCACTAAACTTTGTGTGGTTAAGTTATTGATTAAGTGGTGCTCGTCCGACAGGCGAATTTGCTTCAAAGCTTCACGAGTTTTGTTGAATTGATCATATTGAACATTTACCGCACCTGTGGATTTGTGGATTATACGAATATTCTCGTTATGTGAACGGCCAATTTTGTTTCGAAATGTCACCTGGCACTGAGTATGTCTAGTAGATGGTAATATCAGCCCAAGACCAAATTTTCGTTTTGATTGGGTGATGACACACAGGGTACCATTGATGGGTATTTCGAGCCATAGTCTGATGTACCTGGATACGAGGTTGTCGATGTTGTTCTTAACCCAAGTGTTCGAAATTTTGGAGACTGTCAGGTGCCAGCTGATTTTCGATAATGTCCATTGTTGGTACAGCTTCAACTTGTTTTTCGGATGAAGTGGTAGTCCATCGATGATTACGAGGTGTTCAGTCACAATTTTTATTATTTCCTTTTTGTGCATTTCATCCGTCATTTTGAGGTCAAAGTGTCGACCCAGATAGGTAAAATGATGATCAATCTCGATTTGTGGTACAAGCTTGTTGTCTAAGTAGAGTTTTGGTTTGTATTGAACTGACAATGTACCCTTTTTACAGATACCGAAGGCGTAACATTTTGACGGTTTTATTCTCATTTCTGACCATTTACACCATTTGCTGAAGAAGTTCAGAAGAATTTGGTTTTCTCCTTCCAATGAGGTGACTGCAACTGCATCGTCTGCAAATTGGAACCAGTTGCGCGGAAGGAATCCTTTGATGGCACGGTAACCAAAGTTGGTATATTTATCGTCCCTGATACACTGTAAAAAGGTATTGACGATTAAATTGAAGATTAAAGGCGAGAATGAATCCCCTTGCAATACACCTTTTTCAACCGGAATGTATTTGGTGGAAAAATCGTTCGTAATAATTGATAAACGAAATTTACTATACAATGTTTGTACAATATTATTAATTTCTTCAGGTATTTGATGATACCGTAAAACAGTTTGAATCAACGAATGGTGGACTTCACCGAACGCATTTTTGAGATCAATTAGTGTTATTGTCAAGCTTTTCTGTAACTTTCTGGAGTGATTGATTATATGACTCATTTCTGCAATGTGCTCGAATGACCCACTCATACCAGGAGTAAAGCCCTTTTGGTAATGACTTTCGATGTATCTATTATTGATTAAGAAGGTAAACACTCTGTTACGAAGGAAAGAAGTAAATATTTTCAAAGTTGCAGGTTCCAAGGTTATTGGTCGAAAGTTTTCGGGCAAGCTGGGATCACCTTTTTTGTGGATCAGGATGGTCGCTGCTTTTGACCATTGTGTTGGTAGTGTTTGTTTGAATTACTTCCGAACATATTCCCATGATAAATAATAATAATAATAATAATACTCTGGGACATACGAATTCAAACCGATAAAATTTTGGTGCATTCAAGGCCAGATATTTTAATGCTTGAAAAGGAAGGACATTCCTGTTAAATTAAAGATGTCTCATGTCCATCAGACATAAGAGTAGATGAAAAGAAAATGGAGAAGATGGAACGATACCAAGACTTAAAGTGGAAGGTGAAAAGGATTTGGAAGTCCAAAAATGTGTATATTATACCCATCGTTATAGGAGCACTAGGTTGCATATCAAAGGGTTTCCACCACTGGCCTGAAATATCTATTAGGTATTTCAAGTCAGTGGAAGATATTTTGGCTAAAGTTCAGGGGAAATATCTTTTTCGGTACACTTCAAAAAACGTGCCTCCCAGGAATAGCGATATGCGTTGGACATCTAAGATTGCGGAATGTGGCTTGATGCTAGGCGAACTTTACCACCAGTCAAATTTCAACTAGACTGTGTTTACACGTTAATAATAATAATAATAATAATAATAATAATATCTCTAAAAGATAGTTCAGTACCAGTACTAATGTATCTTTCTACATTTTTTATCAACCCAAGAATTGGAAGTGCTGTAGTCGTGAGTTGTTGTCATTCAACAACAACTGCTTGGGCAATGTGCCATTTCTCGCTTGTTATTGGACGCCACTTGCAAGGTTGAAGTGATGTTGGCTTCTTGTTTTGGTTACCTATTTTATCTCTCTCTTGTGACTACAGGACATGCGTCTACATTCACCTTTCCTGTCTTGTTGCTGGGCACTGAATCTGAGTTTTTCGTCTGTCCATCACATGATGGTGTGAGAAGACTCAATGATATGTTGATCTGAGGACATTCAACCCGCTTAATATTTCGAGCACTTTTCCTGGTATTTTGGTGCGTCAAGAAAATATGACACTGGGTCCCAACGTATTAAAGACTATAGTTAATTTTTAAACAACAACAAATATTGGACTGTCTTAAATCCTTTTCTCTGCTTTTTCAAATTTTCAACCTCTCTAAGTTTTTAAAAATATCGTTCCAGATAGTGTCGTATGGTCTTGGGTCTTATTCAACAATCCTTAATCTTGCTAAAAATGAGAACAAGCTTAAACACCTCTAATCTAAATTGTTTTCTTGGTATACGTTTGTGTATATTAATTTTCTGTCTGGATATACCTTTTTTATGATGTTGGCATCCTCCTGTGCGCAGCTGAATACATACAGATACTCTAAAGTATAAATAATTATAATTTCTGGTTATTATACTGATCTTGTTTGTAACCTGAGACAAAAGTGATATTTTCCTTTCTTGCTGTAGGTCAAGAGCAAAGATGGTTTGAAATGTCATGGTATTAGCAGGGGCAAACGTATAAATAATTTATGACTGCACATACAGTGTTTTAATAGCTTTTGATTGACTGGAAAAATCGTTTGTTTGTTTTTTTTCGTTTTGCAATCTGAGCGCATTCACTCTCCGCCTCTTGAGTAAGAATGAGACTTGAGTTCTTTCCCAATTCTTTTATAGAGCTTGCAGTTTAAAAAATAGAAACGCATTTGGATTGTATAATAATATTTTATATAAAGCATCAGCAAAATCAATGCTGGTAAGTAGTCCTTAACTGGATTGTGGTTGTCTGATGTACATTAGCACTCTCTATTTTCTTCCACTCACTTAACAAGTAAATACACTTTCAACGTTAATTCATCGAGGGCTGAACTATCGGTAAGTTATAGCAAGGTTCGCTAGAAAGTCAAAGTTCTCTTATCTAAGGTAATAATCACTGGACATTTCTTACGATGATAGGGTTAAATACGAAGCCTGATGTTCTTAATATTTTGCAAGCTGCAGAATAAAAGGTAAAGATAAGTGGAGATCGGACAGAAATAGAAAAAAATACCCTTTTGCTTATTATTCATAGATTCTAGTATAAAAGTAATTCTCTATAGTTAAAAATCTGTTTCACAAACTGACGTTTACAATTATTGCAATGTATTATTTGTATTTTTCGAGAAACACAGGGCCTCAGAAACCCAGAAAAGACGTGAGCTGGGCAAGTCCAGACCTGGCACACTTTTCTCTCTTCCAGCAGACCATTTGTGTCCGTTCTGTCGCTTTCTGTGGTCGCAGTGGACTGATCGGCTACAGCCGAACTCATCACATCTATTAATATTCCTTGTGTATATGATGTCATGGTCATCGTTGAGAACGACGGACGAACAACAACAACAATGTATTTCGGGTCAAACTAAACATGGTAAAGACATCCACAGTTATAGTTCTTATACAATTCTTCTCCTATTTGTACCACGAATTTGTTTATGAATCAGTTACAGAAGCAACAATTTGTGCTACTGATTACTGGGACTCTGAAGCCAGATATCTTGTAAATTTCCTTGTAAGTGTTGAAAAACATCTTCTTCCGTCATATTTTTGTTTTTAGTTACAAAAAAGTGGAGCAATACTGGGTAAATCCATACAAATTTATAGCGAGGGATGATAACCCGCTTCGTGATACTTCTTGAGTAAACTCAGTTTCTGGAAGTGATTATGATAGTTTATCTTTTAATTCTGGTTCCTCTTATCGTGCGACATATCCACAAATGAAATAAAAGTGTGATCTGTTTGTTTTGAAACACAAAACAATGTTCAACCAATTCCCGATCATCGCCATTACTAGAGAATTTATTTCTAAAACAGTGATTTTCATCTTCTCCAACTGTTCAATATTCAACTTAAAAATACGTTTTACCTTTTTTAACTGCAGACAATTAAACACTTCTTTGCCCTACATTAAAACCTTTCCTTCTGCTAACTGCCGATACACCCTGAACTTCTCTTTGTCTCTGTCACTGAGACATTTTCCGGAAGCACGTATTCATGACCTCCCTTTACTTAAAATTGTTCTTGTAAGGTCAACAACTTCCATTATTGTTTGATGAAGTGCCCAGCTTGTTTCACGGGTCAGACCTTTCTCTCTCTCTGGCATCGAATGAAATTTTCCATCAAATTAAATGTGGTACCCATATTAACCAAAATTTAAGGCTCTTGTCTTGTCCGGAACCTGTCAGTATCCATCAATCTACGATCGATTGACGGAGACCGTATATTTGAAATATTTCAGAGGGGGGCAATTAGTTTCACGAAAGAAGGTTGTTGTAAACGGGAAGCACTGTTTCCATATCTAAAATTATGAATTCAGCAGTTATTTTATGTTTTTAAGTGTTTATTACCTTACAAAAGACTGTCTGGAGAAAACAAATGTGGCTGGTTGCTCGATTGAAGGTGGAACTGATCTTTGCCACCGATACCAATGTTCCTGGAGGTCTCTCAAGTTATTACATTTGATAAACTTTTCTTCCAAAGCTCGTATTTCTAACTTCAGTTTGAAAACCACAAACCTTACTTTTCTCTTCATTGTACAAAGCTGTAGTTTTATAGTTTAGTTGGCAAGGTTTTCCTTTAAAAACAGTAAAAGATTTTTTGAGGCATGTTATCTCAAGCTGTAAATTATTACAACAGCTGGTAGCAACTGTTCAACTGAAAAATATAGAATTATTGTTGTCCATGGTCATTCTGACAACAAAATAGCCCTGTGAAGTCTTTTAAATGCGTATTACAAAGTATGTATCTGTTCAGTCGCTGAGAGATGATATAAAACAAATTCAGTAAAACAGACGATGTGGTCACACTAAAGCTTTCGAACTTTCGAAATCAAGGCAACCAAGACATTTTTCTGCTTGATAAAAAGCATTCCTTCCCGCTTGAGATTCGGCGCTCCTAGGTTTCTCTGGAGCAGGCTTGACCTTTGTAGTCGAACCTTTTTGCTAGGTCAACTTGGGTGGGTTTTTTGGAATATGAAGTGAGGTGGGCAAGGTTTCAGTCTTATGTTATTTGCTCTTTAATTTCCTTTGCGTTATAGCCATCGTTTTTAATGTGCACTCTCATTCTGTTGCTAGTTAGTACAATTAAAACTTGTTGGTTTTAGATTTGATTTAAGTGTTGTAATCTAGTTATGCAGATCACGAGTATTGAATACACTAGTTCAAAAGCAAAGTCTCGCAAACTTTTGTCTCCAGTAGGCAATTACCTTGAGATGTCAAAAAGAACCATTCTAAAAGTTGTTTGAAAAGAAAAACTCCAGTGGAGTCTTTTTGTACATTTCCCCCCACAACTATTGCACTTCTACTACATCTTCGTCTTGTTTCTCGTTAATTACTGTCCTTTATTTTGTTGTATTTGTCCTCATTGTGGCGTAAGCATTATCCTCTACAGCGATTTTCTGCTATTACAGAAACTTGTACCAAACTTGAAAAACAACACCCACGGAAAGGCTATCTAGATTGAGTTCTAAATTGGTCTTGGTAACTAATTTGCCGGTAGAAGTAGAGAACTGTCTTCTTTTGTTTTTATAATGAGGGGAAAATATATACATGATTTGAATTTGTGAGGGGAGTCAAAGAGAGCAGTTCTTCAAAAATGTGGTATTTTATACATTGAAAAAAGAATACAGTAAAGTAAAAGCGGCTTTAATTATTGGAAGTGTAACAAGAAGTGTATTGTTTTTTTGGAATAAAAAAACCTTTCGTGTTTTTAGATCCGATGAAAAACTAAAACTTGACATTTAAATTAGATTTTTTTAACTTGAATGGTTTTAATTGAATAATACAAGAAGGTTAAGATTAATGAGTAGAAAATGTTTTAATTCAATGAGCAATTTAGGGTTGATCTACAGAGAACTATATTCCCTTCTTTTAAATTCGGTTAAATTACTAATTGAAAATTACAGCGTAATCCAGTTATCACGATAACTCGATTTAGTTACGAGTTTACAATTGTGTTACGATCCTTTTTGTCTTGCTTTGATTTGTAACAAACGACAAAAAGATGAAATGAATCTTCTTCAATGTACTCGAAATCCGTGACTATACTCATTACAGAGAACTCATTTGAGATAGTAATCAAGCTGGTCAGGTTAGCATGTTTTTTGTCATTTTTGTTTAGCTCGTCAATGTTAAGTGATTTCTAAAGCAATGTAATAAGAATGTAATTAACAAGATCTTCTAACTTCTCTGATGCCGTCCCTTTCGGAGTATTCTTTCTAAAAAAGTAAGACGAGACCAAAATCAAATCATTTTGAATAAAATCTGTTGTTTTCTTGAATAAAAAATAGTTCATCCTTGAACAACACGTTGGTGAAATAATCTGATTTTCTTGCTAGCTTCTTCTTCTTCTTCTTCTTCTTCTCTCTCTCTCTCTCTCTTTCTCTTTCTCTCTCTCACCATCTATCAATCTCTGTGGCTTTCTTTACTTAATACTGTTGCCCATTGGCTTCTATAAATGTTCAAGTAAGTAAAATCATATCTTCATAAAAAAGTCAAAGTTGCATCACCTCCCCTTTTTTTAATACTAAATAAATAAACTATAGAAATCAATAAAAAAAATTGTAAACCTAAGTTCTTGCTCAGATAACTAAGAACACTGAACACCTATTTTGTTCACTAGTATTTTTACATGGATACATACTCTATAAGAGAAGTAGATAAAGAGGAACTCAGGCAGTCAAGAATGACATATTGAAATATATAGGAGAAAAAAAAGAATTAAATAAAAAAATGTTTTCAGTCAATAAATTTAGCATATATTTTTCATTTTGTAGTCATTGGGAGACTTTTTACGCGTCTAATTACATAAAACATCTAATTTTCCAGTATTGGTTACTATTTCATTAAAAACTAGTAGAACCATTTAAAAGTGCACGAGTAGATATTCAGTCATAATCCAGATATTTTTTGTTCAACTGGTGCTGCGATCGAATTCACTTGTTCTTTTTTCCCGGTATTGATGTATCATGATAAGTCCTCAAAACTGGTTACTTTGGGCTCGAAAACAAGATCTGGAGTACTCAAGAACCCGTCCGCAAAGCAGCCTAGGAAGCAATTCAGGAAAAAGTACAGATACCTTAATGATCTGCTTTCAGCTCCTTATCAAAGTCCAAGTCAGAGCCGAGCTCCATTTAAACTACCATGCAGGTTAATATATTTTTAGGTATATCTTTCTAGACTATTTATTTTAAGGCCAAGCTGCATGAAAGAAGAGAGGATTCTAATTCAGAGATCTACATGACCCAAAGTTAGGTCCCATTGGAACTCTAATACAGGCTTTTGTCTCGTTATCTTTGTGATGCCATTTTGGCCCATTAGCTTTAGTACATGTAGGAAGAAACGAGAAATTAGTTTTTAAGGTTTCGTATCCCTTAAAAATAGCTCTTGTTATAAAGACCATAAAAAAGACATATCATATTCATCTCTAGAACACAACTTTCAAATGAAGTGTGTGGCTAACGAATACAGGAACTAAAATTTTATATATACGTCTCCAGCAGAGCAAATAATTGTATGCAGAAAGGTGGAGTGAAGCTAAAGAATTGTCATAATTAATGGTTGTCTGAAAGAAATGCATAAATCAAAGGAATAGAACTCTTATATTTAACTCATGGCATGATAGTCACAGGAAAGGGAAATATTTAATAAATAGGTATTCTCTATTCTATTTTATGGGTTTATAACCCACGTAAGCAGCTTAACTGAATCCGAGTATATACTTCAGTATGCATTCATTTTTTCTCTAATCCTGTTAGTGGACGATCAAAAGTAATTATTAATTTCATGACATTGTCTGGTTTATGAATCAATCAATGATCAGAAAATACATATCAACGACAATGTGTAACCAATTTGATTGGTTAGAACATGATGATAAGCTTTCACAGGATTAAACAATATTTGCAAATATTTATTAAATGTCTGGTTTATAACCAGGATTCCTTACAGGGCATTTGAAATCGTGATGGATTAAAAGTACCCGTTAAAAACTCAAATCAAAATACACTGTTGAATTGGAACTTTAAGACCAAAAAGATTTCAAATATTAATATCAATAATAACAATAATAATAATAATAATAATAATGATGATGATGATGATAACAATAACAATGATACCCCAGGTTATGAGTAACAGCCCGGTGTTACGCACTTTAAAGAAAATGAAAACAAAATAATATTTTTATTAGTATTATTATATAAAAGTTTCATTTTTGCGTTACCTATCAAGATTAGCACCCCCTTGGTAAGACAAAAGATATCAGTAGATAACCCTGTTACAACTCAAGTGTCTCCAACTAATTTATTAACACTTTTCTCTGCCAGTAGTAATGTAGGAGTATTTTGTTTAAAACCACGATAAACTGGAGGTAAATGGCATTCTTGCTCGGAAGGAAGCAGAAACCCATAAGCCAAAGAGAGTTGTCAACGATCACTCTGTTTTTGAATTTATCCCTCATTGCTCTCGCCGTCTCTGCCTTCACCCCATCTTGCAATGAAATTCATTCTTTCTCTTTATATTTTATTCTTTTTTCGTCAATTTCGCCAGTGATAACAAGGTGTTCTAAGATTTTTCTTATTTTATGTCCTCTGCAGATTTAAGCTGAAGATTTAAGAAGTCTACTTGTTTTTGAAAATGACTGTT
Source organism: Morbakka virulenta (assembly GCA_003991215.1). Lineage (NCBI taxonomy): Eukaryota > Metazoa > Cnidaria > Cubozoa > Carybdeida > Carukiidae > Morbakka > Morbakka virulenta. Next base: position 2,807,482 of record RDPX01000072.1, read on the forward strand.
TAAGAACAATGGTTGGAAAATTCCGCTGTGATAGAGTTAGGCTGGTTGATATTAGAAGAGTATTTGGAGCAAAAGATGCCATCTTGAACATGATCAAGAAACGTAGAATGAACTGGTTCGGACATGTGAATAGACGTGATGATTTCAGCCATGTGAGAAAATCATATAAAGAAGAATTCCCAGGCAAAAGAAAACGGGGAAGACTACACAAGAAATGGTCAGACCAAATTCGATGTGATCTTGGCATCCCTCTACTGACAATTGAACGTAAAGCCAAAGACCGAGCAAAATGGAGTGAAGTCGTATCAAGGGAATGTGCGACAACCCGATAACTAGGGTCAAGTAAGTCAAGTGTCCTCTGAATGCCATTATATGGTATCNCATGATCAAGAAACGTAGAATGAACTGGTTCGGACATGTGAATAGACGTGATGATTTCAGCCATGTGAGAAAATCATATAAAGAAGAATTCCCAGGCAAAAGAAAACGGGGAAGACTACACAAGAAATGGTCAGACCAAATTCGATGTGATCTTGGCATCCCTCTACTGACAATTGAACGTAAAGCCAAAGACCGAGCAAAATGGAGTGAAGTCGTATCAAGGGAATGTGCGACAACCCGATAACTAGGGTCAAGTAAGTCAAGTGTCCTCTGAATGCCATTATATGGTATCACCTGATACTTCTCCTCTGAAAAATTATTGGTGTTTCATTTTACTTTTGCCTTGTTCAAAGTATTCTCGTCATACTGCTCAAGTATCATATCTCGACAGCCTCTATATTTTTGTTTGGTAATTGTGTAAATTTCACATAAATACTTTGTTACAGCTTGGGTATAACACTGCAAAATTCATTTGTAAGAGATCTTTGTTTGTTATGATTTGTTTCAATTTTTAAGAAACATGTTTGGAAATGAGGTACCTTCGGTGACATTTCTTTGTTTATACATCTGTCACAAGATAGGATAACCACAACCAGGTTTGCAATTAATCTCTTTTTGTACATTTCTTTTAATCTTGGTGTAAGTGATAATTTTTATACATCACATTTGAATTCTTTCTTATGATAGCAGTGAAAAAATTGTGTTTAAATGTTAACTGCAACCCAGCTGAACAAGGAGGGCTCTGTTTTAGTCATCATATTTTCATTCATTAAAGTTCTTGGTATGGTGATGGCATTTCCAACTCACCGGTTTCCTTGGTTCCGAATAGGAAACTGCCTTCTAGATAAAGAGGTTAGCTACGAGTGACCAAACATAAGTAGAGCCGGACAAAATCACGGAGTGCCACTTGGCAAGGCAAAGTACCCGTTTGACTACTCAAACAGAGTAAAAAAAAACGGGGAAAAGGATCTTGAATCGGTAGACGAAGCAATGATCAAGTTTTCTGAAAATATGGCTTACTCTACTCGTGATGAGGCGATTCATTTTAACAGTGTTGGATGTTTTGGTAACGCATAACCACACCTGAACAGGGTACTTCCCACACTTGTATGAAGTAACGACCGCAAGCTATTATCCGGCTACTGAAAATTAAAGATGACACAAATTCCTAAATGACGTTCATGCCGCATCCTTTGTCGTGCGGTTAAACAAGGATTGCGTCCAACAGTGATGTCTCAGGCTGCAGTAGAAAAATCAACTATTGAAAAAGAGAAAAAACCCAAATGAATCAAATCAATCAGATGGACGATCAATAAAAGCAAAGACAGACATATGTATCGGCATACTAAGCGTCAAGCGCTCTAAAAAGAGGAAAAAAACTAGAAGTCAGATTCCCTGGCCTGAATCTGAAAACCGTGAGATCGTCTATGCACAAGAATGTAGATTTTTACATGGAGACCTAACTATAAAATGAAAATACTTGTGGAAACTGGAGATGTGACCTAATCAGCATGGAAAAACAGTGCAAATGCAGCAAATGAGGGAGCCGGGATGCTTTTTACCCCCAAACCTTACCATGCTCTTTCTAGTGTCGAAATGATAATACCAAGAATAGTGGTATCTACTCCAAATAACCATCGTCAAATCACTGTAATCTTCTTTTATAGTCCAACAAAGATGAGTGAAAAAAACGAAGTTGAAAGGTTTTATGAAGAGCTGTCATCAGTCACCAATGGCCCAAGTAAAGTTTTGATCACAATAAAAAACACAGAGACAATATTTCTGGTGCTCTTTTGGAAAGAAAAAGTTAATTGTTAACAAGGGGGAATGAAGAAAAGTGTAAGCTAGGAGAAAAGGATGATTTTAGACAGTTCTAGATGAGATATTTAATCAAAAATAAAAAACAAATGAAGAGAACTATATTTAGTTAAAGGAAACAACATGGATTCAACCATGTTTATTCAGGCAAAAAGAAACGATTGGTAAAAGAAAGTACAGCAGCTCAATTGAGATAAAACTGACGCAAACCTCTGGCGTTGTGTAAGTCCCATAAAAGATGAGAAAAGAAGTACAGTGTCTATCTTACTTCATCACAGAGAAGAAGTATTTCCAGAGGAAAAAAGCAGCGAATCAGAGGATATAGAGTTTTAAACTGTCATCAACACACAGGCAGCAAGAGACAGAAGAGGAAGGTGGAAATAGAAATGTAAAGAAATTAGGATATTGCACAAAATTTTCTTAATGCTGTATTGCAACCTTATTCAGAGAGGATTTGGACGAATTCATCAAACAGCTAAAAAAGAGAAGCCATCAGAAACACCAGAGAATGAGAAGTGCCTGAATACCTTAAACCATCAGTAAAGAAAATAATCCTAAGATTGATATTTTTCGGCCATTTCTTGTGATGGCCTGGTTATTTGATGTTCACCAGACTGTTTGACCGCAGCGACAATGAGAAGTCTGATTGAAGCTACTTCTAGAAACATCCTGCAAGAAACTATTTGACCTTGCAACAATCTTTTATGCACGTCAGTAGTCCACAAAGAAGACAGTCACCAAGTGGATTCTGAATCAATATAAGATCAGGTAAGGAGACTGCTGACATGTATATTATGAAAAAAGGGAAAAGTAGTATCCAAGAAAACAAAAAAAAAGTCATATTTGGTAAAATTGAGACCATAAAAAGAGAGTGAAACAGAAAAAACGATAGCTCTGGTGTCGTCCAATTTACGAACCTATATATGCCTACTACTACCCTTTTAGAATAAACAAGGCGGTCTTGGTGAAACTGAATATAAACGACTGAAGATTTGTACATCACATGTACAGTAACTTTACACCCGAAACATTCCTCTGTACTGACATTATGGTGCTACGAAAGACACATTGAATATATACGCCATTCAATATCATTTTCACAATTTCACTTCCCCTTTATATTTATTAGAAGCAGTTGTTTCTATGTTGGAAAGAAAGTATTACTTCTGTGGAGGGCTCAGTCCTACATACATGATTGGCATAAGATGCTCAACAATGACTTGGGGGTATAATGATGCACTTAAGTAGAGGATGTGTTTCCAAAATGACCTGGTTAAGCATGTTACGCTGATAGCTCGGTTGATAAATCCTTTGAACATGTTGGCCAGGGACACTAGTTCAAAGTCAGTTCCGCATGCATATTTTTTTTCCTTTAGTTTCAAATCTTTTTCATCAGCTTTTTCTCCACTCTTTTTCAATTCTGGCATAAAATTACATATGTTCTGTGATCTCATTAAATATTGTTGGTTTCTACCTATGTCACATGTTATCGTGACTTACTTGTAAATCTCACCGAGCCGGTACGTTAGTGATCAATGGCGCAATTTGCCTCCAATTATCCCCCGGACCAAATTTCTTATTTGCTTCAATCTGAAGTAACTATGAAGGTAAGAGAAAATCGGCGCTTTTTGAAGTATTTATTTATTTGCATAATCTACATTTACAACTGCAGACGTGTATTTCTTAAAACTAGGAATAGTAAAAAAATGTTGGGACTACCTAACTCTACTTCCAACGATGGTACTAGATCAGTTAAAATCAATAACAGTAATGCTTAATTAATTAGACATTTGTCGAGGTCTAACCAACACTAAACTGGTTGAGTGATTTAGGAAATGTCTCCTGAAGAAAATGCGATATTTGTCAGTTGAGTTCCAAGTTACAAGCTCATTAGGTAGCAAGAATTTAACTTTAGTACAAAGCTGAATGTCTGTAAAGATTTCTTAAAGGCTTCTGAATAAAATGGTTTCTGTGGGCAACAGGGTCACAAAGCCGAACTGGGCAGGATTTAGAAGGTCAACTGTTCTGCCAAATAAAGAAGAAAGCAAATTGTTATTATTGTTTAGCTGATCGAAAGGAGAAGGTAACCATGTGATAGTCAAGGTATTCAAAAATTATTAAATCCTTTTTGGATAGTACAGAGAAAAAGATCCTCGGCAAGCCACAGATACGTGCCTTCCAGAAATGAACAAATCAACAAAAAATTATAAGTCGCCTGGAACAACATAAAGCTGGAAACCTCACCTTTACTAGAAACACCCACACCAAACTTGCAAACACAAGTTGAGAAACAGAATGAGGGGTCTNGGGTCACAAAGCCGAACTGGGCAGGATTTAGAAGGTCAACTGTTCTGCCAAATAAAGAAGAAAGCAAATTGTTATTATTGTTTAGCTGATCGAAAGGAGAAGGTAACCATGTGATAGTCAAGGTATTCAAAAATTATTAAATCCTTTTTGGATAGTACAGAGAAAAAGATCCTCGGCAAGCCACAGATACGTGCCTTCCAGAAATGAACAAATCAACAAAAAATTATAAGTCGCCTGGAACAACATAAAGCTGGAAACCTCACCTTTACTAGAAACACCCACACCAAACTTGCAAACACAAGTTGAGAAACAGAATGAGGGGTCTTAAAACAAACCTCTTGGATACTGTGCCACTGTACCGCAGAGTATTGTCCTGAGTTATATACCTTAAGAATTATTGATGAAAAAATGCTTATGCCTGCATTGTCTTTTTTCCTGGCATCCCTCTTTTTAGTAAATAGTTGATATTGCGACTGTTCCAGCTTAGGGTGCAAAGAAGTAGCTACCTGTTTGGTACCAGATATTGTTTCATGTCCTTTTGTTGCCCGAAGTTTTTGGTTCATGTGTCCGAATTTCAATTCCTGTCAGAGCGAAACCTGATTTTTATAATTCAAAGTGCACAATACCGTTTATAGTAACAAAGTGCACAAAAGTAACAGAAATATTTCATATAACAGACTTATCTCAGTAAACAGCACAAATCGGTATTTAATTCGTTCACCCTTTTAAAGAAACATAGTTTAAGTGATGGATCAATGTTTCCCACCTTGGTGCAAATTTATTCGAAGTATAGGAAAGTAAAAGAAAGACGTTTTCTTCAGCTAAATTCCTTTTTCACAAAACAAGCAGCAGTCCATTTTACAGTAGTTGACGTATCTGAAACCCTCTCCTTAGTACTTGACAGAGAATAAAAACCAACCAGTGAATTAAAAGATTTGCGCAAATGATGCTGGATTACATTGTAGACGTCAAAGGAATGAAATAACACTGTGTGCTTGCTGTTTCAAAAACAATTCAAAACAATTCAACTCCATACTCTTAGAATTAGCCAATTTAGAAATGTGGTTACCATCAGTGCAGAGACACGAAGTTATTATCCGTCTTCTCTGCTTCTTGCTGTATACACGCAAGTATTTAATTTTATTTTTTCTAAACACAACCATTCAACCCCTTGGTTATCATAATTGAGAATGGATTGAGAACAGTAGGTGGTAGTTGATTTTCTTCTGAAACAAAAATCGATTGGGATGAGTTTGTAAAACAAACTTAATTAGAACAAGTGCAAAATTGCAGGTTGCCCACCTCAGGAAGTCAATGAAGCGCAGGCGACAATAAAACAAAGAAGTTTCAAGCAAAATCCCAGCCTGTTGTAACGTTAAAAATGAGGGGAGGCCTTTGTTTTTATTATGCACAGCCTTCGATGCAACCCAGTGATTTTAACTAAAACAAAGTTCAAATTCTCTGTTATGTACTGTTGGGTATTGTAGGATCACAAATGTTCGAGAGCAGCCTCCTTAACACACAACAATATTTCTTTTTGTTTATTTATTTATTGTTGTTGCTGCTGTTGTTCTTTGGAGAAAACACAGAACTCTTAGGGAAAAAGAACATTAGAAATGAAGAAATTGACCGTAATTGATAATCAGTCACTGGCCAAATAAATCTAGACTCCCCTATCGTGTTCAGCAATTTTCCATTCCGAATCCTTTTCATATGATTCATCTTTGGATGAGATTCTATTATTTGAGTTTCGTCAAGTGTAGGTTTCAAAATGGCAATTAGTTGATCTTGGTCAGAGTGTACATGGCAGTTTACTTAACCCAAGACTAGTCGTTTCTGTAATATTTATGTGGTTATAGAATTCTACAAGCCATCCCGCATGTATCGTTTTAAGAATAGATATAAGTAACTATACTTGAATAACCCTCTATCACTTGGGTTGTCATTTGACCTGTGAAAACACCCATTATCATAGCACTTTTAGATCATTTGGAAGATTACTTTTCGATCTCTGACGAAAAAAAGTATAATAACATAATAATTTATCTATTGCTTGATTTATAATAATAATAATAATAATAATAATAATAATAATAATAATAAAAATAATACTTATTGTTATTATTATTATTATTATTATTGTTGTTGTTGTTGTTTAATTTTATTTTATTTTATTTGGGGCGATAACAAATATCCAGTCTGAATTCAATGCTGCAATACCAGACTTAGTACTAATACTAAGATATCTTTCCATGTATTGTCAGCTATCAGGCTAGGAGTGGGGAGTGCCGTGGCAATGAGTTGTTCTCATACAACAACTGCTTGAGCAATGTGCCTTTCCTCACTGGTAGTGGAGCGGCACTTGCAAGGTTGAAGTGATGTTGCCATTTTTATTTGGTTTTCTACTTATCTCACTGTTGTGGCTACAGTACATGTCCCTGCATTCAGCTTACCTGGCTTGTTGCTAGGCACTGAATATGGGTGGGGTTTTCACCCATCCACCGCTAGATGGTGTGCAACCACTCGATAATAATTTATAATTTATAATTAATAAAAAATTATAATTTATAATAATCTGCAATTTATAATAATTTATAATTTATAATAATTTATCTGTTATTTATTTAGTCAGTATTTGAAAAATGCTTAGGGTATTAATAGAGTATAAATACTGAGACAAAAATCTTCTGGACAATGAAAAAAAAATTTTAGACTTCCTAACGGCAACAGTTTTTTTATGTTCTACGGCGTATTTACCAATGGAATATCGATCGTTATCATTTACAAGAAGTACGGCTTTCTTCCTGTCTAACCACTGGAAATTTCATGTGACATTGCGGAGATATCAATCACATTTACCGCTTTTGTATTCGCGTCCTCAATTACTAAACATGAAAAAGAGAGACATCGTTATCTCCATAAATTTTATCGATAAAATTTTAGAAAAGAATGAATGATTTTACGTCACTACGAAAATTGGAGACAGAAAGAGTAATAAATTGTTTATTAATAATTTACTAAACAAAAGTAGAAAAGTAGATTCATCACGAAAGCTACAAGTGAGTATTTGTGTACCTGTGCCTATTTGTTGAAACCCATGTTGATTCAACACAGATTAAATTGTTTATTGGGGAAGCGTTGTTGTTACTGCCTCGTTCTTTTGTCTTTTCTTGAATTTTTAGGAACGACTTAACAGTTTTTAAAAATATATTTCCCTTCACTATAGATTTTTTGTCCAGGACAAGAGAACTCTGTTTCGTGTTTTAATCCACATTAAGAATCTCATAAAGACTAACATAAAGAATTACCTGTTCAAATGTGTATTTTTAGAGAACAAAACTGGGTATGTCATCGTTCTGATAAAACTTGCAGATAAAGGAAAAAACATTTTGGACTTGTTTACAGGACGTATGTGTGTGGTACAGTTCACTGTAGAATTATGGGATTTTTGAATGAAATAATGGGGGTAAATCAACAAAGTTCTTTTCTCCTGACTTTGCTTTCTATTTGTACGAGCATACTGTAATTTCGGATGTTACAGTAACGAAAGACGAACATACTGTACTTTCGGATTAAATATTACCTTAAGAGAAATGAAGGCAGTTTGAAATAAAATGTATGGAGAACATCTGCTCATTCACACCAAAAGAGTGNAAGACTAGTCGTTTCTGTAATATTTATGTGGTTATAGAATTCTACAAGCCATCCCGCATGTATCGTTTTAAGAATAGATATAAGTAACTATACTTGAATAACCCTCTATTACTTGGGTTGTCATTTGACCTGTGAAAACACCCATTATCATAGCACTTTTAGATCATTTGGAAGATTACTTTTCGATCTCTGACGAAAAAAAGTATAATAACATAATAATTTATCTATTGTTTGATTTATAATAATAATAATAATAATAATAATAATAATAATAATAATAAAAATAATACTTGTTATTATTATTATTATTATTGTTGTTGTTGTTGTTGTTGTTGTTGTTTAATTTTATTTTATTTTATTTGGGGCGATAACAAATATCCAGTCTGAATTCAATGCTGCAATACCAGACTTAGTACTAATACTAAGATATCTTTCCATGTATTGTCAGCTATCAGGCTAGGAGTGGGGAGTGCCGTGGCAATGAGTTGTTCTCATACAACAACTGCTTGAGCAATGTGCCTTTCCTCACTGGTAGTGGAGCGGCACTTGCAAGGTTGAAGTGATGTTGCCATTTTTATTTGGTTTTCTACTTATCTCACTGTTGTGGCTACAGTACATGTCCCTGCATTCAGCTTACCTGGCTTGTTGCTAGGCACTGAATATGGGTGGGGTTTTCACCCATCCACCGCTAGATGGTGTGCAACCACTCGATAATAATTTATAATTTATAATTAATAAAAAATTATAATTTATAATAATCTGCAATTTATAATAATTTATAATTTATAATAATTTATCTGTTATTTATTTAGTCAGTATTTGAAAAATGCTTAGGGTATTAATAGAGTATAAATACTGAGACAAAAATCTTCTGGACAATGAAAAAAAAATTTTAGACTTCCTAACGGCAACAGTTTTTTTATGTTCTACGGCGTATTTACCAATGGAATATCGATCGTTATCATTTACAAGAAGTACGGCTTTCTTCCTGTCTAACCACTGGAAATTTCATGTGACATTGCGGAGATATCAATCACATTTACCGCTTTTGTATTCGCGTCCTCAATTACTAAACATGAAAAAGAGAGACATCGTTATCTCCATAAATTTTATCGATAAAATTTTAGAAAAGAATGAATGATTTTACGTCACTACGAAAATTGGAGACAGAAAGAGTAATAAATTGTTTATTAATAATTTACTAAACAAAAGTAGAAAAGTAGATTCATCATGAAAGCTACAAGTGAGTATTTGTGTACCTGTGCCTATTTGTTGAAACCCATGTTGATTCAACACAGATTAAATTGTTTATTGGGGAAGCGTTGTTGTTACTGCCTCGTTCTTTTGTCTTTTCTTGAATTTTTAGGAACGACTTAACAGTTTTTAAAAATATATTTCCCTTCACTATAGATTTTTTGTCCAGGACAAGAGAACTCTGTTTCGTGTTTTAATCCACATTAAGAATCTCATAAAGACTAACATAAAGAATTACCTGTTCAAATGTGTATTTTTAGAGAACAAAACTGGGTATGTCATCGTTCTGATAAAACTTGCAGATAAAGGAAAAAACATTTTGGACTTGTTTACAGGACGTATGTGTGTGGTACAGTTCACTGTAGAATTATGGGATTTTTGAATGAAATAATGGGGGTAAATCAACAAAGTTCTTTTCTCCTGACTTTGCTTTCTATTTGTACGAGCATACTGTACTTTCGGATGTTACAGTAACGAAAGACGAACATACTGTACTTTCGGATTAAATATTACCTTAAGAGAAATGAAGGCAGTTTGAAATAAAATGTATGGAGAACATCTGCTCATTCACACCAAAAGAGTGTGGTTATCATTATTACAGGTGATTCTGGACGCCAGAGGGAAAGAAAAGCTGAATTGTATGCAGAATAAAAAAAAATCCTTATGACAAATTTGATATAATTGTTTATCACTTTTAACGGTGATACAATTGGTCACTTACAGAAAAAGTTATCAAGCATCACCTAATTTCATCTTGATCGAGGAGCATCAATGCATGTTTAAGTCAACTCAAAATAGTACAGACGCTCACTAGTGTTTCAGGGTGGTAAGGAAATAATATGTTCGGTGGCCACAAAAGTGCCTGCTAAACCGAGATATATAAAAATAACAGAAAAGCATTTAGACCTGGTAAAGGAGCTCAACGGGGACGCCAAAGGAGAAGAAATTCTGGGACGATACGAATGCAGAAAATCAAATTAACATCTCATCTGCTTCTCGAATTTTGGCAAAAAAATGACAAAAAATGAACCAGGAAAACAAGACATTGGTAAATACTTTACAACAAATACTTTGAGAAAAAACCAGTGAAGAACAAGAACGTAATAAAAATTGTGTAATTTGTTTAAATTTACATTAGATTTGATGAAGATAAAATGTCCACAAATTCTATTATTATTTTCTTCCTTACTCCTGTGTGGTAAAGTTTCAGTAAAAACAGGCTCATCTTTTGTCTGAAAACACCAGGAAAGGAAGGGGGAAAGTGAAAATTCTGAAAAATTTTGCGACCATAAACTTTCGAGGATGGGCAAAAGAGAATTTTTTGGCTCATAAACTCTCGCTAAAATGGTCAAAACTTGCAAGAGTAGCAAACGTTTTTGTTCGCAAAAGATCCAGATGGTAAGGCTGTTTGGATTTGCAAAAAAACATCTTCTTCGTCATGCCATTAGAGCAGTGGGTAACATAACCAATGCATTTTAATTTAAAGTTATGATGACACTGTTTGCTATTGATTATTCTTGAGATGTCGGCCTTTTTGAATTGTTGTCTTCATTCGGTATCTTTTGGATTCTTTTGAGCTGGAAGTCCAGCCGCACTTCACCATTTGCCGCAGCAACTCCATCCAACATAACTTTAGTTTCCTTGTATTTCCATTATTTATGTACCAGACCTGGGTTCCCTATAGGAGGCGAGATAAAAAAATGCCTCGATCAGCATTATTCCCATTACAATGTCCACTTTGTGATCTGCAGGATTTGTGTCATTTGATTGAATTCTTCAATTGTTTTTTATACTCTCAGGTCAGTAAAACGGCCCTGTTCTTTCTTGTTAAATGTTTGTCCAAAGTAGGTAAATTCTGACACATTCTCTATTAGGCTAGCTCCAACTGTAAACACCTTGCTTCGAAGGAGGTTCTTTTTGTCATTTACGATTGTGTCATATTAACGTACATTGTGGGTAAAGAGGCACAGTGTATTAAAATTCTCTCAAAAGAAGTGCAGTTGCAGCCTTGTGGCAAAATAATTGCTTCTTTACTCGACTTCAGTGGCACAAAGTATGGACCAGCTACATACAGGTAGAGTCATTTTCTTTTGGGAGCAATATTAGCAATAAACGAGCTAAGGGACATAAAGATTCTTGGTGAAAGCAGAAGTAGAAAAATTTTCAAGGAGCTGCAGACGTCAAAGACAACAAAACATTCTTAGGATGATCCAAGATAGTCTACAGCCCCTGGCTGAGAGGAATGACTTCACTGTTTGATCGAGATGGTCAAATTGCTTCAAGGGCTGTAGATGACTACTATATCCTAGGCACGATTTAATCCTTAATCAGCTGTTAAACCCTCTTTCAGTTATCACAAATGTTGTAGTAGCAGATACCTCATAAGATATGTGATAACTAAACGAGGATCCGACAGCTATTCAAACAACTAGAGGAATTTTCTGACGAAATAATTTTGTATGAGAATAACACTTTAGGTCAAACATAGTAACTACTGCTAAAATGTGTGCCGCCAAGCACGGCAAGAAATATGCAGGGAAGACCGCCACTAATACTTTCCAGTAAACGAAGGGTATAGAGGGGTCCATAATAACTCTGACATGTTTAGTATTGTCCCTTAAGACATTATCCCTGATGTTTTACAAGACCACAACGAGAATGGTATGTGGTGGTATGAAAAAGACACTCGATTTCTCTAAATTAGGGTTCTAAGGGCTGGACAAACTTGTAATACCTGCTTCCTTTGGAACAGATTTATGGCAAAAACAGCACCCCGATCATGCCATAAAGGTATGCCGAGAACATCTGGCATGGCATAGTCAATACCTCTATAAATTGTATTGATCACCAGCATGATGAAGGTTGAGACCCCTCTCCAGTTTAAGTCGGCACATTTACCAATGGTTTGGCAAAGAGCCGTTGAGAGCCTTTGACAGGTTCAGGTGGTTACATAACAGAATTTTAGGTTATGTATATGATAAGGTCACAGCTCACATTTTTTAAACCAGGACCCCTTTCAATTGTTTCCAGGAAAGGCTGTGGTCAGGCTGTTAAATTAGGATCCCCGCCAGAATTGAAGTCTACTGCAAGATTGTTCAATATTACTACCGTAAGGGTAGAAATTCTGGATATGATACATTTTTTAAATATTCAAATGTTCCCGAAGGTTCTAGATAATAAACACGTTATGAGATGAATGTCCCAGATGGTTCTAATTTAGTCCTGAAGAGTTCTGTAGTAAATATCCTAATGTTCCGGAAGGTTCGGTATTATGCAAGAACTACGAGGAAATAATTCCAGAAAGTTCTAAATAGGTTACAAAGTGTTCCTTAGTTCCTGGACGAACAGCGGATTGAAGTTTCAGAGTCGGCAGATCTCCAAATACTGTAGTATAGTAAATATTCCTGGTTGATGATGTTTCTTCTAAATATCCACAAAGTTATTGAAACTGATGAAGTTTCCTTCTTCAAAGCACAATTTTGACTGACTGATGTTATATACTCTCACATGTAGAAAGATATAGAAAGCTCCACAAAGATCCCAACTGTTCTGTTTGTTTATGTGCAGTGACCGTGTCATTGTGTGAGGGATACCTCCTCAAAAGGCAGCAAATCATAACAGAGTGTTTATTTGGAGTGAGTGTGTGAGTGTTATCTCATTAACATGCAGCCTAACAACACACATGAGTCTAGTATACACATATCTCTAATATACAAACAAGTGAACAAACAAACACTATACAAACGAATCAATAACCTATAACCAGTTTTTACTGCTGTTTAAAAATTGTAATTTAACGAAAGCTTTTAAATAGCCAGAAGCTGAAACAAAATAATGTTAGGAAATGATCCCAGAAAATAATCATTCCGGAAGTGACTTATTTTAACCCAGGTAAAGTTGTTCAGACTAGACTCGTCATCAGGTCGTGCTAACACGGACAAGTCCGACTCTTTCTCATCGCAACCATTCAATGTATTTGGAAGATCTTAATGAAAGCATCCTGTACTCTTACACAATTGGTCAAAGTATGTGCGAGAGGGACAACCAATGCTAATTGGTCCATGCTCAGATGACAAAAGTAACAAATCACTTGCAAGTTCATGTTTGCTTTTCCAGCTGTGACATAAAAATCTGTTGCGAATCCCTCCAATGAATTTTGATATGGGCTGGAGCTTGCCAAATATAGGGAGAGGTATGATAGACATGAATCTGCCTGGGAGGATGAAGAGAGGAATACCAAGGAGATGCTACTTGGATGCAATAGAAGAGGACATGAGGGGAATGGGAGTGAGAAGGGAAGAAGCTACCGATCGCATTAAATAGAGGTGTATGGTCCGCTTTAGCGACCCCCAACAGGGAGCAGCCGAACGATAAAGAAGAAGAAGAAGAAGAACGTTAAAGGCAAGTGTTTTTACAGCTACTCAAGGCTCCAGTTTAACGAAAGCTTTAAAACAGCAGAAGTTTTTAAAAAAAATTCATCGAATGTGTCCAATTAAATTAGTCTTCTAGAAGTGATTTCCCTCAGATTTAAGTGGTCACACAGTTTATATTTGCTACAGTTTGGTTATTCACGGTTGCCAGATAGTATGAGCTTAACTAAACTTGAAATATTCTATAGCTTAGTAAATTAATAGATTTTAGTAAAATATTTTCTCTGCTAAATCATTTTTGAGATCACAATTTTAAGATCAGTGTCCCTTAAGGACACAGTTGATAGCAGTTTATAACTAATCTCTGCATCCTTTTAATATATTCAGAAATAAGAATGACGATAATAATAACAACAACAACAAATACTACTACTACTACTACTACTACTACTACTACTACTAATAATAATAATAATAAAAGGATAATTAATAATTGATACAATTTAATGCACGGTATTTCAATGTATAAAATTTTGCTTTCCTTTCCCGGAAATTACGATACAAGTAAAATTTCTTTTTTGAGATACAGAGAGCATGGCATTTTCAAAAACCAATATCTTTTCATGAAGTGAGGGTCAATAGGAAATGCAGCTTGGTCTCAGGACGGTGAAGACAGGCTACTTAATAAAATTAGCAGGACAGTGAAAATTGAGTTTTGTAGTTACTGAGTTCGTGTAACACAAAAGGTCGATAGGTTGCAAATAAAATGCTTCATAACTCTTTTGTATTAAGATATCCTTTGAACTACTAATATATTAATATGTTTCTGTCATGGCTGGCCGATCTTCTTATTTTTTGTCAGTAATAATCCCTTTTTTAATTAAACGGTGCCCTATATCTATTATGTCGTCCTTGATTGAAATTACGCTGTGGGACACGCCAAAGAAGATTTTGCTACGTTAAACCCTGCGGCAATGCACGGAAAGTACTTGACAAAAGCAAAAATTATAATCTGTTAGCAAATCCAATTGTTTCTAATTGGTGAGACATATATATCATGATAGGTTAGGGGTTAAATATTGGAGCTAAGTAAGTTGACTGACTGAATCCAACATTTATGGGTACATTTTTTAAATACGGGATTTACCTAGCTCGTCGTGCCCAAACGGCATTGTATTTCAAATGGTTTCATTTCATTGACATTTTTTTGCTTACTTTTTCATTTTTCAATTTATTTGACTCTACCTTCTCTCTCTGAAAACATGTACAATATCATTATTCTACTACCTACGACGAAACACCAAATCAAGCATAGTACTTTCAGGAATGGGGTTGAGACTTGGAGCCAGAAACCTCCACATGAAGCACGGGGATTGTCACTACTGGTGAATTGTTTCAAATAATATGATAAGTATTTAAGATATCTAAAGTATCTAAGGTGATACTGGCTATTGTATTTAAGAAAAAAGAAAATTTGAAAATAAAACGGGCCCTATAAAGGAAGTTTTGCCTTACTGAGGACATAATTTAGGTACGAAATAATTACATAACAATCATGTAATTATTTCAATTAATTATGATTATATGGTATTTATACCTCTTCTATGACCTCTTCTATGAGCTATGCACTTAAAATCCTAACAAACATAGTCCTTCAAAGAGTAGGACGTGACTACTACCTGAAATTTCAGACCATCAGTATGGTTTAATGAAAGACAGAGGCGCACGAAACGCAACCTTCAACCTCAAAATGCTCTTCGAAAGGGCAATATCCTGTACCAGGTCTTCAATGATAACAATGACAGGGTCAGATAACCTTTGTCTGGTCGATCCTCTTGTATGGAAGGGAAGTATAGACACTCAATATAGAAACACGGAGAAACATACAAG